>CAUYUJ010010335.1:232469-238496 GCA_963575745.1 Prorocentrum cordatum | reverse complement strand
ACGACTACGACTACGACTACGACTACGACTACGACTACGACTACGACTACGACTACGACTACGACTACGACTACGACTACGACTACTACTACTACTACTACGACGACGACGACGACGACGACGACCACGACCACGACGACGACGACGACGACGACGACGACGACGACGACGACTACTACTACTACTACTACTACGACGAGGGAGGGTGGAGGATTGAGGACGAGAGGGGCGAGCAGGAAGGGGGAACGAAAGTCAGGAAGAAAATAAACAATGGACACGTGCGGGCGGGTCGGGCGGGCGGGGCGGGCAGACAAAAACTGGCGCATCGTTCGGGCGGAACGTGAAAACGGGAACGAGTTGCGACAGCGGGCCCCATGGGGCGGGTCGGGCGGGCGGGCCCCACCGAGCGGGTCGGGTCGGGCGGGCGGGCCGCCAAATCAAGCAGAAATCTTAACCGAGATCGCCATTAGTGGGTAAACTGCGAAGGAGTCCCGAAATAACTGGCAAAGGACCGTCACAAGAAGCCCCCAAGACAGTCCGAGAGGACCAGAGTCGCCGAACGATCGCTCCCACGCGCTCAAAGATGACTCCAAGACGTCCAAAGAGACCTCCAAGAGGCATCCCAAGAGGCCAAAATCATTGATGTTCCTTTGGTTAGTGAAAGATTTTGGCATTCTCGTCTTTTCGGTTTCCCGACGCTCCCAGACTGCCCTGGAGGCCCCAATACCGCCCCAAAAGGCAAGACGGCCTAAGGGGCGCTCACAACGGCCCAACAGGGCCTTAAGACGGCCCCAAAAGGGTCTCAAAGAAGGGACACGAATCGAAAATTCTAGCCTTCCACCCGGTGAGGCCCCCAGGAGGCCCCAAGAGGCGCCCAGGATGCCCCACGAGGCCCCCAAGAGGAGGCCCCAAGATGCCCCGAAGAGGCCCAACAGAGGCCCCAAAAGAGCTCCCAAGAGGCGTCCAGACTGCCTCCAAGAGGCCCCCGAGAGGCCTCCCGCAAGATCCCAACGAACATCTAATGGGCTGCATACCCACCATTTATGCACGGTGGCGGGATAGGCCAAAAGCCATTTGATATATTGCAGCACTTGGGTTGCACCATGTCGATTGCACCGCGTACATTGCGCACCGCATAAATTGCACCACGTGGATTGCGCCACGTAGCACCACATACACTGCATCACATAGATTGCACAACATATATTGCATAACACAGAGGTGGTGAACCGTCGTTGTTCGGGTGCACTAGGTGAGTTCACTGCATCCAGAAGCTCTCCAATACTGCAGCTTCCTCAAAACATCCTAACCACATCGGCCCGATCACAACCCGTTGTAATCGGTCCGAAAAGGTTGACGGTCGGCTCGAAGTGGTTGTGATCAGTCCAGATCGCGTGGAGAGGAGGGGGACGGGCTTCTCAGAAGAAGGCTGCTTCTTAGAAGGCGCTGGCCTTACATCTATAGATACGGCCCGCGCCTTCTCAGAAGAAGGGATGCTTCTATAAGAAGCCCTCCCCCCCCTCCGCCCACCCACCCCCCTCTGCGCGTGGCTGAGGGAGCCCGCCGACCGAGACGAGCCCCCGCGCACTGGACACGGGGAAGCCAAGGTCGGGGCCGTCTGCGCAACACCCCTGCAACTTCGCCGCACCCTCGCTTTCCCTGAATGGCGCCCCACCGCGTCCCTGGATCGGCTCGGGGTTGGAGGTGTCCGGGTGCCCCTTGGAGGCTCAGCCCTTGTCCTGCGCCCACAGAGGAACGCCCGAAGCAAGGACGGCGGCGGCATCGTGTCTTCGCCCCCTCCTGTCGCGCTGGCCCTGTCCCAGGGGGCGAGATACATCAGCCACGCCCCCTCAATACCAAAGAGGTGTTCTTGTGCTCATCATGTGCGATTCACGTCGTAAGGCAAGTCGACTGCATAATCAGTCTGGGTTCGGCATGCGCTGAGACATGGCTGGCAGAGACAAGACGCCAGGCCTGGCCATCTTCGCCCGAGGCCATAATGTACATCAAATCCAGAGCGTTGTTGTTCGTCTGCGCGGCGAGCCATCAATCAATACGGCAGAAGAGATAGCAGACAAATCCTTATGCGCCGAACGAACACGAACCATCGCCCAGTTGCTCAACTGCCTCTCGACCGCCCCGTCTCCTTCATCCTCTCCTCCCCAGCGTCCTCTTCCCTCCCCCTTCCTCTCGCATCTCATCCCCTGAAGGCAAAACAAAACCGCTGCTCCCCTGGATTCCTGCCATGGCGTATTCTGACTCGGACTCCGAGGCGAACCCAGCCCTGGCATCGAGGGCCCCCTGGAGGCCCAAGAGGGCGACAACGATGGAATGGCGCCCTCTCTCGGAGGCGCGCTGCAGGGGAGGCGGAGCTCTCCACTCCGACTGGACGCGCGCTTAAGGGGGCCACCGCTCGGACGTCCATTTCCTGTGTTTTTTTCGGTTTCGTGCGTGGTTTTTTCTCCAAATGATCAAGGATGCTCCTCGATGGTCCTCGCCGAGGAAAAAACGCACACGTCCAAGCGATGCCAAGTAAGGGGGCCTCGGACATCTCCGCTCCCTCCCCGTTGAGCACTATCATGGCGCAGTCGAACGTATCCTCCACGCGGCGGTCCCCCGCGGGCCGCTGCCGTCGTGGTGGTCGCCGCCGCCGCCGTGATCGTGGTCGCCGCCCGCCGCCGTCGCGGGGTCGCGGTCGTCGTGGTCGTGGCCGCCGCCGCCGCCGCCGTCATCGTCGCCGCCGCCGCCGCCGCCGCCGCCGCCGTCGTCGTCGTCGTCGTCGTCGTCGTCGTCGTCGTCGTCGTCGTCGTCGTCGTCGTCGTCGTCGTGGTCGTGGTCGTGGTCGTGGTCGTCGTCGTCGTCCTGGGAGGGTGAAATATATCCAGGAAGGCGTTTCGCTGGAATAATGCAAAAACGCACACGCAACATTCATGCGGATCTGCGGCTTTCAGGGTGCCAGCGCGGGCGGGCCGTCTACGGCAAGGCGAGGTAGAACGAAGGCGTAATGCGCTGCACTGCGCATGGGGTCCTACAAACATCGGGAAAAGCAACGTGGCACGGTGCCCCACGTGAAGCGGCTCTGAAAATACAGGCGGGCCCTGACAGCGCAGGCCCGAAAACCCCTCTCACAATATCTACCAATGAAGCGGGAAACGGGCCCCGGCGCATTGGTGTATATAGTTTGGCCACCTGTTGCAAGGAAAACGCACTGGAACAAGATACACCAATTGAACACGCATTGAAAAATATCCGCCAAACCACAAACAACGCCAGAATCGACAGGGATTCTCGCCTGGAAGGCGGGTGAGCAGGACCGCCGGCACCAATGCTGATACCATTGGGGAAACATCTGGCGAGAATCGAAGAAAAGGAGGGGGGGCGACGACAGCGTCGCAAAAACACTCTGCGCCAACGTCGTGACAGTAGAACATCATGCCACACTGCACACCCGGGCTGCAACTCGACGTCCCCTGTAAGGTACAAAAAACCACAATGGTCAGCCGAATCACCTGATATATTGCGTGCTCCGACCGTCGTCGTCGTCGTCGTCGTCGTCGTCGTCGTCGTCGTCGTCGGCGCCGGCGTCGTCCTCGCTTGCTCGCTCGCTCGCTCGCCGCTCGCCGCCGCCGCCGTGGTCGCTGCGCCGCTCGCCGCCGCCGCCGCCGCCGTGGCCGTGGCCGTGGTCGTCACTATGGCCGTGGCCGTGGCCGTGGTCGTGGCCGTGGCCACTCGCCGCTCGCCGCTGCCGCCGTGGCCGTGGTCGTGGTCGTCACTGTGGCCGCCGCCCGTCGCCCACAAGAGGAGAGCAGCGGGGCCACCGAGGGGTCCTCGTGGAAGAGCACGGCGGCGCGCACGCCCTCGCCTCCGCCCACGGTGGGCGCCGTCGCGGTCGGCCGAGGGCGGCGAAACCCAGGCAACCCCCCTCCGTCCCCTCTCCATTGTCTTCCTGGTAAATCACTCCTCCTTCTCCTCCTCCTCCTCCTCCTCATCCTCCTCCTCCTCCTCCTCCTTCTCCGTTTCCTCCTCCTCGTCCTCCTCCTCCTCTTCCCCTGGGGGCCTCCCCCCTCCTCCCTCTCCCCCTCCCCCTTCCTCCTCCAATTTCACCTCCTCCTCCACGTCCATTCCTGATCCTTATGAATAACTCCTCCTTCCTTCCTGTTGCACACCGACGCCAGTCGGAAGGACGGGCCCGACGTTTCGCCTGAGACTTCCTTGCCATTTGTGATCCTGAAGCTTCAAAGTTGGCAATGATTTCACAGATGGACGGCGGGTCGCTTCCAAAACGGCGCGCGTTAGCGCGAAGCTACGCGACGGCGCGCGTCGATTGGCCGCCGCACTGACCGACCGAGGTTTCGGGCTGCCGCTATTGCACGACCAGCTGCCCACCCGCGCGGAGTCCACCGCCCTCTGCGGCTGCGAACTTCTTGCCAGCCGCGCTCAGGGCTGGAGCCACGTGAACGCCACGCTCAACCGAACATACTACGACGTGGCGAAGATCGTATTGGGGCTGTTGCCTGCTACATCCTTCGGATCGTCCGAGCATCTGCGCGTGTTCTTGGAGACCCGAATGCCCACGCGGGTCGCGGCGAAGGTGGCGCAGCGCATCGTCTTGGCATGGGCCCGCTTGCTACTTCTGCCGCAGACTTCCCCGACCGCGCCGGCGGTCCAGGCGACCCTCGTCAGGGAGGACGGCCGCTGCCTGTCTCATGCGGCGGAGGTTGCCCGCGCCTTCGCAGCAGAGGCGCCCCCGGCATCCCTGGCGCAGGCAGCAGAGGCGGGCCCGGGCGCACGTCGCCGGGCGGTCCGCTCGTGGGCCCGCCGCGGCGTGGCCCCCCCCCGCGCGCGGGAGGCCGCACGCTCGCGGTTCTGCGCGCAGCTGGCGCGACTCGGCGACGATGGCTCGGTGCCGATCGCTGCCGTCCTCCCGCTCCGCACCTGCTGGCCTGATGACCGGTGCCGGGTCCCGCGGGGCAGGACCACGTGGAGGTTCCACAGGGCGTGGTGCACGGCCCGCATCACTTCGCAGATCCCCGTGGGCGTCTGGGGGGTCCCTGCCGAGCGCGTGCCCCAGGTGTGCTCGCTGTGCCGTGCGCATACCTCGTGCCTCCACCACCTGCTGGCCGAGTGCCCCTGCGCAGCGGCGTGGCGAGCAGCTGCCTTGCTGGCGTGGGCGCCGCAAGTGGACCTCGTGTCGTGGGCCCTCACGGACGTGGACTGCGTCGAGCAGCTGGCCGCCAAGGTGAGCTTCGTGGGATTGGCACGCGCAGGTTTCGCGCACGCCAGCTCTGCCGAAAATGCCTGCCCGCATGTGTGCCCTACTTCCTCTTCGTCCGCCTCGTCCCCCCCTCCCTTCCCCCCTCCTCCTTCCCCCTCCCCTCCCTTCCTTTTCCGCTCTTTCGTCTGGTGCTCCAGGGAGAGGTTTCCGCACGCGCGGGTGCAGCGGACGACGCTGGTGATGCCGCTGCCGTACAGCGTGGGGCCCCCAGAAGGGTGGCTGATGTATAGTCCCGTCCCCTCCTCTTCATCCCTCCGTCGCCCCCTCCCCCCTCCTCCCTCTTCCCCCTCCTCTCTCGTCTTCTCCCCTTCCTTCCCCACCCCGCCCCCCCCTCCTTGCCCCCGTCGCGCCTTCGCGCTGCAGGCACGTGCAATTTCTGCCAGGTTCCTGGCCTTCCCCGAGGCTGCACGGCGTGCCCTTCACTTCGAGGGGGCCCAGCGCGAGCTACCAAAAATAACACCGCTCTGGTCTCGATAGCAATGCGCCTCTGTCGCGTGCCCTGACCCCCGCGATGCGCACCGCGTGCCCGTCGATGTGACCCCATGCGAGGTTCAGGGGGATATGCGCCGCTTCAATTCCACGGGCATGTGCGACTTCTGCTAATGCCCCACCCACCCTGAAGCTGCACGGCGTGCCGTTCGTGATGTCCGTGCGCGAGCTGCTAGAGATGATACGCCGCTCTGGTTTCGCTGGCGGAGATGCGCTGCTCTAATGTCGCGGTCAAGTGCGACTTCTGCCACCTACCCTGCCGT
>CAUYUJ010010335.1:203434-227369 GCA_963575745.1 Prorocentrum cordatum | reverse complement strand
ATCCTTTACAAGATGCAGGTCATGAAATACTGTTTGGCAAGCGTGCTGGCTCCTCTGAATTACGACAGCGAGGAGAAGGGGCTGGTGGCTTCGTGCATTGGATCTCATGGCAAGTACCGTTCTGTCTTCGGATATGATCACGAGCAGCTCTCCAAGGTCTGGCTTCACAAACACGCGAAGCCTCTGCAAGAGCTCATCAAGATGTTCGCGGACAGCGGGGTTTCCAATTTAGTGTTGCCATCGTCCATTATGCCTATGCCGTCGTTGCCCCCCCCCCCCAGGAGGCATGCGCAACGCGGGCAAGGATGAGGGTTGAGGAGGGGGGGGAGGAGGAGGATGATAAGGATGAGGGGGGAAGACGAGGAGGAGGATAAGGAGGACCTCTAACCTGTTTAAGTTTTTATTGCCTCAGAGGAGCTGGTGCATGGCATCGACTACGACGGCCCCATCAAGAACGCGGTTCGCTTCAACAGCTCCATGGAGGAGCTGTTCGACAGGACGGAGATCAAAGAAGTGTTGACCAGACTGATCGAGCAATCGCACAGCCATCTCGGTACTGTTCCGGAGTCGGCTCGCCGGGCGCCAGTGGAAGTCACCGATGACGCAGAGAACCATTCCATCGCGCTCGGCTTCGCCATGAAGAAGGGGGGCCCAGGTAGCCTCTCGGACCGCCTTGGTGAGCAGACAGCCAGCATGAGGGATGTGCTCGAGAAGAAATGGAAGATCTTCGAGAAATTGGCTTGCTTGTCAGAGGATGCTAAGCACACGCTCGAGACCATCGAGACCGCTGCCCGTCAGAAAGTTTCGGACCACGTTGCCATCATCGTGGAAGGCAGCACGAGCCAAGCTATGGGCAATCTCATCAGCAATACTTTCGTTGGGGGGCTCAGGGGAGACGATCACAAGAAAGTGCTCATTATTTATGATAACAAGCAGGCGGGCGAATCCATGACAGCTCCCCACATTCGCATGCCATCGTTCAAGTCAGATCGGCTGAAAAAGATGATGATTTTGCCTGTGGCTGTTCCGCCTGACTAGGGAGATGGGTCTGTTTCGACTTCAGTAGAGATTGATTGCCCTTGTTGCGCACGCAAAAAAGAATGGAGATGACGAGGGAGGGGAGGGGGGGAGGACAACGTCTATAAGCTCAGATATACGATTACACTTCCCATGCTTTGTCTTTGCCCACGCCCCGCTCCCTTTCATGTCTCTCATCCCCCAACTATTCTCTCCTGCCCTCTCCGTCCTCAATGCCCCCCTTTCTGGTCTTCACTCCGCTCCTTCTCCTGCTCCGCATCCTCCACCACACCTTTTCTAATTATTAGCGCTTCGAATGTCCACATCAGCCCATCCTAAAGCAAGGTTTCACACGAAGAATGCCAATCATCTGGTTTGTCGCTCGCTTCGCCTTTTGGGCGCATGTCTGGGTTATTCGGGGGCTTGCTTGGGGATGTGTTCAACGTCTCGTGGATCCCTTGGGGCACCTGAGCTATCTCTTGGGGCTTTCTGGGGGTTACTTCGAGGTGTGATCCGGGCATTATTAAAGCTCTTTGGGCCTCTCCTTGTGCGTCTTCGTGCGCGTTCAAGTTCTAGCTAGGCTTGATAAGCTAACTCATGTCATCTCATTTTGGTCGCTTCTTGCGTCCAGGGACTCCCTTGGAGGCCCTGCGCAAGCCTCGGAATCGTATAGAAGGGGAAACGCGGAAACGCAGAAGTCATTAATTCCCTTGAGATATTCAACGATTTGGGGCCCTCAAAGGCTTCCTGTTTTTTTTTTCGGGAGGTGAGGGGGGTCTGAATTGTGGTCTGTCGTGCAAGAGTAGACCGGGGACCAAACTTGACAAAAAAAATAGGAATTGTGGGATTTCCATGTTTTTCCAATTCCTCGGCGCTGTTCGGCGCTGTTTTTTGTTTGTGCCTCGCGGGTTTTGTTAGTCGGGCCCCTCAGGGGTGTGGGATTTTCTGGACTCCCTGGGGGTTCTGGAGGCCTCCTGGAGGCCTGGAGAGCCGTCGGAAGGGTGTCGCGGGCTGCGCGGGAGCGTGTTGGGCCGTTCTTCACGTTCTGGGGGCTCCTTGGGGTCGTCATGGGCTGTCGTTCGGCGACTTGGGGTCTCCCCCCGGGAAGCCGGGAGGCGCGGTACCGGCCAGATGTCAGGGGATGTGTAGGACCCCCGAGTAGGAGTCCCACTTTGAAAAAAAGGGGGGATTCTGGGAATTCCTTTTTTTTTTTCTCTCAAAATCCTCGATCTTCGAGGGTTGGAAGCGGGATAACGTGAGAAAGCGAAAAACATTAGAAAAACCATGAGACATCAACGATGCTACCCTCTTTGGGCTCTCTCGGGACGGCTCTCACAGCTCTCTAGGGCTGTTCTGGGAGCCTCGTCGGAGTATTTCTGGGGCCTCTCAGGGATGGGGGGTGTTTGGGGGGCTCCTGCTCCCGCTCTTGGCCCCATCTTGGGCCTGTTCTGGGGTGGTCTGGGGCTGTCCTAGGCGCCTCTTCGGCAGTCTTGGAGCCTTCTTGGCCCGTCTTGGGGCCGTCCTGAGGGTCTCTTGGGTGGTCTTGGGGCGGTCTTGGGAGCCTAGTCGGCGCTCTTGGACCGATGGAAGCTCGAAAACGCGAGAAGCCAAAAACATTGAAAACAAAACAAATGAACATCTACGATTTTGGCCTCTTCGGGCCGTCCCGGGACGCCTCTCGGACCTCTCTTGGGGTCTCTTGGAGGTTACCTGGGAGCCTCGAGAGCTGTCGAAGGCTGACTTGGGCTGCTTGGGAGCGTTTTGGACCATCCTTTCGCATTCCAGGAGCTCCTGGGAGGCGTCTCGGGCCCTCCTGGAGCGCTGAGGAGGCCCCCCGTAACGCCCGGGGGAGTGGTACCGGGAGCGTTCCCGAGCTGTCACGGGGAGGTGTGTCACCCGGGGCTGGGGGCACTCTATTGGGGTGCCTGTTGGGGCGTCTTCGGGGCCTCTTATGGTATTTTTGGAAGCTCTTATGGGGGCCTCTTGGGGATTGGGCGAATCTTGGAGCCTCTTGGGGTCTCCTGGGGGGCCTCTTGGGCCAAAACGCTCGAATCTTCGGTTCCTCTTCCCCGTCTTGGGCGCCGATTCGGGGCGTTCTTGGGCGGTTTGGGCGCCTCGGGGGCCGTCTTGGTCCCCTCGTGGGGGGGCTTCCTCGACCGGCTTGGGTGCCTCTTGGGCCGTCTTGGACGCAGTAGAAGCCCAAAAGGCGAACACGCCAGAAATATGGGGCTCTATTGGAGTGCCCATTGGAGCGTGTTCGGGGACTCTTTTTGTGTTTTTGCGGGTCTCTTGGGGACCTCTTAAGCTTCTTGGGCGTTTCTTGGAGCCTCTTGGGTCCTCTGGGGGCCTCTTGGGCCAAATTGCTTGCATGTTCGGCTCCTCGTCCCCGTCTTGGGCGCCGACTTGGGGCGTCGTTGAGCGGTTTAGGCGTCTCGTGGGCCGTCTTAGCCCCCTCGTGGGCCGTCTTGGAGCCCTCTTGGGGGTATCCTCGGCCGTCTTGGGTGCCTCTTGGGCCGTCTTGGACGCCTATTGAGGCTCTCTCGGGGCGCCTCGGGGAGCGTTTTCGGGGCCTTCGTGGGGGCCTCCTGGGGGGCCTCTTGGGGCCTCCTGGGGACCTTTTGGGGCCTCCTGGGGGGCTTCTGGGGCCGAAAGTTCGGAATTTGAATATGGTTGTTCACCTCTGGGACCCCTCTGGGGCTCGTCCTGGGGCTCTCTTGGGCTGTCTTGGGTGCCTCTCGGGCCGTCTTGGGACCCTCTTAGAGCCATATTGGGGGCCTGTGGGGCAGTCTTGGGTGCCTCTTGGGTCGTCTCGGACGCAGTGGACGCCCAAAAGGCAAATGCGCCAAAACTGTAAGTTTCCCATGGGAAATCGACTATGCTTGCTGATTGGGCCTCTCTCGGGGTGCCTCTTGGGGCGTCTTCGGTGCCTTCGGGGGCCTTCTTGGCGTTATGGGAATCGTCTTGAAAGGCGTCTGGAGCCATCGCTGCGGCCTCCTGGGGCCTCCCTGCAGCCTCTTGGGGCCCCGTTGGCCCCGGGTCGCTGAAACACTTTTTTTTTCAATCCAACGATATAATATATATATATGTATATATATATATATATAAAAGGAAGACGACGCCCTGGCCCCACATTTGTGGTCGTGGTCGTGGGCTGTATCTTGCGTCGCATGTTCAACCCTGAAGCCCACAATCTGATGTTCAGTGGCATGACGATGGACTTCCCCGACGGCTCCTCCGCCAACTTCGTTGCCACGTTGACAAGCGTTCTCGGTGACGAGTCTGGGTTGCACCAACCCTTGGCTCTGCAAGGGCAACGTGGGAACCAAACGCTGCTGCCAATGCCTCAACATCGTCAACCGCAACTGGGTGGGGGCAGATAAGCTCGGGGAGGGCACCCTGCTTCAGGACTACACCTCAGCCACTGACCTGAGCAAGTGCGCGTTCCACACCAAGGCTTCCATAACTGTTTTGGCGGATGACCTCGCTGAGAAGAAAGCGACGTGGGGAAAATAGCGTTCAAAAAGTATAAGATCGATACGGACTGGAACTACTCACCTTGCAAATTTGTTTCGGATCCGCACCTCAAGCGCATTGTGGACCCAGCGTCCCAGAACACCTTTGACTGGGTGCACAATAGTTTGTCTGGAGTCTGGGGTTCGACAGAATAACACGTTTTTTTATGCAATTGGGCAGTCTGGCATCAAGTCGAAACATCGCCTTGCATATCTTGAAATGTACAAGTGGCCAAGCAGGATACACAGCACATCCAACACAGGCGTGAGTATGTCCTCAGTGAAGCGATGCGATAGCAGTTGGAAACGCCAATCGTGGGAAAGTTCTTGCTCGGAAGTGTTGTCTATTCATGCTCCCTTTTGCGCAGCTGTGGAAGTGTGCAAATTTTCGGGTGTCTGCTCAAAGTGTCGCGACGGCAACTATAAATCTCCTGAATGCATACATTCGTGCCTTCGGGACCCGATGGTTTGGATATCCCACTGAATACTTCACCATCCCCAATACATTTCTCATTGGGGATGGTCCCGCGGGGCTCTCAAGATGGAAAGGAAACACAAGTTTGTCCTGAGGCACGCAGAGGATCACATGAAGGACACCAGAGGTGTCATCAGGGAGGTCATCTCAGAGAGTATGCACAGCCTTAAGCATGCTAGTTGGCTCGATTGTCGACGGGCCTGGTCGAACCGAAGGCCCCCACCAAGCGCTTGACATAAAATTTGGGTTCGACGTTCGGTGCTGTAGAGCATTTCGCTGCATCGAAGACTCGTTTTAACGACGTTGCCTGGATCGGCGATGTCGTTGCTCTGAAGCAGCTGTCAGCAGGCTGGATCATCGCCTGAGTGCTGTTTTCGGTAGCAGCTCGGGGGTTGCATATGCCGCAGTGCATCCCTTTAAATGCTCGTCCAAGTCCAGGTGGTCTAGCACGTGGGAGAAACTTGAAGCTCCTATGATGGCAGGTCTAGATGACTTCCTTGCGCCTCTCATCCACTACGGCAGCGATGCTAACCTCACTAGTTTGCATGGTTTGTCGCGTGTGCAGTGATTGTTGCTCGTTGGGTATGCGAGCGATTCACTTGCCACCTCTGCAGAAAACTGGGGAGACAGGGAGGAGCGAGGAGGCAAACTAAGAAGGGACAGCAGGGAGGCAAACGATTGAGAGAGAGAGAGAGAGAGAGAGAGACGACGACGACGACGACGACGACGACGACGACGACGACGACGGCGACGCAACAGAGGGAGAGGAACGATAGGAGGGGATGAGGAAAAATAATGGGAGGACAAAGGAACAGAACTGGGGAGAGAGACGAACGAAGAGAGCCGACAGGGAGCGGGAGGGCCGAGTTAGGGAGAGAACGATTGCGAGCAGTGGCACGAACAACGACACACTCCCGACGAATCAGGGCCGTCTGGGCATTCTGATACTCGCAGTGCCCATCGGTTGCCGCGCTCGGCTCTACAAGCTTCTGCCACATCCGCCGATGATGTCCCGATGGTGCCCCGATGAAGTCCCGGCGGTGTCTCGATGGTGTCTCGATGGTTCAGCGTTCGTCTTCATGCGAAGCCGGCGGACGGATGGCCGCCGACGGGCCAACGTCATTGAAGCCGCTATACCTCTGGGCCTGAGGATAGCTGTGTTCCCTGGCCGCCAGTTTCCCTTGAAGTACTCTGCGAGATTCTTGAGCTCACGTTCAGTAGCCCATGTGAATTAGCCTTGCTAACTGACCTGCGGCCCGTGCATAACCGATTTTTTGCGGGATGGGTAAGCATGTCTTTTTCGTGAGCAGGGCCCGAACGGTGATCAATAAAGCAGTGACAAGCACGCCTGCACCAGACCGCCTGGCAAATCCCAGGCGCCAGCGCATGGTGCAACTCCAAAAAACGTCGCTCGCATCGAGAAATAATCAATAGGCATTCTTGCGCAGGGCCGTCTGACAAGCATAGCGGAGAGCAAAATTAATGCGAGCAAAAGTAGAAATCAGATTCGCGCATGGCTTGTCTTTGCTCTGCCGTTGCAGGGAAAGCCGACGAATACAAATATTGAATGCGCATGCGCCCTCTCCCCTCACACAACCTTCAGGTTTCTGCCTGCCCGCCAGAACGCCGCTGCTTTCGGCGATGGGCCGCGCTGTCGCCAAGAAGGAGGGGGGACAGGAGGGCGAGGAGGACGCAAGCGTCGGACGCCGCCTCTTCTGCGCAGCGCGGCCCATCCTAAATCGTCAAGAGCCGTCAGAGGAAATTCTTTGCTCCGCGACGCGAGGGCGTCGGGGCAGGAGAGGCGCAAGGCGCGCGCCTTCCTTGGCGGACCCGGGGACGGTCCAGGACTGCGCCACGGCGCGTGGGCATCGCGGCCCGAGGATGCGCTGCCAGCAAGGGCCGCGCGAATTGCTCAACTAATGCCGCCGCTGCACGGGCAACGTCGTCGTCGTCGTCGACGTCCACGTCGTCGTCGTCGTCGCCGCTGGAAGCTCTATGCCCTCTCTTCCTTCCCCCCCCCCCTTGCGCCCGCCTTCCGTGGCCCCAGCACTCGCCCACCTCTGCAAGGACTGGCCATCGGGGTGCAGCGTGCGAGGCAGGTCCGCGTCCGCCGAGAGCCAGAGCCGAGCGGGACCCGAACCGAACCTGCGCACGAACCTACCAAGAGATCACCGATCCCAAGACGCTTCTTACCTGTTCCCAGACAGACATCAATACATTCATACATACATAAATATAGAACATAGAAATCATAACATGGACCGCACCCCATACATCGCACCCATCATTGAACTTCAAACACATAAGAAGCGAGGGGTCTTCGGTTGAATAGCCTGTAAATCGGGCGACGACTGCGGAAAAAACAACTATAGATCTGAATTCATCGCGTACAAGATCTTCAATCTTGTGGCGATGGAGTGCTGCATGCTGCGACGAGGTTCTCGCCGTCGCAACGAAGCACTAAATCGCTACCCTTGAGGCCTGGGAGGAGGAGCGTGAGACAGCCGAACGACTGCGTGAGGCAGCCGACGGACTGCGATTCCCGCTTGACCTAAAGAAGAACGAGGTCAAAAAAGGAAAGAGAATAATAAGAAAGAAAAAGGAAAAACAAAAAACTAGCAAAAATGGCCTAAGCTAGAAGAGAACGGAAGAAACACGGAGAAACCTTAGAAAAATGAAAAAATAAAAATCAACAAATAAAACAGTGGAACGAGAAAAAAAAGAAAAAAAGGATAAAATAAAGGGGGGGATGTAAAGAAGAAAATAAAGAGGACTAAAACAAGAAGCCACATAAAATCTAAAAGCAAAGATGGAAACGAAATAATAAAGCCAAATGTAAAAAAACACACTAAGAAATAAAAACAAATGGAAGGAATTTGAAAAGGCGATGCTCCGATCCCGCTTGACCTAGGCAATACTCCGGTCGATCCACCACGTGACAAGCTGCGCGCCAGCGTGGGGCCGCCGCTCGGCAGAGGGTTGCGCCTTGGGGATGCCCCGGCGCAACCCATATAATGTCCTCAGGCGTCCCGTGCTCGAGATCATTTCGGGGCACAGCCTCCAAGTCCTCTTCGGACTTCCGGTGCTGGTGGTTCCTAAGAAACATAAGGCTTGAACGCAACAACACAGAACAACGACCGCAACAGCTATACAGAACAACGACCGCACCAGCTACAGACAACGACCGCACCTCTATAATCCAATAAACAAAAAATCGATGGTACGCCGTTTTCTTTCCCCTCCGTGTCGGCATGAGTTGTGCCACTGCTGATGTCGCTGCTGTGGTTTATGTCGTCTGGGTGGCGGTGATTAGCATATCTGGGCTCTCCGTTTACGAGGACCTATCCTGGGAATTTGACACGAGCCAGGCCCTGAGATGACATGGCGGCCAGCATGAGGCTATAAAACTCCTCAATTACCTCCAAGTTCTCTCCCCGTAGGGGTCGCCGCGTTTACACTCGCATGCAGCTCTGTCCCTAGGTTGGGCATGTCAAAGGGACAGCTAAGCATAGTCAGTAATCAATACAATAAACCCTTCGGGCCATGCAGTTACATAGGGCCAATCCTCAAAAACCGCTGCAAAAGTGAACAACCCCCACGTCCAACCCAGGGGGGCCCAGACCTGGGGCTGGACCTGGGATCCGACTGGGGGGTCCCGAACTGAAATCCAGACGCTGGCACAGACCTGAGTCCGGACCTGAGGCGCGGACCTTGAGGTCCGGACCACGGGCCCAGACCTGGGCTGACGGTCTGGGTCCGGACCTGGGGCCCAGACCTGGGGCCCAGACCTGGGGCCTGGACCGTGGGCCCGGACCTGAGGTCCGGACCTGAGATCCGGAGGTCCGGGACCTGAGGTCCGGACCTGAGGTCCGGACCTGAGGTCCGGACCTGGGGCCCAGACTCTGTGTCACAAAAACAGGGGCCCAGAAACGAACCTGGGGCCTGGACCTGGGGCCCGGACCTGATGTCCGGACCAGAGGTCCGGACCTGAGGTCCGGACCTGAGGTCCGGACCGTGGGCCCGGACCTGGGGTCCGGACCGTGGGCCCGGACCTGAGGTCCGGACCTGAGATCCGGACCTGAGGTCTGGGACCTGAGGTTCGGACCTGGGGCCTGGACCTGAGGTCCGGACATGAGGTCCGGACCTGAGGCCCGGACCTGAGGACTGGACCTGGGGCCCGGACCTGACGTCAAGACCAGAGGTCCAGACCTGAGGTCCGGACCTGGGGCCCAAACCTGGGGCCCGGACCGTGGGTCCGGACCTGAGGTCCGGACCTGAGATCGGACCTGAGGTCCGGGACCTGAGGTCCGGACCTGGGGCCTCGACCTGAGGTCCGGACCTGAGGCCCGGACCTGAGGTCCGGACCTGAGATCCGGACCTGAGGTCCTGGACCTGAGGTCCAGACCTGGCCTGAGGTCCAGACTCCGGACCTGAGGTCAGGACCTGAGGTCCTGTGTGGTGGGGAGGGGGAGAGGGGAAAGGGGGGGGGCGGACTGAGGCCCGGACCTGAGGACTGGACCTGGGGCCCTGAGTTCCTACTGGGGCCCAAACCTGGGGCCCGGACCGTGGGTCCGGACCTGAGGTCCGGACCTGAGATCGGACCTGAGGTCCGGGACCTGAGGTCCGGACCTGGGGCCTCGACCTGAGGTCCGGACCTGAGGCCCGGACCTGAGGTCCGGACCTGAGATCCGGACCTGAGGTCCTGGACCTGAGGTCCAGACCTGCATGGGCCCGGACCTGAGGTCCGGACCTGGGGTCCGGACCTGTGGCTGCGGCGTCCGGACCTGGGGTCCGGACCTGAGGTCCAGACCTGGGGCCCCGACAGGCGATCATAGTTGGGTCGTACGCGAGATGACGCAGCGAGCTTACGCGGCGGCTTCCAGTGCGCTCGAATTACGCCCCTCCGCCGAAATCTCTTTCCACTAGCGGCCCGCTACGCTTCCCGACAACGGCACAAGAGGACCGCGTGAGCCTGAATTTCGTCGGCGCCATTGCAATATCTGCACCTGGGTTCAGCAGTGGGTCCTCCAGGGAGGGACGGGGAGAGGGACGGGGAGAGGGACAGAGAGGGGGACAGATAGAAAGCGAGAAAGAGAGAAAGAGAGAAAGAGAGAGAGAGAGAGAGAAAGAGAGAGAGAGAGGGAGAGATTGAGGATGGGAAGAGAGAGGGAGAGAGAAAGAGAGAGAGAGAGAGAGATAGAGAGAAACAACAACAAAGAGAGAGAGGATAGGAGAGAACACAACAATCAACAACAACAACACAACAACACAACAACAACTAACAACTACACCACAACACCAGCATCAGCAGCAGGGCGATCAGCTATAGCACAACAAACAACAACAACAACAACAACAACACAACAACAACCAACAACCAACACCAAACAACCACAACAACAAAACAACACAATCACACCAACAACAGCATCAACAACAACAACAATCATTTAAGACTGGGACACTCCGTTCTCACCAGTGCCAGGGTTTTCATAGGAGGCCCGCCAATACCCCCACTTTGTGGGGGGGCCGGTTCAAGCTCTACCACATTTCCAAACGACCCTTCGCCACCACCCACACCCAGCTTCCCGCCCTATGACGTTCGGACACTTCACTTCGTGGCCTGCGGACGACCTTGGCTACTACACTGGCGCATGGTTACAATGACTTCTTGTGGTAACATCTTGTGGAAACTAGCTTAGTATACGACTTATACCCCTGTTCCAACAATGGGCATACGGATGTGACAGTGATCAGTCGGAGGCTTCCTGGGGCCGCTTGGGGTCCTCTTGGGGAAGGGGGGAAGCCTCCTGGCGCCGCTTGGGGTCCTCTTGAGGGGCTTTGGGGGGCTTCTTGGAAGCATCTTGGGGCCTCTTGGGGGCTTATTGGGTCCTCACGGCGGGCTCTTGGGGCCTCTTGAAGGCCTCCTGGGGCAACCTATGGCGCAACCAGTAGGGGGACGTTTTATTCTCAGCTGCCGAGGGCGCAACCTATGGCGCAACCAATAGGGGGGCGTTTTATTCTCGGCGGCCGAGGGCGCAACCTATGGCGCAACCGCAAGGGAGTCTGGCCCCTGGCAGGCGCGCGAACCCCGTTGCAAGAGCGTGCGAAAGTAGCTCGCGCGAGCTCATGTAACATAAATGTTGGAAAACCATTGGTTTTTTTTGGATTCGGACAGCGCGCGCGGGTAGAAATTTTGAAAAGTCGTGCAGGTGTTTTTCGAGGACCTACGGTGCGATTCGTGTGATTTTATGATGCGCGGTGCTAAAATTCTTAAGAAGCCCAATGGTTTTTTGGAGATTTCGGCGTGCGCGCGCGAAGAAAAAACGAATGTGTCCCGCATGGTATTATTTGACAGGGATGATGGCCCTGGCAGGTGCGCAACCGTTGTCGCAGAAGTCGAAAAAGTTGCTCGCAAAAGCCCGTTTGACAGAAATGTTTAAAAAAGTGTTGGGTTTCCTACGAATCCGCAAGAGCGCGCGGGATGAGATTTTGACATTTTTTTGTTGAAAAAACCATTGGTTTTTTGATGTTTTTATGTTAAAATCGTTCCGAACACTAAGCTTTTGGAAGGATTTCGTCTTGCGCGCGCGAATGTCCACTTTACCTTATTTTTTGCAAGGGATTCTTGAAATTTGATTCTATTAGAACAAGAAATGTCATTTTATAGTGTTTTTTGCAAGGGAAAACGGATTACAACAAAACAACCGGATCTGGATCACATCGTTTTACCTGAGGCTTCCTCACGAAAATGATGAAAATGTGGCTGCGGCCTAGGCGCGGGGGGGGGGGGCGTGCACCAGGGGGCCCAACAATAATTATTCTTTAGAATTAATAATGTTCAACAACAACAACAACAATTACTAGCACGTGGGGACACTCCGTTCTCACCAGTGCCCGGGTTTTCATAGGAGGCGGGCAATACCCCCACTTTGTGGGGGGGCCGGTTCAAGCTCTACTAAATTTCCAAACGACTCTTCGCCACCACCCACACCCAGCTTCCCGCCCTATGACGTTCGGACACTTCACTTCGTGGCATGCGGACGACCGTGGCTACTATTCAGGGCCCCGAGGCCGACGACGACGGCGTGCGCGCGCGAAGAAAAAACGAATGTGTCCCGCATGGTATTATTTGACAGGGATGATGGCCCTGGCAGGTGCGCAACCGTTGTTGCAGAATTTCGAAAAAGTTGCTCGCAAAAGCCCGTTTGACAGAAATGTTTAAAAAGTGTTGGTTTCCCTACGAATCCGCAAGAGCGCGCGGGATGAGATTTTGACATTTTTTTGTTGAAAAACCATTGGTTTTTTGATGTTTTTATGTTAAAATCGTTCCGAACACTAAGCTTTTGGAAGGATTTCGTCTTGCCCGCGCGAATGTCCACTTTACCTTATTTTTTGCAAGGGATTCTTGAAATTTGATTATAGTAGAACAAGAGTATGTCGCACTTTAGCTTATTTTTTGCAAAAAAAAAAAAAAAAAAATAAAAAAAAAAAAACAAAAAAAAAAAAAAAATAAAAAAAGGGAAAAAACCGAATTCGGTAACAACAAAATCACAACCGATAACCGGATCCGGACTCCCCCGTTTTGCCTGGGACTTCCTCACGAAAATGATGAAAATGAGGCTGCGGCCTGGGCGCGGCGGGGGGGTCGTGCACCAGGGGCCCCAACAATAATTATTCTTTAGAAGTAATAATGTTCAACACCAACACCAACAACAACAACAACAACAACAATTACTAGCACGTGGGGACACTCCGTTCTCACCAGTGCCAGGGTTTTCATAGGAGGCGGGCAATACCCCCACTTTGTGGGGGAGCCGGTTCAAGCTCTACCAAATTTCCAAACGACTCTTCGCCACCACCCACACCCAGCTTCCCGCCCTATGACGTTCGGACACTTCACTTCGTGCATGCGGACGACCGTGGCTACTATTCAGGGCCCCGCGGCCGACGACGACGGCGTGCGCGCGCGAAGAAAAAACGAATGTGTCCCGCATGGTATTATTTGACAGGGATGATGGCCCTGGCAGGTGCGCAAACGTTGTTGCAGAAGTTCGAAAAAGTTGCTCGCAAAAGCCCGTTTGACAGAAATGTTTAAAAAGTGTTGGGTTTTCTACGAATCCGCAAGAGCGCGCGGGATGAAATTTTTGACAATTAAAAAAAACACATTTTATAAACAAGTTTTTTATGTTAAAATCGCTACGAAAAACTAAGGTTTGGAAGGATTTCGCCCTTGCGGCGCGCGAATGTCCACTTTACTCATTTTTTGCACGGGAATTCTCGCCGTTGGTATGTTAGAACAAGAAATGTCAGCCAACTTTGCCTTTTTGGTGGGGGGGGGGGGGGGCAAAGGAAAAACCGATCTAACAGCTCATCGGATCTGGATGACATCGTTTTGCCTGAGACTTCCTCACGAAAATGATGAAAATGAGGCTGCGGCCTAGGCGCGGCGGGGGGGCCATGCACCAGGGGCCCCAACAATAATTATTCTTTAGAAGTAATAATGTTCAACACCAACACCAACAACAACAACAACAACAACAACAACAACAACAACAACAAGAAAGCTGACGAGAAAGAGAAAGAGAACGAGCGTGAGAGACAAAGAGGACGAGAAGCAGGGCAGCGAAGGCTCCGGAGACTCCGAGCGGGCAGGCCCTCAGAGGAGCACGCCCCTCGAAAACACGCCTACGCCCACCACCTTGAACTCGCCGCCCACGGGGTGGCCGCCCGCGGCCCACGCCGCGCGCAGCGCGGCCGCGCCCTCGGCCCTCACGTCGTTGCCGCGGAGGTCGAGCCGCTGCAGGCTCGGCAGGGCGTCCGGGGCCCGGAGGGCCTCCGCCAGCGCGGCCGCGCCCTCGGCCCCCACGTCGTTGCCGGTTAGGTCGAGCCGCTGCAGCCTCTGTCCGGAACGGTGCCGGAGGCCGCTCTGGGCTCCTCTGGGCACCTCCCCCGGGGCCGGTTTTGTGAGGATGTCTCAAGCGAGGGCGCCGGTTTGGGATTCGTCACCGGATCCAGCGGATCCACCGGATCTGTCCGGAAACGGTGCCGGAGGCCGCTCTCTGCGCGCGGCGGGGGTACTTATAAGTACTTATGCTAGTTATAAGTAACTTATGAACTTACGGCCTACTTATAAGTAACTTATAAGTAACTTATAAGTAGCCCGTAAGTAGCCCGTAACTAGCCCGTAAGTAGCCCGTAAGTAGTCCGTAAGTAGCCGCGTAAGCAGCCCGTAAGTAGCCCGTAAGTAGCCAGTGGGTTCTAAATTTCAATGGTTTTGGTTCCAAACTGTTTGCGATTTTGCTAACATGTTTTCTGTGAGTTCCATGTTCGGAGGTCGATTTTTTCAGCATGCAATCTGGATTCGTATATTTCCATGTTCGGAACAAGATTTTCGCAGGTTGTAATTACATTCGTGCGCATGCTGTTAACCTGATTAAATTTCTGTTTCTGTTGTTCGCGCTTATAATTTCAATGCTAACTTAAACGAAATTCTTGACACTTCGCGTATCCCCACCAGCCCATCCATAGTGAAACAGCGCGGGCACTACTGTTGAATTGGGGAGATCTCTGGTAGCGAAGGGTGCGGGTGCTGCTGCTGGTGCTGTTGCTGCTGCTGCTGGCACTGCTGCTGCTGCTGGTGCTACTGCTGGTGTTGCTGATTCTCGTGCTGCTTGCGCTGCTGCTGGTGCTGGTGCTGGTGGTGCTGCTGCTGCTGGGCAGGTGTTGCTGGCGCTGCTGCTGGTGTCATTGCCGCTGGTGGTGCTGTGGGTGCTGGTGGTGCTGCTGCTTCTGGTAGTTTTGCTGCGGGTGCTGCTGGTGGTGCTGGTTCTCGTGATGCTGCTGGCGCTGCTGTGGTGCTGCTGATGGTGCTGGTGTTGCTGTTGGTGGTGGTGGTGGTGCTGCTGCTGCTGCTGGTGCTGCTGGTGCTGGCTGATGCTGGCGATGGTTATCGTGCTGCTGGTGCTGCTGGTGCTGCTGCTAATGCATTTGCTGCTAATGGTGGTGATGTTGGTGCTGCTGATAGTGCTAGTGCTGTTGCTGCTGCTGTTGCTAGGTGCTGCTGCTGGTGCTTCTGCTGACGGTGGTGGCGGTGTTGCTGGTGCTACCGCTGCTGCCAAGTGCTCTTGCTGGTGGTTGTAGTGATGCTGCTATTGATGCAGGTGCTGACGGTGGTAGTGAAATCAGGCAGCGTAACAACCGCCTAGGAAGCGTTTTCTCGGAGGTATTGGGATCTTCGGGCCATGTGGTGCTCGTTTGGAAGGTCTTGGGGGGGGAGCTTAAATTCTTTTTGGTGGCATAGGGGACCTCTTGGAGCAGTGGCCACCATTGTTCAAAAAGAGGGGGGCTTAATTCCACCCACCCACCCCTAGGAGCTTCCAAAAAAGGCGCTCTCGCGCTCTTGGACGCCATTGGGGCCCTCTTGGGGCCCCTTGGGCCATCTCGGGGTCATCTTGACGCCTCAAGAGCCCATCGGAAGCGAAAAAGCGAACACACCAAAAAACATTTGTTTTGCTTTGGTGTTGGTGCAAATTTGGCCTCTGTGGGTTTGAACGCGGGGGGTTGGAGGGCACTTGAAACCGTATTGGTTCGTGTCGGATGCTATCTCGAGCCACCTTGAAGTATATTTGGCCATATTGGAAGCTCGGGCTCTCTGAGGCCGTCTTGGAGCCATCTCGAGCCATCAAGGACGTTCTAACTCCTCGCAGGTAAGCCCGCCCAGACGCAGGGAAGGCAAACCTCTCGAGCAGGGAACGGAATGAGGTTGGAAAAGGAAACGGGCTGATTGGATTCACACTTCGATGCTGTGTGCGCCGATGATAACATAATTGCTCGGGAACCGAATATACCATACGGATTTGAAGATTTTCTGGGCTCGTCGTTTGTGGTGGTGCGGTTGGGGATCTCACGAGGCACAGAGCGTGAGAGCGCATCGACTTACATCAACCCGCATGCAAACATATAATGCAGCGGCCATATAACTGTAACAGCCCCGTCGGCGCCTGATCGCCAAATTCCGTGGGCCAGCAACTCGTTAGACAAGACTAGGGTTGGCTTTTCAGCCCGCTTATATTTAGCATATCGGCCGTCTGCTCTTCTAAACTCCCACATGGAGATGCACGTCCAGCAAGTGCCGTCAACGCAGAAATGATACCAGATTTCCCCGCACTGTCGGCGCCTGTCGCCACCAAGCAGGACGACATCCAAATTGCTAAACTTCGCGCCCGATTCGGCAACGAAAGTGCCAGATATCTCGATATTGGCTGCGCGCGGAAACATTTCCCCCCCTGGCATGCGCAACGCCTTCGGCAACGCACTCCAGTTGCCGCTTACGTGCGTCGAGAATTGTTTAAGGTCTGCAAAATGTTGGCAGCACAGCTCCTCCATGAGACCCCTGGTGTAGTATATGCCTCTCGACTGGCGGTTCATTGCGAACGTTTTCGGTTCCTTATGCCTTCGCTCGGTGACGAACGTGTCGAAAAGGCAACCGAAATCTCGGTACTGCGGACCGAGATGAGCAGCCTGGTGGTGCTTGAATTGCCAGGGCCCTCGCCCGTGCACGTCGCGAAACTTATGCAAGAGCTTCATGATGCAATCATGCAGCTGGACCGCGGACACCTGTTTGCGCGATGCGCATTGCAGCATCTCTATGCTCTCACAACAGAGCGAAACTGATTCCGCTGCACAGTGGAGGGCGGCAAGGCTCTCCTCCTTTGCAACCACGTTGGAGAAGTACCTCTGTACGACTGGTGTCGCTGACAGCTGCTCGCTCGCAGTGGCGGCCAGCTTGTTGGTCTCGAAGATTTCAGCCGTTCTCTTGTACTCCCGAGGCCGCGTCCACTGCTGCATGTACGCGTGCAGGTCTGTGTATTCCACCAGGCCCTTTTTGTTCCTCCCCGCAGCCGCCTTGGCCTTGTGCATAAATTCATCGAGATCGTACTCGAAAAGCCCAGTTATGAAATATATGTGCGGCCAATCGTACATGGTGTTGCTGATTGGCTTCATGGCGGCATCAGCAGTGAGGTAGTGGGGCCCGTAGTGGAACCCTTTCCTGGTCTCCAACTCTGCGTAAGCAGTCTTACCCAAATCAGTTTTTGCAACCATCAGTTCTCCCAGCAAGTTTCGCACAGAAGCGTCCGAGTGCGGCTCCCAAAGGTGGCACTCCAAATTGTCCAACGGGAGGTGCCCGAATCTACCGTCCTTGGCGATGTTTCGGCACAAAGGGCATGGCACGAAGCCTCGGTGGCCCATGCTACCGAGGACTTCCTTGATAGCTTTGAAGTCAGCCAATGTCCCGTAATGACGCGCAAAGGGCCTGGTGAAATCATTGGTATCGTTTTCGCTCTCGCGCAAATCCAAGCAAATGCCTGTCTTCGTCAGGTGATGAGACTCGTCATTGAAAAACATGTGTTTCAGTACATGCTTGACTAACTGCGACATGCCGCTGTCCATGGTCTCGACAATGAGCGACGGAGTACATGTAACAATGAACCACATTTCCTCCCGATGAACAATATTTTCAAACTCAGCGAACGTCCAGTAGAAGCTCTGCACTTTGCGTGGGTCCTTCTTGGATGCAAGTGGGTTCGTGGGGCTGACCTCGTCGAAGTATATGATGAGCCTCCACGGCGTACTCGGGGAGCTGGGGAACTTCGCCAACTTTGCCTTCATATTTTGCCTGAACGGAGCGCACTCCCGAACGGTACGATCCAAGAGGGCAAACGGGTGATTGACAAATGCAATTCCAACAGTCCCGTCCTCTAGAGTGAGCTCCATCGGCTGCACCACAGGGCCGCATGGCGTTGGCTCACTAGTGAAAGCATGGCGGGCTCGGAGCTGCGAGCGCGAGCTGCTCGCGCTGGGGAGCCCGTCCGCCCTCACCCTTTTCAGAATCGCCTCAAGCCCCCGCTGCGAAACGTAAGAATCGCGATGCAGCTCATTAAGGTCAGCGCCCGCGCGCTTCATGAGCCAGGGGTGCACGCGCGCAAGGGCGCGCTGGCCGCTCGGGCCAGGGCGAGGACGGTGGCGCGTGCGCCTCCTGATCGGCGCGCGGTGCGTGGGGCGATCGCTTCATACGACACGCGTGCATACATGCGCGGAACTGAATTTGGTTATATAATGGCCTTCGGCCCATTCCGCCACCGTGCCTGGATTCGTGGACATTGGATGGCGTTGGAGGCGCTTGGGCCGTCGCGGGGCGGTGGTGGACCGAAAGCTCGACAATCTCACATTCTGGACCGAGGGAGGCATGTCGGCAATATGCCTCAAGTGGCATCGAATAAATACAACTTGAGGCATGTCCGTTGTATGCCTCAAGTAGTTCCGATCGGCTACCATCTGAGGCGCGTCGTCAGTATGCCTAACGTGTATGTCGGCAATATGCCTCAAGTGGTACCGAATGTGTGTCTGGGTCTCGTGTTAAGCCTTTCGGAGGTTTCTGGGAGGCAGTTTTGAAGCCTCTTGGGGGGCGTTTTGGGGCATCTGCAAGGTCGTTTGGGGGCCTTGGGGGCTGCTTGGGGCGTCTTGGGGGCCTTGGGGCACCCTGGGGCCCCTGGGGGCGACTTGAATGTTTGAATTGTTCGTCGCCCTCTTGGCCCCTCTTGGTGCCGTCTTGGAGCCCTAGGGCTCCAAGAGCTCTTGGGTTGTATTTGGAACCATAATGGGCAATCTTGGGGCCGTATTGGGCCGTCGTCGGGCCGTCTTGGGGGCCCCTTGGGGCCTCTTGGGGCTTGGGCCGTCTCAGAGCGTCGGGAAGCCGAAAAGGCGAGAACGCAAAAAACACAACATCGAAAACCACAAGGGGCAATCAACAAGTTTAGCCACTCGGGGCCCTCTTGGGAAGCCTCTTGGAGGCGGGCCGTCTGCGGGCGGCCTCTGGGCCCGTCTTGGGGCCATTTTGGGCGTCGTGGAGCGCTCGTTTGGCGTCTCGGGGCCTGGCCGTCTTCGGGGCCTCTTTGGTGCCTTCTTGGCCCGTCTCGGGGCCCGCTTGAGCTCGAAACAATCACGCGGGAAATTGCAAGAAGCCCCAGGTGAACCGCGGGAAGGCCCGAGAGAATTGGAATTTGAGGCTCTGGTCCCCTTTATAATGATTCCTCACAGGACTGAGGACTGAGGCTCGGAGGATTTGACAAGGGGCATGAGGGCACTCCCACTCCGCGCCTCGCGGCACGGTGGCGGATTTAGACGCGGTTTAACGCGCGCGTGCGAATGATGGAACACATTTTCTGGGATCTCCCCTCCCAGCAGTAAAACGGGCTGTGCTGCAACAACGGCAGTAAATCTGTGGGCTAAGACATGCCTCTAGCTGCGCTCATTCCGACATCGACCCCAGCTGCTCGCTGTCCCCGCCCCAGCTCGAGTCCGACCCCTCATCCAACGCCGTCAGCGGCTTGGGCAGCCTCGCGGGCTCAATGCCTTGCGACAGCCTCAAGTCCGTCTGGGTGCCGACCTCGCGCGTCTCTGGCTTGGGAATGATTGACCCGACCAACTTATTCACAACCTTCCGGCACTCCACCGTCGGCAGGCCGTTGGCCCTGACGCGCGACAGCGACTGAAGGAAGAAGGTCGACTGCTGCGTGAGCATCTTCTTGAGGAGGTACACCTTCTGGGTTCCGAGCTGCTTCTCTGCCTTCGACCTCTCCTTCTTGACGGTGGTCAGCTGCTTCTGCAGCATTTTCTCCATCTCCGAGCGCACCATCTCAAACAGTCCGCAACCACGCGCGCAGCAGCTTAAACGCTAAGCGAGCGCAGAGCCAAACTGCGATGCATCATGGGATCGGGATGGGCGTGGGCTGGGGCAGGGGCGCGCGAGAATCGCGCAACCCACAGTCTGCCACGCGACACGATCAACGGATTTCTATCGGTGAAGAGCTCAATAATAACACAATATGTCATCCTACAATAGCCGCTCTCATCTTACGGTGGTAGCGCGGCGTGCGGGGGATGGCGATGCGACGACGCTGGTAGGCTGAAAGGGCGGGCGGGTGGATGGATGGATAATCAGAGGGCTGGGGAGACAATCGGATGCAGGTGAGAAGGGGTAGGCGGGAGGTGTGACAGGAGAGAGAGAGAGAGAGAGAGAGATAGAGAGAGAGATATATAGAGGGGAATGAGATCACGATAACGAGGGAGAATGAAATGGAGCGAAAGGGAGAACGTGCGAGCGCGAGGGAGAGAGAGAGAGAGAGAGAGAGAGAAAGAGAGCTATATATAGAGAGAGTGGGATGGGATGTGTTCGAGGAGAAAGGGCTCTTTGTATAGAGAGGGCCTATATGTAAGGATATTGGGCAGAGAGATGTGATATAAATATATATATATATATATATATAAAAAATATATGCGTGGGACATATAGAGGGGGAGTGGTGGCGGAAAAGGATAGCATAGAAAGTGAACGCCATGGCAAGATTGGGAATGATGGCGGGTGAACGTAATGCGAGATAAAGCGAGATAGAGAGCGAGAGAAAGAGCGGGGGAAAGAGAAATAATAAGGTTGGCAATGTTTCATCGCAAAAGGATACGGCATGCGCGGCTGCACGCGTGCACTCGCCGCGTGCACGAATGCAATCGTTGCCTAGTATTTAGCGCTGCGAGCTCCTGCAACGGCGCACGCGCCCCTACAAGCCACAGTTGACCCAGAAAGATGAGCCAATGCTGTACGCGACCTTCTGGGCGAGCTTCACATCGTCCGAGCTCAACTTTTCATCCCTGGCCTGCTTCCCACCCTCCGTGTATAGCTTGGAAGTGCATGCGCCCTTGGACGGGTATTTTGCTGCGACCCTCTTGGAGAGAAACTCCTTCAGATTGAGCTTGAAGCCCTTCGGCAAATCACTCTCTGTGACGCCGCCCTTCTTGGCCTCTTTCGCCTTCTTCATCGGTGGCGGATCGGCGTCGCCCGACGAAGGGGCGGCCGACGCGGGGCGCTTTGCAGCGGAGGCCGAAGCTGCGGGGCGCGGCATGCGGCCAGCCGCTTTGCCCTTGCCTGTCGCCTTCGTGCGCAAGCGCTCCGCAGCAGATTCCTCGCTCGCATCGCTGTCGTCGGCGCAGGCGCCAGCCATCTCGTCGACAGCTGGGGGAGCCATGGGGAATGTTCCAGCGCTGTCGTCGGCGCGGACGCCAGCCTTGGGCTCGGCCGCTTCGGTGGGCTCGGCGGCGGAGCGGCTGCCCTTCGGCTCGGGCAGGTGCGAGGCCGACGACGCGCCCGCGTCGGCGGAAGAGCGGAGGCACTGCAGCATGTTATACGGGTCCATGCCTGCACTCGTGCTAGGGAGGCCCTTCATCATGCCCTGCAGGAGCATCTGGGCGCCGATCTGCCTGCAGGCTTCCGCCATGAACTGATTGGGGTCGGTTGCGGATGGAGCGCACAGGTTCAGCATGGGCGGGCTCTTCTTATTGAGGGCCAGCTGCGACTCCGATTCTTCAGCTCCCGTATGCGCGCGCTTATAGGCGGTCGAGCTCTGTCGGACTGTTCCGAACGTCAGCTCGCGGTACTCCTTCATCGACGGCGGGTCCGTCTCGCATGCATGCTTGTAGGTTTCACTCGGGAGATCCTTTGGCGAAAGCGGAAACTCTGTCATTAACTCAAATGGGTACTTGACAGTGCCCAGCGGCGCAAGCGCCTCCTTGATGTTATTCAAATGGGCGAACCAATCTTTCCCCTTCTCCAGCGGCAGCCCGTTGGCCACATAGATGCACTCCAAGATGTGCCCTTTCGTCTTCTCACTCGGCAGGAGGAGCCCGACGAAGAAGCACCTCTTTTTCCACAACTGCGAACTTAGCAGACCAAGGCGTCATGCTGTCCGCGAGGGTCGTGTACTCGATATCAGTCAAGTACATGTTGAATGATGAGCACTTTTGGTTCGGCCGCCTTGCGTTAGGGTTCCCATCCTCGAGCTTGTTCTTCATCTCGTTCACCAGCGTAGCCAACTTAGCCGTTGTCTCCTTGTCCCGCCCGACGCCGTGGACGGCCTTAGTCAACTCCGTTGCGGATCGTAAGTCGCACTCAATGAGCGACCTGATCTTTGCGCTGATGCACGTTGCCTGCGCGCGCATCAACTCAGACATGGCATCCGAGTCGAGGTTGCACTGCTTCTGCTCCTCCAAGAACTTGGGGAGGTTGGCCAGCTCCGCGATGAGCTTGGTAGGAGTGGACATTCTCAAATCCTACTCTGCACCTAGCATGCAGCGTGAATGACTCGATTGCTCGAGGGAAATATGTCATGGAAGCGCGCGCGCTCGAGATCAGTGCCCATAACTAGAATGGCATGTCATGACAAGCACATATGTTATTCACATGCAGGCGCACGCGCCAGCGCCCACAAATGTCGCGCGCGCGCGAGTTAACAATCGATAAGTCACGTTTGCCCTGCTAGGCGTCAGATCATCCCGCGAGCCCTTTTGGGCTGCGGTGGTTTAGCGTAATTTTCCTTCTCTCCGCCACAGCTTCCTCCTTCACTTGCTCGGGGAAGGGTGGGGGAGGTGCGCGGCGTGCGCGCGCGTGTGTGCCCCTATACAACGCCCCTTGGGTCTGGGGCGGGGGGGGAGGGAAGGGGTGTGTGTAGGTGTGTCTCGCGCGTGAAGCACGGTGCGCTCCTCGGGGAAAAGTGTGTAGATGTGCGTGTATGCGTTGTGGTGTGCGTGCGTGTTGTGCGCGCGCGGGTGGGCGGGTGGGCGGGGGGATGGCGGGCGGGGGCGGGGGGTGGGAAGGGGGGGGTGGGTGTGGGGGGGGGGGGGGGGGGGGGGGTGGGGGGGGGGGGGGGGGGGGGTGGGGGGGGGGGGGGGGGTTGGGGGTGGGGGGGGGGGGGGGGGGGGGGGGGGGGGGGGAGGGGGGGGGGGGGGGGAGGAGGTAGGTGGGTGGGAGGGAAGGGGGCAGATTGTCAATTTTCGGCCCAAGGTTGCGGTGGCCTCAGAGAGCTTAAATGGAATTCGCATCCAAGATTCTAGATTGCCCAAGCTACGGCCCCAAGGTGATTCCAAGTGGCATTCGAGCCATCGGAAAAGCAATTCCAACACCTAAATAACACATGTCTGTCATTGCGTTCTGGCCGTATCGCTTTCCATTGGCTCTTGATACCTCACGATTTCCACAATGGAACCCCAAACAGCCAGAGCGCCAGCACTCCAAGGACGGCCCGTGAGTGCCTCAGGGCGCCCTTTCTGAGCCTCTGATGGGGGGGGGGGGGGTGGGATCCGAATGGCCCTTTTCTTTTTGAACAGCATAGGCAAGACGGCCCCAAGATGTCTACGAGGGCCCCAAGATCTACCAAAAAAGACCCGCAATAGTGCCCCAAGAGGGCAACCTCTCCAAAAGTCCGATCGAGAACGCGCTCCCGAGGCGGTCGTTAACCTAATTTGCTCCCACCATCACTGCCCGCACCAGCATCAGCAGCGCCAGCAGCAGCAGCAGCACCGCAACCACCAGCAACAGCACTAGCAGCGGCGGCAGCACCAGCAGCACCGCCGCCGTCACCAGCAGCACCATCAGCGACACCATCAGCAGCACCAGCAGTAGCACCAGTAGCAGCAGCACCCGCAACACCAGCAGCAGGACCATCAGAACGAGAAGCCGCGCCATCAGCAGCAGCACCAACAACAGCACAATCACCGTCAACAGTAGCACCAGCGGCAACTCCAGCAGCACAGCAACATCAGCAGCAGCACCACCGCCAGCAGCACCAGCAGCAGCACCAGCAGCAAGATAACCAACATCAGCACCAACACCAGCAGCACGCGCATCACCAGCAACAGCAGCGGCAGCATGACCAGTCACACGCTCGCGCTGTCTATGTGCGTCCCGTCATTCCTTCTCCCGACAGAGGGGACATCGTTTCTGGATGGGCAGGTGGGGATACGCAAAGCGTCAAGAATTTTATAAGTGCTTGCTGCACTGGGGGGTGAGGGCTTGGTGTTGTCACCATCGTTTCTCTCCCGCA
>CAUYUJ010010335.1:148434-200934 GCA_963575745.1 Prorocentrum cordatum | reverse complement strand
GCTGTGTTTTACCTTAGGGATGCTGCAGGGGCCGTGCCCTAGGGAAGTTTCAGGGGCGGTGCTTCAGTAATATTTTGGGGGCTGCGTTTTACCTTAGTGATGTTTCAGGGGCAGTGCTTTAGGGAAGTTTCAGGACCGTGCTTTAGAGATGTTTTAGGGGCTGTGTGTTAACTTAGTGTTGTTCCAATGACCGTGCTTTAGGGATGTGTGGGTCGTGTGTTAGGGGCGTGCATTCACTCTTCGCGACTGGTTACCTTTGCACCTTTATCTTTGCGCATCTAATGCATGCGATCGCGCGCGCCAATGGTTTGGGATACATCGGGCCAACATGCTATCGCTATGAAGCACGATCGAGCGTATCAGAGCTACTGGGTGTCATATTTCCGATAAGAACCGCTTGTGGCAAACGCTGTGGTGCACATGATTTGCAAGCGCAGAGTTGCACACGTGCATGCGCGCCCTGGGGCGCCACCAGCCGCAGCAACGACATAATACCTGATATGCTGCGCTATGCTACGCGTGTCAACGTGCTATGCTACCGCCAATGATGAATGCGATGCCGTGCTATGTTATGCGAGCGAGCGTGATAACGTTGATGTCACGCTACGCTGGGCTGTGGGAATAATATGTGGTGCGATCTACGCAGTGCCATCAGCGCCTGACTGGGTGGCAGATCATCCGCCCGCGGCTATTTTGCCTCAAACATCGGTTGCGACATCGGCGGCCAACTGTTTGCACTTGTGCATATTGCATGTTGCAATCGGTCCCTCGGGCCGCCATGGTGAGATCGGGCTCGAGAAGCCGCTCCCGCTCGACGAGTTCGTCGAGCTCGAGCTCGAAGAGCTCGAGCTCAAGCAGCTTAAGCAGTGCGACTGTGCGGCGATGGGATTCGGCACGGTGGATGAGGGCAGCGCGGCAGGAGCGGTGGACTCGGGGATGTTCGCTCATGAAGGGCATATTCGAGAGCAGGGCTGCCGAGGAGGCAAAGAAGGAGGAGGCGGCGCAGCGGGCGGCGCAGCAAGCTCAGGAGGCGGCGGCGAAGGAGACGTCAGCGACGGAGGCGGCGGGGCCAGCCCCAGCACCTTGCGCCGCGTGCCTCATGCAGATGCTCAAGCCCACGATTCGGCCCAAGGTGAAGCACACATGCAGCCGTGCACTCAAAGGGGTGATCCCACGCTATACGCGCAGCAGTGGCAGCAGTTGCAACGCCGTCGAGCTGGGGTCGTTCAAGAAGCCCAATGGCTGCTGGCTGTTTAAATGCAGGTCTGAGTCAAAGTGGACGGCAAAGCTACCGCATGGCGTCTTGCTTGACGGATGCAACAAGGTTAAAAGGAAGTTCGACCATCGCAACGTGTCTTCTGAGAAGCAGGCGTACAACGCCGTGGTCGCGTTCCTGCAGGACGCCATCAAGCGCGGGCTGGTGGAGGCGGCCCCGTGAGTGGGGGTTGTGGTTTACGCTCGCGCAACATTTGCAATGCGTTGCACGCGTTGCAGCGGTATGTCGGTATAGGTCGGTGCGTGCGGACGTCATCGTGACGCGAAGAGCCTCCAAGCCCAAGGAGTTTTGGGGGGGTCGGGGGTGGGCGGGGGCTACCCACATGATGGGAGGAGTCTATTCGGGAAAGGTTTTCGGTTGGGGTGAGCGTACATGTTTTTTTGGGAAGGACTGTTTCTGCGATGGCCGATCTGCCTTTGATCTAGTTACGTGCTGTATTATACGTGTGGGCGACTTGCAGTGTTGAGATGTCGGGGGAGGGTGAAAACATGTGTGCGTTTGGGATGGTCCTCCCTCCCTTTGGGATGGCTCGATCTACTGAATTGTCGGGAGTGTCCAACTCATCTTTGGGATGTGGGCCTTTTTCGGCCTGCGTCGGAGCCCCCCTGCCCTGGGGACACGGTTGGGCCTCCACCGCCTTGTCTCGGCGCGAGGCTTCCTTGGCACGTTGTCTGCCGCTGGGCAATCGGAAAAAGAGCGCACGAGTACGGCATCCATATATATATATATATATATATATCAACCAGTCAATGCTCTGAGGGGCAATGTTCCACAAGTCAGGACGTCAAAAAGGCGCGCGGGTCATTCTGACCAGCACGCATACAATTGTAAAGTTTGCTGCATGGCTGCTGGCGTTCTAACTTTACCCTGAGGGCCTACTGTTTAGGGATCAGCTACATATGCTGAGGGGGGGCGGGGGAGGGTGGGGCCCACATGCAGTCTGCAGCGCCCTGTGATGGGGGGCTTAGGGGCTGCCCTGCACCACGAGGGCAATAAGGAGCCTCTGAACTGTGAAAACACTCGGGGAACAGCGATTGTCAGCAGCCCGCGGCTTCGGAAGGCGAGGCCAATCATCAGCCCCCCCCCCCCATCTCCCCCACTCCCGTCAGGTGGAGCCCAGAGGGCAAGACCCGAAGGTCGACCACCTGACGGGCGGGAGAGACGGGAGGCGATCATTGGCCCCGCGAGGGGGAGAAGAGGAGAGGAGGGGCTCCACTCTTCTGGGTCGCAGTGCGAAACATTGCACATTCGCGCCCGCGAATGTGACAGGCTTGGTTGCTACATATATCGTGGACCATGCTTCAAAGCTGTTCGGGTCGACGCGGGGCGTTCTGATCTACATGCATGTAGGCTTAGGCGTAACGCTGCATGCGGCTTGTGGTACATTATATACGTATGATTTGTATGCTGCACGAGCGTTTAACCGCGTACATGTGTGTTGATTAGCGGTGAATGTGCGATGTGTAACACCATGGCGTCGTAGACACAAATTTGTATGCATAAACGCGTATGTATGTGTACTCCGTATGCACGTGTAACAGTTGTGTGAACGGGATGTGTACGAATTCGTGTGGAACATAGCACATTGCACATGCGCATCTAGACGCTTCGCGTATCCCCACCAGCCCACCCAGAAACAACGCCCATGCGAGTTGAGGTGATCAGGGAAGCGCGGGAGCACAGAGGGGGACAGCCGAACCGCGCGAAGGAGGGAGGAGGAGACGGAGGAGGCTGGATGGATGGATGAGGGAGTGGGGAGAAGGAAGATGAACAGGAGGAGGATGAGGAGGAGAAGGATGAGGATCAGAAGGATGAGGAGGAGGAGGAGGAGGAGGATGAGCAGGAGGGGGAGGGCGAGCAAAAGGGCCGAAGGTCTTTTGGATGCCTCTCGGAGCCTCTTGGGATATATCTTGGGCGCATCTTGGGTGCATCTTGGGGCGCCTTTGGGGTCTCCTAGGGCGGTCCTGGGGGTCTCTTGGGCGTATTGGGTGCCTCGGGGGTGCCTCTGCGGTCCTCTTGGGGGCCTCTTAGGGGCATCTTGGGGTTTTTTGGGGGGCCTCCTGGGGCCACCTTGGGGGCCTATGGGGGCATCCTGGGCGCCTCTTGGGGCCATCTTGAAGGAGGTCGATCAAAGAAGAGGGGGGCTTTAGTTAGCGCTGCCCCCCCCAGAGCTTCTAAAATCGCATCCTGGACCCCTCTTGGGGGCGCTCTTGGAGCGCTCGTGGGCGCTCCTGGGGCCGTCTTGGGGCTCTCTTGGGCCCCTCTTGGGGCTCTGGGCCCTCTTGGGGCCATCTTGAGGCATCGGATGGCCATCGGGAGCGAAAAGGCGAGAAGCCGAAACTCATTGGTTTTCCTTAGGCTTTTTGAAGATTTTGGCCGCGTGGGGGGGCTTCTCGGGGAGCTGTTTGGCCTCTTGGTGCTATCTAGGAGCGGTCTTGGGGCCTCCTGGACAATCTTCGGAGCCATATTGAGGCATATAAGGCTATCTTGAGCCATCTTGGAGCTCATCTTGGGCTCTCCGAGGCGCTCTTGGAGCCATCCCAACCTCTCGCGGAACGCCCCGTCCAGGTCCAGGGGAGGGGGCAGGGGGAGGGGTAAACCCCTCCCCGAAGGAGAAGAAGGAGGTTGGAAGAGGAAACTCCTTAAACCACCTACGACCAGAGGGCTGGTGGGATTAGATATACATGCGAAGCGGACGCTAGTCCCAGATGCATTATTTAGAAACCACACAAACACCAGCCTCAGCGCAGAGGTGCCGACCACGACAGCGCAAGCCGTCGCGGTCTGCACGCAGCCGCATAATGCTGCAACGGAACGCCGATCGGCTCGCGAGCCAATACGCGGACGCCGATTAGTGCGTTGAGGAGTTGTGCGCACACATCCCGATCGGCGAACGGCGAGCGGCGCGCGCGCCTCGGGCCCGCATGCTTGGAATAAACGTGCCAGTGTCGGCGACCTCAAACCGAGCACGGGCCGCCGCAACCCTGCGCCAGGCCGCGACCGCAGTCTCCTCCTCCATGGCGAGATCGTCAAGCCTCCTCCGCAGCTCGTCAAGCTCGGCATCGCGTGAGGATGGGCTCGGCTCGCCCGCGGCATCTGCCTCCGCGGCATCGGGCCCTGCCGAGGTATCGGCCGCCGACGCCGCTGCCTGCGCGACCTCGGTCGCCGCCGAAGCATCTGAGGCATGCCATGCAGCGGAATCCCGCGAAGCGGGGTTCGCTTTCGGTCGCAGCTGCAGGATCGCGGGCGACGGCGCTCTGGCTTTCGGACGCGGATGAATCTGGATTGGAGGATGGGCGGGCGGTCGTTGAAATGGCGGCGGGCGGTTGCCCCCATGCCGCGGCGAGTAATTAGGCGGCGGTTCAAACGGATGCTGCGGCGGCATGATAGCAGTCGCAGTCGCGCGCGTGCCCGCTGTGTCTCGGCCGAGACGGCTGTGCGCGGTCGCACCATGCCCCCCCGTGCCCTCGCCCATCGCACCACCGCTTGCCGCCCCCGCCCGCGTTCTGCCCTCTGCCCCATGGTTCCTCACCACCCCCCATGGTTCCCCCTGCAAGTGCAACGCATGCAGCGCAGCAAACTCCACCATACATAAGGCCCCACAGAAGAGTAGGGATGAGGACGGTGAGAAGGGATACTAACATGGGGGGCTGCGGATTGAGGGTGGGGGGGGAGGTGAGGGGCAGGTGCGTCATGCCCGCGATTCAGGGGGTTTAGCTAGAGGGCCCTGGATTGGCGTGGGCACAATGTACGTTACCACGTACTCGTGCGGCAAATTTGGCATGGCACGCGGCATCTGTGGGCGTGCGTGATCCCAATCAGGCAATTCTGAAATGCGCGCGCGCAGTCACGACTGGAACCAAACAGAATCGCACGACCCTCGCATGCCCTCAAGATTAGCCAGGTCATGAAACCCTGCGACCTTGCACGCGTAAGCTAGATTCTGCTGCGCAGCACCAACTATGGGAGGGGGATAAGGGGGGGGGGGGGGGGGGGGGTGGTGCTGTGGGGCGATGCGGGGTGCGAGGGGCGGAGGGGGGAGGGGAGGGGAAGGGCGGGGAGGAGGGGAGAGGGGTGCGGGTGTGGCGTGGGGGTGGGGAGGGGGGGGGGGGGGGGGGGGGGGTGGGGGGGGGGGGCGACAGCGCCGATTACGTTGAATGGCAGCGTTGTGTCTGATCGATCGGGGCGCTGATCGGGCGATGCCTCATCCCTCATGAACCATGAGGGACTTATCTAATCACCCTTACCGTCCTCCACCACTGCAAATTTTGGGCAATGATAACCAGTGCACACACAATATATATATATATATATATATATATATATGTTCTGGCGCATCTTGTGGATTCGGCGCAATACAGAACTCCCCGCGCGCGCGCAAGGGGAGGAACGGGGATGGGGGGGGAGCCAGAGTGTTCGGCGTTGGCCGCATCCAGCCCACCAGACCAAGATGACCTTCAAGACGGCCCAAGGGTAGCTCAAATGGCTTAAGATAGCCCAAACACCCGAACGCACGGTGAGAGGGGCAATGCATGTGGTGCGGTTTATGTGCATGCTGCAGCCACTGTCAGCCATCGTGGGCCCCAAGCAGCTTATGTAGTGCACTCTCTGTGGTGCAGTCTATGTGGTGCAATATATGCGGTATGTGGTGCAGTCTATGCGGTGCAGTCTATTTCGGCCGTACTGGCCCCAAATGGTGCACTCTATGTGGTCTAGGATGTATGTGTTTGGCTCGTTTAGTTGGCTGGTCCGTGTATGAATGTAAATATATGTTAATATTTCACACGCCAAGGCTGGTCGCCGCGGCTCCGCGTCTGGACGCGGCTCGAAGCGTAGTTGCCGAGAGCCGAGAGGGGGGTGGGAAACATGAAACGGCGCGAAGATACGCGTCGCGAAGATAAATAAGCGCAAATATTTGGGGCACGAGTGCCGAATGCCACGGCGCGAAAATAACATGCGCAACGGTAAAATGCGCAAAGGGAAACCAGACACGGCAAGCGAAGATAAGCGGCGCGAAGATACGATGCTTAATTACAATTACAATTATTATACCGATGCCGCTTTGGCCCAAATGTACTTGACCGCGCGGTCGAGGTCCTTCAAGGAATGCGGGCGTGAGAGGGCGGCATGGCCGCCCATCGTGGCCGCCGACGCCGCGGCGGCCGTGGCAGGGGCCGCGGCGGCGTGACGCCGACTGTGCATCGCCGACAGTGCAGGGCGCGGGCGAGCCAGAGAAAGAAAGCGGCACTCTCGGAGCTCTCGGCGCTACTTGCAGAAGCGTTGCCAGCCCCGTGCTCGGGAGAATCTTGCAGGAACGTTGGCAGCGTTGCCATCTCCGAGCTCTCAGCGTCCGACTCGGTCTGGCGCGCCAGGTCTGTGTCACCTTGCTCGCCGCGCCCGAGGGCCAGGGCGCCGCGCCCCACCGCAGCGCAGCGCGGCGCTCCACCGCGGCGCGGGGCACGCCGCTCGAGGTCAAGGACGCCGCGCTCCGCCTTGCTCGTCGCGATCGAGGCCCAGGACACCGAGGCATGCGAGCTCGCCCTCGAGCGCATGGAGGAGATGGATCTGCGGATGCGCGAGATGCAGCTGCGCAGGGCAGCGCTGGAGGAGAGGATGGGCGCACTGGAGGACCAGCTCCAGCAGGAGAGGGCAATGCTGGGCGCGATGTGGCATGAGCGGCAGGACGCAATAGACACGCACGACGCCACCGAGGCCAGAGCCGTCGATGTCGCCATAGAGGCATGCGAGGACTCGGTCATAGACCGCACCAGGCGACTGATTATGACAGAGGTGCACTACGACGCCGTGGAGCGTATGATTCGGTATCGTACTCAGCATTCTCAGCCGACCGCGGTCGATGGCCCTGGCGACGACGCCGCCTGGCAGTGAGGGGCGCCCAGTTTAGAGCGCATGTGTTCTTAGATTCCTTTTCAGGCGTTCACGCGCCAGGACTGGTCGCCGCGGGCCGCGGCTCCGCGTCTGGACGCGGTCCGAAAAAGGAACAACAACAAACAATATTGTTAAGCAATGTGTTCAAATATAAGACCGTCGAATGCCAGGCAAGATAACTGGCGGTGCGTAGCGCGCGCGCCGCTGCTCGCAAGTGCAAGCATTGCTTGGGTTAGGCACGAGCGCGCGCGCTCTCTGAACCCAACCGTGCGCGATAAGGAAGCGCGAAGATAGGAAGATAAGGAAGCGCGAAGATAAGAAGCGCGATGGTAAGAATCGCACAGATAAGGCAGCGCGAAGATAAGGAAGCGCGAAGATAAGAAGCGCGATGGTAAGAATCGCACAGATAAGCAATGCAAATATAAGATGCGCAAAGATGCTGGCCGTTGCGGTTCAGGTTGGCAGCATGGGGTCCAAGAACGCCCCCATCACGCCGCCATTGCACCGCCGTCCCTCGCCGAGCGCGCAGCCGCAGTCGCAGCTGCGGCGGTCCGCTCGGCGAGCGGCCGCGGCGCAGCCGCAGCGCAGCCGCAGTCGCAGTCGCAGCCGCGTTCCGCGGCCGCGGCGCAGCCGCAGCCGCTGTCGCAGCCGCAGTCGCAGCCGCGCTCCGCGGCCGCGGCGCAGCCGCAGCCGCCCGCGGCGGCGATCGCCATGCCTCGAGAAGGCAGGCCCGCAGTCTTGCCGTCGCAGGCCCCGAGGAGCTATGCCCGCAGCCTCGGGTCGCAGCCGCAGTCGCTGCCCGCAGCCTTGCCGTCGCAGGTCTCGAGGAGAAAAGCCCGCATCCTCGAATCGCAGCCGCAGTCGCAGCCCGCGGCCTTACCGCCGTCGTCGAGGAGGCAAGAAACATCGTCGCGGCGTGCACAGAGCTTACGGCTTCATTATGGACCCATGGATCCAAACGTGGGATCGGCCGCTGCAGCGGGAGATGATATCCGACCAGGGCTTACAAGAGGTGAACCCCGCGGACGGGCCCGATGACGAGATCTGGATGGACTCCGAGGACTGGTCCTTTGACGAGATCAAGGGCTAGATCATTGGCGCGCGAACGCCGACTTTGCTGTGACTGGCAACTGCCGATGTTGACTCGCAACTGCCACTCTGCTCTGTTGTGACGCCGCTCGAGGGCTATACCATCGGCGCAAACGCCGCCTCTGCTAGGACTGCAGATGGAGGGGTGATTGCGATGCTCGCGGGGGCTGGCCTGACCGCGCTTATCATATTAGCTGCAGCGCCCGCGCTGGTGGTTTGAGCCAATAGTGCATACAGTACACTATAAGTTTTAAGTACATTGTATATGGATGGCGGCTCCTCATCACAGCGGAAATCCGAATGCCACGCGCATGAGGTGCGTGTCTTGCAGTCAGGGGAGTGGAACACGACTCTTGCTGCTTATATTGCTAATCACCGCTGGGGCCCCAGCAAGAGATCGCTGACGAAAAATCCGACCCATGTTCCTCGCTCCTCCAGCCCCCAATTCCAATTCCCAACGCCCATGCTCCCACCGCCATCGCTTGCCACCATTTCCCCTCCTTGTCTTTCCACCTACCACCCCCAGACACTCTTTCTTGCCATCGCCTCCGCCGCTTTATGCGGCGCGCGCGCCACGTAGCGAACGCACGCGTGCGGGGGCTGGAAAGCGATGATCGCTGCGAAATTTGGAAAGGGTTGACATATCCCACAAGCCCTCTGGGCGTAGGTGGTTTAGGGAGTTTCCTCTTCCAACCTCCTTCTTCCCCTTCGGGGAGGGGTTTACCCCTCCCCCCTTACCCTCTCCCATGGACCTGGACAGGGCGCCCCGCGAGGTGTCAGAGGGTAGTTCGCCAAAGACGGCTCCAAGAGCGCCTCGGAGAGCCTATAAGATGAGCTCCAAGATGGCCCAAGATAGCCGAAGATGCCTCAATATGGCTCCGAAGATGCTCCAAGAGGTCCCAAGACCGCCCCAAAGCTCCAAGAGGCCCCCCAAGAGGCCAAAATCTTTCAAACACCTTCGGAAAACCAATGATGTTCTGCTTCTCGCCTTTTCGCTTCCGATGGCCATCCGAGGCTTCAAGATGGCCCCAAAATGGCCCAAAAGGGACACAAGAGGGGCCCAAGAGAGCCCCAAGACGGCCCCAAGAGCGCCCAAGAGCGCTCCAAGAGCGCCCCAAGAGGGGTCCAAGAGGCGATTCTGGGGGCTCTAAAGGGGCAAGGCTAATTAAGGGGCCCCTCTTCTTTGATCGATCTCCTTCAAGATTGCCCCAAGAGGCGCCCAGGAGGCTTCCAGAGGCGCAAAGATTGCCCCCAAGATGGCCCCAATAGGCTCTCATAAGATGCTCCCAAGAGGGCCCCAAGAGGACCCAAGACCCCCCCTCCCCCCCCCCCCCCCCCCCCCCCCCCCCCCCCCCCCCGAGGCACCCAAGACGCCCGAGAGACCCCCAGGACCGCCAGGAGACGCCCAAGAGGCCTCCAAGAAGCGCCCAAGAGATATCCCAAGAGGCTCCGACAGGCATCCAAGAGACCTTTGGCCATTTTGCTCGCCCTCCTCCTCCTCCTGCTCATCCGTCTTCCGTCATCCGTCCTCCTCCTTCTCCTCATCCTCCTTCTCTTCCTCCTCCTCCTATTCATCTTCCTTCTCCCCACTCCCTCATCCATCCATCCAGCATCCTCCGTCTCCTCCTTCCTCCTTCGCACGGTTCGGCTGCCCCCCTCCTTGCTCCCGCACTTCCCTGATCACCTCAACTCGCCTGGGCGTTGTTTCTGGATGGGCTGACGGTGATGCGCGAAGCGTCTAGACTTTTGCAACAGCACCGATTGGACATGCAACGAAATCTGTTTGTCCTACCCGTCCCCCCTCGGCGACACTGCATTGCTGCATCCGCCAACGCCTATGCTAGGATAGACTGCTGTGCGCACGCGCATCACAACGCTCACTCCTGCGACTCCAACTGCGGGATATCGCCGCCGCCATCGTCGTCATCGGAGTTGCCGTCGTAGACCGTCCAACCACGTTTGAGAATATCGCCCGTAAGGGTCTCAATCGCTGTCTCAATGTCGGCGAGTTCCATGGTTTTTGGTTTTTGGTACTGCAAGTGCTTGCGCCCGTCTGCATCCTTGCACTGCAGGAACATAGACTTCCTGCGATAATCGAACTTCGCCTCTGGCGTGGGCAATTCAATGCGATCCTCTGGGCGCTTGCGCTTGAGCGGCTTCACAGGCGTTGGCTGCAAGGCCGACGCCGTCGCCACCTTCTGGAGCCAAGTGAGATTCTCCACGGTCAGCTCAACACATGGCACCCTCAATGGCATGAGCTCCACGGTCATCTTCATATTGAAGGTCGCGCCCTCGTTGCAAGTCAAAGCCACGCTGGTAACATAGGGCAAGTCGTCGGGATTCACCGCCATCCTGTTGAAGCCATCTGGGAGAGCGGGTGGCTTCTCGCACGGGTTGCACGCATGCAAGTGGGCAAGTAAGACCTCGTCCACGCGCGTGTTCCTCGCCTTGCGCAAATCCTCCAGGATGCAGCTCTTGCTCCAGTACTTGGCCTTGCCCTCGTGGGATAGGCCGAGTAAGACAGCGAGAGGTCTATCTGTCTGCCTGAGCTCGACGTACGTAGCTCCATCGATCGTCTTGGTGTACTGGGGCACCCACGTGCGGACGTGCTTCATGTCCGCGGCATGATATTGGACCACGGGCTTCGCCTCGATCGTGAACGACATCGGCGCGCGTGAAAACAGCCGCGCGAACCCCCCGCGGCGGCCGAGCGCAACCTCGCTTGATCACTGACGGCTTGTCACTGCAATCGAGCCCGCGCCCAGCCGCAGCGACGAGGCTTGGACCAGCGCTGCCGCTGCCCCCTCCCCCATCCCCCTCTCCCCGCGCGAGCGCATGCGAGCTGTTTTTGTTTCTCCTGCAAGCGCTGAAAGAGAAGAATACGCCATGTGTCCAGAGGACGCCGTGTGTCCTGCAAGCGCTAAAGGAAATCCGCAATAATAATACCATTGTCTCCTTAATCGGCGCGCCGCCCCACCGACCTGAGATCGCGGCACAAGTGTCTAATAAGCTCGGCTCCGCGAGCCACGACTACTGCGTGCGGACCCTCTTCATCGGCGGCGCCTTCGCCGCCTGCGGCTTCAGTGCACGAAGCTGGTCACCCTTTTTGATGGGTTTGGTGTTTTCCAGGAACGGTATTTTCAATGTAAACTTCTCCGCGCCGACCGAGGCGTCAACGGTGTGAAGCTTGATGGCCATGTTAGACTTCTTGGGGTCGGTCACCTCTTTGTCAATGAGCCAGTAGTGCGGCATGAACCCTTCTATCTTCGCCATCTTGTAGCTGCCGCGCGTGTTGTCCGCGATGCCGCCTGGATCATGCTTCTGCAGCTTCATGAAGATGTAAAGCTTCTGCGCGACGCCGTCCGCATTAGTGATCTCCGCGCCGACGTCGATGGCACCGTTTGGAGCTGTATCCGAGAAGGCAACTTTGGTCGAGAAGGGCGGGAAGATCGCGCTGGAGACATCGATGTCAACCTTGGCGTACACGCCGCGGTGCTCCGTGGGCTCCGTCACGATGTCGACCATCTCGCCCGCTGCCCCCTGTAGGTTACCCAATGCATCAAGCGCCGACGTCACGTGACCAACCAACACCATGCGCTGCCAGTCCGAGTTCGAGCGCGGGTCGCACCTGGCACTCCAATCGTTGATGTATCCCTGTTGGGATGGTGGGACGGGTTGCGGGGGTGGTGGGTTTGGGCGGGGCTGGGATGGGCGGTGGGGTTGGGGTAAAGGTGCGGGATGGAGAACAAAAGGAAAAGAGCACGTGGGCTGCGGGTGTGTAAGACAACCAAGCTCCATTGCCAAAATCGTTGCCCCCTCCCCCACCCCCTCCCCCTATAGTATACACGCCGCCCTCCTACGGCTTGCAAGCGTGGAAGGGGGAGAGCGCGGCGTCCTTCTTCGGCTCGCGTTTTGTGATCACCTTGAACTCTTGTGCACGCGGGGTGAGTAGCGATTTCAGGAGGTATGCCGAATCGACTGTGTAGTCGCTCCCATCGCCGATGCTCTGCAGCTTGATCTCATCCTCCTTGACTTCCTGCACCTTGTATACAGTTTTCATCTTGATGACCTCGATGTGGCAATTGGCGCTCACGCCCATACTTGCCAATTTGTGCATCCTGTCGGCGATTCCGCCTACGCTCTGCACTTGTGCAGAAGCCGCAGCTTGCTGCGCGGGAGCTTTGGGCGGGGCTCCTTTCTTCGCCCACGGGGATGTGATCTGCGTGCCTGCAATGGTAGCCAGGTCTTGCACGTACTCGTTGCCGATGTGGTGAAGCGACTCGAACTTTTGGCTCCTGGGGTCGGGCTTCTTCATGCAATGGTGCACGAGCCTCATGCCGAACCTGTTGATCAACGTCTTCACGGCCGCGTTGTCTTCTGACAGGTTGACAGTTTTTGCGATGTCTATAGCCATCGATTTCATGATGTCTGCCTGCGAGATCATGCGCTGCACTTCCTTGTTACTCGTGAGCTTAAGCCCGAAGTCACCCGATGCAAAGAGGTTCTGAAAGTCGCCCGATGCATACTTGCTGTCGGCGCTCATCATTGCCTTTACGCAATCAATGCGGAAGGGAATGCAGCCCAAACCATCCGAGCCGATCACTACATCAGCCACCGCCGCCAAGACGGGGCCCTGCACAATGCGCGGCTTCTGGCACGAACGGTTGAAAGCCCGAAGCTCCTTCAAATTCGGTGCGTCTGGTCCACCAGCGAGCTTCCTCGCAAACGTCGCCAAACTCTGGATCTCTGAAACGAAATCTGGATTTCTGGATTGCGCTTTTGTTATTGCCCTACCCCACGCGACGTCGGGGTTCAAGATGTCGCCCTCCTTTTTATTGGCTTCGAAGTTGGTGACGATCTTCTGCACGTCCCCGTGCATCTTGAACAAGGTCTCCCACCTAGTCTCATTCATGGAAACCTTCTGCGCAGCATTTCCAGACTCCTGATTGAACGCGGCTAAAGCCAACATAAATGCGGGGGGGGCGGGGGCGGGGGCAATCGAAAAGTTAAAGGGTGGGCCATCGATTTCACAAACTTAAGCGGGTCCTGGAGCAAGTCTATAATGGCGCCGAATGCGTCTTCAGCCTGCCAGACAAGCACGTCCCATTCAAACCCCTCCTTCGAAGCATCTGCCAACGTGGGGCGCTTCAACCCGATCTTGTGGATGTCAAGCTTCCCGTCGGTACCGAACTCGACATTATCTGAATCTGTAGGGCTGCCAAACTGAATGCAGCGGGTCGCCTGGGTCGTGTGCGACTTGCTCACGCTAAGGATTTTGAGCTCGCCCTCGTCGTATGGCGGCAAGAAGCCGTGGGATTCCTTGACAAGGTCTCCGTTGAACTCGAGTGCCTCGGCGTGGCGCTGGTGAGATGGGGGTGGCATCTCGATGGCAAAGGGCACGCCCACCTCATCCATGCTGAACCCGTCGCTGCAAAAACTGCGCACCAACGTGCGCACGTGGGATGGAATTATGCCATCGCCGTACCTGTTCCGCGGGTGCACGGCCACGTAGCGCCCATTCGTTTTCTGGCGCCTCAGCAGACCCTCCTTCCGCAACAATCGCACCGCCTGGTCGCGCAACTGGAGAATCGGGGGGCAATGGCTCAACGTGTACTCCTTGATGATGTCGAAGATCTGCTCCTGGACGCGCTCCACGCGAGCCTGCATGGTCTCGCCCGCCATGGCCCAACTGCAATGCGCGAAACGCAAGGCGGGGGCTGCGCTGAACGCAAGTTGGGGTGCCTGAAACCTTTGTCTGGGCCAGCGGCAGCACAAATGCATGAAACAACTATTGATTTCGCAGCATGCCTCCCACGGCGCCCGCGCAATATTCCAGATCGGGCACCAAGGTTCTCTTAGGGTTTAGGGTTAACGACATTGGCGTCACAAGTGTTTTGGGCGTCCTGTTCAGCGCGCGCGCTGTTATATATATTGATTGAAAATGCATGCCCATACATGGCGTTAGTTTGCGTAACTGCAGTTATGTGGCACTTACGCGCCACTTATGTGGCACTTACGCGCCACTTATGTGGCACTTACGCCACTTACATAAGTAGCTCGTAAGTTACTTACGCTACTTATATAAGTAGGCCGTAAGTACTTATAAGTAGGCCAAAGTACTTATAAGTACTTACGCTACTTATAAGTAGGCTGCCCCTACTTATAAGTAGCTCCTAAGTAACTTAGCTACATATGAGCTACTTACACTACTTATGAGCTACTTACGAGCTACTTACACTACTTATCAGCTACTTACGAGCGACTTAGGAGCTACTTATAATTGGCGTAACTGCATAAGTACTTATAAGTACCCCCGCCGCGCGCAGCTGGACTCGTGCTCTTCGCGCCGGGGGTGAGGATGACGTGAGTTCCACAGAAACTCCCTCAAATTATGTTGGTATGGTGGTGATGACGGAGGTGATGGTGATGACGGTGGCTATGATGGTGATGATGATGGATTATTATCGCATTCGTGGGAAACGTTTCACAAAGACTCCGGCAAACAAGGAACACGATGCAGGAGAAGAAAAGGGAACGTCTAGGGGGCGAGGAAGAAAGTGCATGGGGGGGGGGGACAAACAAAAGTGACCTCAATGACAAGGAGGCGTGTGTGAGCGAAAGGGAGCGTTCGGAGACATGCACACCTGATGACAGCAGGAGTTAGGAGAATGGCCGCGAGGACGAAGACAGGGAATCGGAAAGGAAATTCGATGCTGGCGACGATAAGAGAGATGATGAGGGAGAGCAGGGGGATTGTGACGGCGGCAAAGGGGAGGGCGATAATGAACATGAATATGATAATATAGCTTGTAGTTGTGGCGCCATGCCTTGCTTGGGATGGGGCCGCTGGCGAGGCAAAGCGGCCGCAGGTGAGGCGGGGGAAATGCGTCTGGAGCCCGTGCGGAACAAGCAGGAAGGAAATCGCATAATTGATGAAATCAGAAGCACTTGGAGGCGCATTGCCATCGTGACTTCTCGCTCCTCTCACATGGGAAAAGGGGATGGGCAGGAGGAGCTGCAACAGGAAACGAAGTCCCACCTGCCCTTTAGGGCGTGAGTGGTTCAGATAGTTTCTTCTTCCGACCCCCTTCTTCTCCCCTCGACCTGGGCTGGGGGGCGCCGCGAAGGATTAAAGCATCCAGGATGGGCTCGGCGAGAAGGCCAGACTCATTGATGTTACGGAGAGGTTTTGGCCACATGTGGCCTCCTGGGGGGGCGCTATTGTACTACGGCCCCTCCTTTGATCAATCCGCCCAGCGTGGCCCAATACGGGCCTTCCAGTCTTTCCTCTGAGAATCGGGATGAGATGACAAAGGAATTAAGGTCTCATGTTCTTTCTGCTCAGTGGTAGAGGATTCAGGGAGAGACATCAATGATAAGACACAAATGCCGTTAATCACTAGTACCCAAGAGTAGGAAGGGAGGAAACCGGCCGGCCGACGACCAACGACGTGCGACGGACGAAGGCGGGCGCGCTCCTTTCCTCTCTTGAGAACTGAACAGCTGCGGAACAGTGCCGCATGATAGTAATGACAGTACATTGCAAGGCAGGCAGTGAGAGCAGCAAGATTAGGATGGCGGAGAGGAGCATATTTACTCCCCCCGCGGCGGGCCTCGCAGGGCCCATCCAGCCACAGCACCCCCGGCCTGCACATATGTACAACCACCGGAGCCAACCGCAACAAGTTTTACAGCTCAGCGGCGGCTGCCAGGGGACTGAGGGCCGAAGAGGCCCGACGACGCCCACCATTAGTTTAAATAAATTCTCTCCGCCGATTCGACTTTGTCGATCGGTGGAGCTCTCACAGCCGATGCAACTTTGACGATCGGTCACTCCTGCAATGACTAAGTCACGCGGGCTTGGCCTCAGTCAGATTATCCCATGGATTACTGTCTCTCGACGGCGGAGTCGGAGGCCTCGGATGCGATGACGACGAGCCCCCCTGTCCGCCATCTTTCCCACGGGGCGAGCGGGATCTAACTCCCTTGCCACGGCCAGCGTGATACGCTGTTATGTTGTGCTTGTCTTGGTTCTTCGACTCTTTCCGCTTCGTCGGGAAGTAGCGGTTGTAGTCCGTGTGAGACAGTATGTGCCACGTTCGTGACCACCAGACATTATCGGCCATCCGCCAGATGCGGTCACGATGTACGTAGTATCCATCCTGGACGTCATTTGTGAAGTGCGGGTAGTGGACCTGCGGGTCGTAGCCAGCAGCGCCGCGCCCGACATCCATGGCTCCCTCGCGCGCGCGGGGTGGTCTAGACCAATCCCGTGGGTCAGCCGATGAATACCGCGAGTACTCTTCACCTGCCGAAGCGGCTGGGCCGCTGGCAGAATACGGAGATTCAGTGGCCTCTTCGCGAGCCCGATCGTCTTGGACGTCGGGTCTGCGCGGTGGAGGTGGCGGAGTTGGTCTCGCCTTCGGCAAATCACCTGGTCCCGTCGGCCCCTCCAGATCAGCTTGGCTGTCTGGAGGCCCAGTGGCACCTTCAGTCACCAATTGTCGTCCCTCACAAATGTCTCTTGCAGCGGCGGCAACAGAGATACCAAATCTTCCACGCGCAGCACGAAAGGGGCCTTCTACCCATCTTGTAGTTCCATATCCTCGTCTTCGCAATTATCTTGGAGCCAACGAACAGCCCCCTGCAACTTTGCGCCCTGACAACGGATGTTTGTGCGGACCTGTCTACCCAAATTACGGGCCCATTCCTCGATGAGATCGCCCGTGTGGACCGCAGCACGAATGCGACAGTCAAGAACGTATCCGTCCTTCTGTCGCTTATCTTCAGCGCGGTCTGAGCTCCGGCCCCGGGCAGCGGCAGTTTTTCCGGGGTGCGCAATATAATGCACCTCGACAATAAAGCTACTGATGATCTCACGAACGATGGCGATCACGCGCATTATACGAAGACCCGATTGCATTTCCGAAACTTGAACTTTCCAGTTCCGATCAATGACGCCACGCACAGTCTCGGGGATTTCATGCGTCATTTCACCCGACAATCGTAATATGTTGGGATATGTTGCACCCGGGCGGGAACTGCGGTACTCCATAACGTACTGTGCAGCGACTGCCTTGGCTCCGAGTTGGGTCGGTGTAGTATTCAACGAAACATCTTCGCAGTGCGAGTATGTGTACCCATCACGTTGATCGAGATCAACTGTTACCTCGATTATCAGCTCGGCCTTGGACCCGCTGACTGGAGCGAAGTCAAGCGTCACTTGTAAATCCTCCTCACCTGCCGTCTCGGTTTGACCGGCGGCAGGTTGGACAAGTCCCGAAACCAGACGGCGGTCAGAACACAAGTTAACACGCCCGGTAACGGACCGTGCAACACGGTGGGGCCGCGCCACAAAACTATCCGCCCAGGCAACTGGTGGACGTCCACGAGGGCTGCGCCCTGTGGTGCCCATTGCATTGTCCTGTTCAATGGGCAGCCACGGCGCTGCCCCAGCCCTTGCGTTTTCCAATGTCTCCAGCGTCGGCACAAAAGGTGTTCTGAGCGTTCATAGTGCGCCCCTATTTGTCCCAACCGTCTATTGGCTCATGAAGATCATCGGGGGCTTCTGGCCACTCAAAAGCGGCCAGAGCAGGGCAAGACATCGGGCGCGCATACTGGTCGAGGTCCGTTGCCCAAAGCAATGGCCACCAGTCTGCGATCGGAGGAACTCTTGTCCTCTGTCTTCCAGCCAGGTGTGCGAGCCACTTAATGAATCTCCACTTCAAAGGCTCGAGGTACTGGAAGAAAGGACCGTGGCGCGCCGGCGGCTGGGCCGCGGCGTAGTCTGGGATCCAGGCAGGATAACTGCCTGTCCGACTGTTTCCGAAAGTTTGCCCTGAAGCGGCGAATTTTAAATATTGAGTCCTGGTTGCCCACTTGCGCTCTTGCTGCAGATTGTTGTTGATGTTGTCTATCACATCCGCAGAATCTCTATTATGTCGTCTTACGCGCGCACCAGTCCAGCCAGCGCGATCATTCGGAAGCTCATGGGAATCATTAACATGCAACAAAATTCCATATCCCTCAAGGGACCTCGGAATAACCTCCCTGCTCCATGTCTGGGGCATGTAGTCGTGGGTAACTCTGTATTTGTAATTGATCGGATTGCGGCAGGTGGGGCAATGCCCAAAGCCAGTCCTCACCCAGTGATAATTACCACACAGGAACCGCCCGTCGTCCGTCCATGGGATCGATTGGACGAGTTCTTGCGCTTCGGGTGGCAATGGAGGCATGCTGTCTGGGATCAAATACAGCGTCTCATCCGTATGAATCCAATCGAGCATCGAGTTGTTGTAAAAATCCACCTCGTACGACGCCCACTCATGGTTGAAAACTATGGACCAAGAGATTTGCTTGTCTGAAGGATCCGGCGAGTCTCCAATTTTAACAAGGCTGACGGCTTTGTCAACGTCAAAAAACTTCGGCACTTCGCGGGGCTCCTGGCAAATCCTGCGCGAAAAGCGGGTGAGAACCCGGCCGCTGAAAACAAGAAATAACGGCCAGGAATCCCTGTGATTTGGAAGCTGATCCCTCAGACGCGCTGTGTCCTCTGCGGGCCATGCTCCGACCGATAGCGGCTCTCCTGGTTGCGCAGCATTGCCCATGGCCGCAAACTCCCTTGCGGGGACAGTCTCACCATACCTCCGTTGGCTGAGCCACGAAAAAAGGTGATCTGCCTCTCGCATGACCGGGTTCTTCCCGGTCGGGAAAAAGCCTCAGCAAGTCGTAATCTGCCTCGAGACAAACTCCCGAGTCTCTTTTTTGGAACTGGACTTTTCCGACTGTTGACTCCAACAGTGTCTGCGAGTCAGTGATATGAAGAGGCCCGTGACTCCTGGCTTGGCCAGGGTCATATGGAACATGCATTCTCTCAATAGAAGCAACAAATGTGGAGTGTCCCTGGCACGCTCGATAGAAAACAAGAGTTGGAACTGCACTCCGTTCCATCTTTTGATGGGGCCATGCCGTGTAGTCTTCCCGCGTATCGTGGACTTTCGTTCCATCGATGTTACCACTGTCGGCAGGGCACACACCAAGTACCTCCACAGTCCCTGGTTGCAACGCGGCTAGGCCGTGTGCAGCGAGGGCAAACAGCTGATAGCTGAATCCGTCCTCGGCGATCTTTTCAACTCGGTCACCGAAGTAGACCCAGCCTCCAGAGAACCTCGCGTAATCAGAAAAATGCCTCGCTAGATATGCTGTGCAATTACCGATATGCAGAGCAAGCTCGGGTGCTCTGTCACTTTGGGGTATCCAAAAGTCCGCGCTGCCCAGGGCAGCCGGATTATTAGGATCATCGACCCCAACTACTAGCGGCTTCAGGCATTTAAAGGACTGACGGATAAATCCTTCAGGAATATCATCGGAGTGGAATTCAGCACGGAGAAACTCTCGCACATGAGCAAACGTAACGTCATCCCTGCTGACTTTGCTCAATAGTGCAAATATAGGATCCTCAACGAACTCTGCTACATATCTGAGCGTCTTCTCCCTTTGCTTGCGAACAGCTTCGACATGAAGAGGAACGGGCCCAGTCATATGGGCCTCTCGAATCTTATGCCTCATAGCAGGAGGTGTACGCTGGATGACTTGAGGACGTTCATCATGCGAAATATTGAACTCTTTGTCTTTTAAGTAGTTCGCAAGCCCAACAATAATTTCTTCTCCATCCTCTTGTGGCAGAACGTTCGTTGGTGGACGTTGCCGTTTGTCTGGAGCAGGTGGCAGGTTCTCTCTGCAAAAGAAATTGACAGATGCCGGACCCGATCGATAGTGTTCTTCCTCCGTGGTAATGAGCTCAAGATCCGCTGGGCACGGAAACACATTAGACTGGGTCAGATCGTTGTCGGCCTGGAGGGGTCCCGGAACGCCTTGGGCATCCGGCCCTTGACCTGCGGGCGTAAGCTCCGCTGCCTGATGTCCGCTTAGAGCGGCATCAGGCAATGGCGCCTGTGCCGCGGATGCATCTTCCTCTTCGGACGCTCCCATTTTAGTAGGCGAAGATTATGCAGGCTCTCGGGTTTCGACAGGTGCCACAGCATCGGCGCCCGAGCCTGCCGTCGACCCAATTTCCTTCTCCTGTTTGTTCTCCACTTTGGCTGGGCCAGGCGGAGGCGGAGGAAGGTTCTCTGTCGCGGCTGAGACGGACGGAGGAGCGGGTGGAGTAGGAAGTCTGCTTCCAGTCATAGCGGGCATACCCTCTGCCTTAGGCTGTGACGACTGGCTCTGGCCAGCGAACATAGAAAAGGAAACGAATTCTGGCACAAATTTACGGATCTGTTCCACAGCAGCCCCTTCGAATTTCCTCCGCGCAAACGAGCGGGTTCCCGGGCCGTGTCCACCGTTTTCGCTGACCCTCAATCAAGTAGAGCCCCCTTGCTGTTGTGATATACGATGCAATTTCATATATCGTATCCTCGGGGTACTCGTGCTCTTGTGGCCAGTCAGCAGCGGTTCGACGCCACCAGTAAAAGAACTGTTTCTCATTCCTCGGAACGACGCGCGCTGTCTTGCCCGAGAATTGTATCCTAGAGACTTCTTTGAGGATCCTGAGGATGATAGCTCCCTCGTCGGTCCCTGTTGGCACAAGTGACTCCTCTGATGATGGTTTTCCATCCGTTTGCGTCGGAGCAGCTGCCTGAGGGATATGATGCCCCTCAACGCCTCCGCGGCGTGTAGCGCCTACATCCTCGGCGGCTCTGGCTTTCGTCTCCGCTGCTTTCGCCTCTGCGACAGGGCCATCCTCCTGCGCAGTCAGATCCGTTCCAGCGCTGCCTCGGGCACGCTGGGAGGGCTCCTTTTCTCTCACCCATCTGGGTGCAGCTTTAGCCGAGGGCTTTGCCTTCTGTTGGTCTTGGTCAGTTTGCGAGGCGCGATTAACATTCCACCTGGCAAGGTTAGCCACGGCAGCGGGGGGCTCACGAAGACTCCGTTTCCAAATTTGAGGCGAGTCGCCTGCTGTTTCCGCGCCTCCCGGATTGGCCGGTGGCTGCGCCAGTGGGGGCGTGGATAAGTTTTCAGCTCCCGTGTCGAGGCGAGCCACCTTAGCCGGTGGAGGCTTCGGTAGCCCTGTCTCAGGACCGTGGCGAGGTGGAGGCGAAGGCTTCTTAGGCATCTCCTCCTTCGCCAAGGGTGAGTCCTTCGACTGCACAACGTTCGGCTTCGCTGCCGGAGGCGACATCATCTTACTGAGCGGCGGAGGGGCTTTCTTCGGGGCGACTTCCCTCGGCCCTCCTGCTGCCGGCCACTCCTTCGGAGGAGGAGGAGGAGGCGTCGGCACTTTGCCAAGTGCATCAGTCTTGGGGAGCGGAGGCCAAGCCTCCGCCACGGCCTTGCCAGGCGGCGGCTTGAACGCCCTCCCAGTGCGAGGCGCAGGCTGCCCAAGACTCGGGAAATTCTCGGCATCAAGCGAAAGGGGTGTGCCGGAAGGCTTGGCCGCCGGCGCCTGCTCGGGTGCACTAGCAGATGCCTTGGCTCGGCCCCCCTCATCTTTGTTACTTTGGACAAGCTTCTTGGACTCCTCTGACGCGTCATCTCTATGCAGCGGATGGATCTTGGTTAGTTTGACTCCTTTCTGCTGAAGCCACGGCCAAATGTCATCAATCCTATCGTCGTCGGAGTATGGATTCTGTCCACTTTGCCATTCGATCGGCCCCACATTCGGGACCCATTCTTTCTGTGCCTCCCGGACTTGGTCCGCGGCAGCCGTCCTTGCGTCGTCGCGAGGCCGTTCGACTCCGAAGTCTTGCTCCAAACATCAGTTGTTCTGTCTGGCGATATGTTGCAAGAAAACGTGAGCCTGCGCGACATGACCTGCTGCTGGTGTCCAATGATACAGTCGAAGCTCATGCAGCACAATACCCATCGGGTCACTGACGTACTGATCTGGTTTTCCTTTGATGAGAGTTGGCTTTTTCGAAAAGAAAACATCATCGGCAGTCATCCAGATGCCATCTCCAAAGTTCTCCTCTGCAACAGAGTACACTGTGCGAGTCTGAAGATTGTCAGTGCAAGGGAAAGAGTGCATTCCAATCGCGTTCTGCTTGACGCTGCCTCCGTATTTGGGATTAGATGGAAGCAACTGATGGCCCTCCAAAATTGAATGGAGTGCGGTCACGGGCGTACCATGGGACTGTCTTGCCCAGCCTGCGGACTGGTCTTGGACCTCCGCAAGCTTTTCGTCCGTGACGTAGAAAGGCAAAGAGAGTTGAACGCAATGATTAAGACCCGCTCTGTGGGTCCTCGTGGACATCTTCGCCCAGTTCAGGCGATCAGCGACAGTAGCTTTCGGGTCCGGCCGCGATCGGTCAGCCTTTACCACGAAGAAACGTGCCTAATTGGGAACGATATAATTTGGTTCCAAGACTGGGGTCTTCGCGGGCTTTTGCAGAATCTGAAAGGCCAACCACGCTTGTCCACCTGCGGCCCTCTGAATCATCTTGAACTCCTTGCTGCGGGCCGGATTTTCCCCATTTGCAATCCGTGCGACATGGCCTTCCCCCCGGATACTCATTATTGCGCATCATACCTCTGCGGAGCTTACCGCTCGCTACCGTAATGGTCGGAGGAAATCATACTCAACTGGTGCTTGACCAGCCGCACTTCTGTAGGGCAACCTCTTCGTTGACTGGCATGGCAAATGGTGGGGCCAATCCAGTTCACATTCCTCGTTGCTGTTAGGATCGGCGTTTGTCTTCAAACGTCTTGGGAACTTGTACTTCTGACTGATCGTTGCCGACCTTTTCCGACAGGGCGCTTATCGCGGATGGTATCCCCCGCTGCCTCCCCAGGCGCCTCGGCCTCTTGCGCGCCCGTTGCTGGGGCCAAAAAAGAATTAGCGGGGCGGCTGGGCCGCCCGCGTGATTGCTTCGCTACCCGAGGCGGCTGAGCCGCCCGGCGCAACAATTTCACTAGGAACGGCTGAGCCGCCCAGTGCCGCGGCGTCCTGCGAGGCGGCAGAGCCGCTCGGTGCAGAACCGCTACCCGAAACGGCTGAGCCGCTCGGTGCTTTAGCAGGTGCTGCCTTCTTCCATCGCTCGACTGCCACGCGCATGTTAACATCGTTTTGTACGCCTTCAGTTGGCAATCGAAGACGCTTCCCCATTAGGGGCATTCCTGGGCAGAAATTCGGACCTCGCGGCAAGAAGTAATGACTATCTTGCCATGGGACGAAGTCCGCATATGCCATCCCCCGCTTCAGGAATTCAACGAACGCTTCGGAATAATATAAATGGATGGGTCCGCACCCAGACCCGTCTTGGACGGCTGGAAATAATTTGCGTTCCAAAGCTGTTGCGAATGGACACCGACCTGGGCACGCCGCCTGCCGCAGGGCCCCAGTCTTGCCAGTACATGACCAGCTTATCGACGGTAGCCTCTCGCGCAATGTACCCGTCAGCTCTCGTCGCCCTTGTTACGCTCCCCCCCGTGGGCGGCTGAGCCGCCAGAGGGTTGGCAAAATAACAATGTAGCAAGTTTGGCAGTCTTGAACATGTACTCAGCGCGCAATTCTCCTGCGGTGACCTTCACCATCTGTCCGCCCTTATCAAGTTTGCAATCATCGTGCTCAGGGGCAGAATGGTAAAGATTCCCTGGTTTGTGCCGCAAGTTGCGGTATAAACTTACACCGTCTAAAATCATTATACGCGGGAAAACACCCCTGGCTTTGTATCCTTCAACCCGTTGGTTCATTTTAGCCCTGACGAGAGCGGCGACGTCGTCCCGCATTTTGTTCACCCCGGATCCGTTGGTCCTCCAGCATGCGTGGTCTCCGCCAACATACATGATCCCAATCGCCCCGCCCCCCGAATGGGAGACCGCGTCATCCACCAGCTTGATCGCGCTTTCTACTAATATTCGGATACTTCCAGCGAAAGCAAGCAGGTCCTCTGGTCTCTATGTCCCAGAACCGGCTCCGATCAAATCACAGTGTCCATCAACGATGTCGTTGAAGTTCCAGAAGATGAAACGGATCGGGGTGTGGATTCCTTTAATATTGTCCCGATGCCGTGCCCAATCAAATTCCATGGCCTCCTCCTTGAGCTCTGGGGCCACGCATCCACTCATGATCGCTTGCGTGATGCCATGCACCTGTTCCCGCAGATGGTACTCAGGGAGAAGACTGGGCTTCTTCTTCTTGGGCAATCCCCGAAATGAGATTGTGGAATCTGAGACAATGTGTACGGACTGAAACCAAAATCTGTACCTGCCACTCTCCATCGCGAACAAAGGATGGAAGAAATCTGTCACTGGTTTGCCGGCGTTCATCATGGTCGCAATGTCCTCACCAACAAATGGAATCCACGAATGTCCACTCACCCGGGCAATCTGCGTGATGGCCTGGCACTTCTGGAGAAAAGTTAACTTGATTGCCCAGTTTGCCATCTGGGGGTCAGTGATATCAACATTAAGCTGAAGAATCTCATTCACTTTGGATTGCCATTCGTTGGGTGGCGCCCTAAGATCCGGCGCAAACTCATTCTGCAGCCTATAATAGTCAAGCGCGTTCCAGGGGCCCCGCCCGAAATAGGGCGGGCCACCCTGACCGCCACTTGCAGAGGCTGATCCCGCAGCGGGGGGTCCGCCTCCACCATCTCCCCCGGAGGGGTTACCTGATGGCGGAGCGCCTCCCGAAGGAGAGCCCCCCGGTCCAGGTGGAGCCCCGCCCGCCGTCGGCTGGGCCGGGGGGAGAGCTACCGCCCGCTCCTCGCCGGCTGGGCCGTGCGGAGCACCCGGATTTGAGGCAGGCCCGGCGAATGATTCTCCGGCAACCTGTCGACCGACAGAGGTCTGATCAACGGCGGCAACCGTCCGATGGCTCTCCGAATCGACTGGGTCGTTCGGCGCCTCTGTGGCCAAGCGTGGCTTTTTCGACGGAGATTGCGCGTCGGCCTCGCCGTCAAGTCCATCCTTCGCAAGCCAAGCATCAAAATCGTAAGGGCGTGACCGCCGCGGTTGCTCTTTGCGCCAATGTACGGCCTCGTAAGGAGAGGTCTCAAAGTAATTTGCTTTGGCCGAATGGGTAGGCGCCTCTTCAACGACATGCACTGGCGCGTGAGACAAACCCTTGACGACAGGCAGGGCAAACATCGTGCCCCAACCATCCCCCATGGCTGCGCCACGGGGGGGCGTTCGCGGTGATGGGCCCCAAATGTTCAGCCACAAATCTGGAACGCCTTGTGCCGATTTGCCCCTTATGGGGACGCTCGCAAAGTCCCCGTAGATCGTCTTCCGCCGCATGGCTGGGCCGACGGTGGGACCCACGACCTGTCCTTTTTCAAGCGCACGAACAGGACGACGTGCCTCGCCCGGCGCATTCGTATACAACCGACAAACCAAACTCGCCATGTCGTCTGGGTACGATTGAAACAATGTACCGACAAGAATATGTCACGATTTGGAGGGGCACAATCAAAACGGCATGTTGCCTTTCTGTCAAACGTAGTCCAATGCACGGTCCACGGATCTTGCGAGGCTTGCGAGAACAGTCGTTCAAAGATCGTCTGTGATGCGTCGGCCAGTTCAGCCTTTAATGCGGTGACGACTTGGTCGTTCCGTCTGTATAAGATGTTATGTTTCCACAGCGTGATACGCCAACTCCATCCCCGCTTGCGAACAAACTTGATAGTCCCCGTCAGATTAGGCCTGGACCATTCTCTTTTTTATCAGGGAAGCAACGGAACATGGATTTCTCCTTCTGGGAATCGTCACCTCCTTCGGCTGCCCTTGGATGGCTTCTTCGGCAGCCCTTTTACGAGCTGCAACCTCTTCTGCGTTGATCATTGCACCGCCCTCCATTTCGATGTCTTCAATCATCACGACATCGCTTGGGCTATAAGGATTAGCCTCTTCCCCAGACGGCTTGGCCGGGGGGGGGAGGCGCCCCCAATCGGCCGGGCCGGTGGGGGGGCCTCGCGAATTGGGTTCGGAAGAGCCCTTGCTTCAGACTCAGCCTGGGGGTCTCCCTTCTCAGGCGACTCGGGAGCGAGTTCGTCTATGATGTCATCCGAGCAAACCGAGGCCGCGACCTCCCCCGACGGCTTGACCGCTGGGATTCCCAGCGGTTGACACATGGGTTCGGTCTGTGATCTCTCGGGCGCGCGGGGGCCGCGACAGGCAAAGTTCGCGCGACCGCAACGAAGCGGCGACGCGATCCGAAGGGGGGGCCGGCCGCAGGGGGGCCCGCGCAAACTCTGGAGACAAAACGGCGGCGGCACATACTAAGTCAGAGGATGGGAAGGGGCGACGACGAGAGGGCGAAATGCGCTCCGGGGCACGTGCAACAACAATATGAACTTGTTTGGCAAAGGCGTCAGTATAATCCTCAGTAAGCTTGCACTCACGTCCCCCCGCATCAACATGCTCATGTGCGCCATCACATCCGCGCTCGAGTCCCTCTGTCACGTCGGGAGACGTGGAAACAATCGCCCACGGCTTTTTCATGAAATTACCCTTGCTGTCCCTCAATTCGCCCGCACATCCATGCAATGCCGTCTTGACGAACTCTTACTCTCTCATGTACTCTTTGACCTGTGGATCCCTCCAATAATTACACTGAGTCGGCCACGCAATGCATGCGGTGCCCCCAGTTCTGTGCGCAACACAGGCAATCTCTCGGAAATTCCAAAACAGATATTTGAAATCGGTCCTAATACCACGAAGCCTACGCATCGCCCAATGGTTTCCGGGACGAACAGAATGCGCTTCGTTCACATACTGCCAGGGGGGCCTCCCGTACAGGAAATAGAGCCCCATAACGTAATATGTTTTCCTTTGAACGTTTTTTATATCATTCAAAGCCAACCTTCTTCCCTCATCAGTCATCCGTGCATCGAATGACCTTGCACGAGTCATCGACAAAATTCTTTGGATGTCCAATCTTACTGTGAGGACCACAACAGTATTATCACAAGAGTCTCTCCCCGGTCCACTGCGTGGCCGGGGCGCAATCTTCCCGGATCCAGAATTCTGCCCATCCAGTCCACCTGCTTGGACGATAGTCACCATCGCTGGAATCGCCATTCGAATTCTGTTCAAATGGGTGATGATACGTACTATCTTCGTCGCGCCAGTTATCCGTGCGGTCTATAATCATACCATGCTGGGTCTTAACGGCATAAGTGCGACGCCTATCATCTAATCTGTCCGGGTCGATCGGGCAATCAGTACTTACTGGCATGAAGGTGACAAGTCTAAGAACGAAGTGCCATCGTTTCAGACTCTGTCCGCGTTGTGTCCACATGTCTGTTTTATCATGGAATTTAACAACAGCAGCAGGAGGGAGATGAGGAAGGAGGAGGTTGTAGCCGGGCGTTTCTTCTCTATGCTTTGCCGGCTCCTTACTCGAAGGTTCTCTACACATGTCTTTGGACAATATTGATGCATCGGATTCGGTCCCACCGTCGGTGATGTCAAACATCGCTCTCATCTCCCGATCGGAGCTTTTCTTGGTTATCTCCTCGATCTCTCTGGTTTTCGCGGAGCTTCTTCTGGGACCTTCTTCAGTCACAATAGGAGTAGTTATACCTGCTTCCACGGCTTTGCCGGGCGCATTATTCGCCACCGCAGCTTGGCTGCGGGCGTTTGCCACCGCGGCTTTGCCGGGGGCAGCCTCCGTTCCAGCCGGGCGTCGTGCGCCACCTGGTGCCGCTGAGGTACTTATTGGCGTTGGAGAATGCACAGTGGGCTTGCCCCTGTTGGGGCGCTTCTTCTTCTTATTCATCTTTTTGCTAGGTGCAACAACTCCTCTCCGCAAAGCCGAGCTCGGGCCTAGGCGGGGCTTCAAAATCCCCCCGGGCTCCAAGCGAAGTCCGCCTGAAAACGTGGAATCTACGTAGTCCTGGCACCGCTTGGCGGCCCAGAATTTAGGGGTCACAATGTTGACAAGGTACAAAACTTTAACCCAAGCCAAAGGGTATGTGAACCTCTTCGCTCCGATGTCTGCAGCTTCGTTTTGGGCCCTTTCATACTGAAGTTCAACGATGCCCAGAGAAAATTGTTTAGAGACAGCTGCAGCGCAAATGCGATGTGTTCTCGGTAAGAGCATTAGCTGCATGGGCCTCCAGCTTTAATGACTTTGCACACTGCCTGGTTATCTTCTAGGAATAAACAACGCATTTCCCTTTCCAAGCAATATTTCCCACAGCGGAAGCGCTGCAAGCAGCTCTTTTCTCAACTCAAGGTCGGCAGCCGCAATTTCTGCCTCAAGGGTGCTATGGGAAACGCGCGTCTGACGCTGTGATCTCATAGACTGCCCAGCTCTAGTATATGGGCCCCAGATTGCTTGATAACTGGCGCTTGTGCTCCTATGTGTTCTGATGTCGCTGGCCAGGTCCGCGTCAGAGAATTGCTTTAACAAGACATCCTCCATTTTATCACCTACACATGAGGACATGCGGTAGTGAGATGTGCACTTGACACAACAGATGAGGCGGAAGAGATCCATGTCTTGTTGCTCTGTCCATTTGGTAATGCAGCTGGCCGTGTGACACGCAGCGCGGAGCAGGTCGCGCCGAGCCATTCTTGCCCCATAAGAAGGACCTCCATCAATCCTTTCGCCGCTATAGGCTGGAGCACTCCCGACTGGGTCGGTGGCCCGGGGTCAACGGGGCTAGCCGCCGCGGCGCCAAGACCGTGAACTTCGATTTCCTGATCTGGGGGGCCCAACGCCAACTTTAATATGCAACGCTGACGCTATGGCCTCTTCCGCAGGAGAGCATCTTTCACCTCTAGGGCCGCCTGGGCCGTCTTCGAGATCAGTGAGTTCAGGGCCGAATGGTGTGCCCGCAGCAGGATATGTAGCTGGGTCAGAATCTGTGAGTTGTGCGTAAAGGGTTACACAAGATCCAAAGAATTCAGTCATGTCATATGCTATCACTCTGACCCGTCTGGGTTCTCTCGGCTGGCATGGCTCGGACGGCTGGGCCGCCGAGTCACCCCCCGTTTCCTCTTCGCTACTCTCGTATTGGACGGAGGCGTTCTTCTTAGCTTTAGGAGGCGGCGGGTCCAACATCGCGGGTAACTCACCTTGTCATTCAACGAGTTGTGTAGAAAGTCTGTGTTCACAACCCAAATATCGTCCGACTGCGGTTGGATGGTCTATTTCTATACCTTTAGGACAGCTGTCAGAGGGGGCTTGTAGTAATTTCCCCCCTTCAGCAAGCTTGTCCGCAGGACCAGGCAGCTTACCATCATCAACGTAAATGATCATGAAAAGTTTCAACTCCTTGTGAAAATAACAACTGCGCCACGGGCTGCACTTAACAATTCTTTGGCCGCGACATGCCCTTCGCAGCGTTGCTCCCAATATCCTCCCGAATCGGAGTGTCCATACAATGGCAGATATAATGGACATACGGGATTACGCATATGCGACCATTCTTTAGGCCATTCACCGCGGGGTAGAAATACCCATGTAGGTGTGCCGCCCAACTGTGACTGAGTATAAGCTTGGCGGGCATCCGCTTGTTCAGTACTATGGCCTTCAAACAGTCCGTAAGTGTCAGCTGCTTTGCTGGCCTGCATTGTAGCAGGGCTGCTGGAAAGTTCTTGGAACAGCGCTACATCCTTATTATGATCCCTTACGCTCGAACCGTCGATAACTACTCGCCCCTTGTATGTCCGCTCTTTGTGCCCGATTGGCAGCTCTGAGTTTTCTCTACAAGGATTGCAAATAAACAAAGAAAATGAGCGGTCTGTCCATTGAGTTCTGCTACGACGTCGGAGTATTCTTTGACGCGCTTCTCCTTGCAAATGCCAATGTCTCGCAACAGATTCCATTCTTGTCTCAAGACGGCCTGGGCGTCTTGGTTCATCTTAGCCTAATCTTTGAAAACGGATCGAGCCACGGCCGCGTTAACTTTGGCATGTTGCCACTCATCGGGAAGTTGGGATGGTTCGTCAACAACCGAAATGACATCTGTACAGGGGTTGTAAAAATACTCCAAATCAAACCTCTCTTTTTCGCGATGAGTGGGCACTGAGGCCGAACTATACTGCAACGGCATCCGAGGCACGCTTCGCCGCGACGCGGCGGCCGCCGGACACAAGGACAGGCTTGCCTCTGATGCTTCCACAGAGTCATCGTCGGATAATGGGCCCCTACTGGCTGAGCCGGAGGGGCCCCCCCACCGCGTCATGTTTGCTTCCACCAGACATCCTCGTCATCCGAAAGGCATTCGTCTGAATTATTATCCTCAGAGGATTCGGCTGCTACAGCTGCGACTTGGCCGCCCTGTGCCTCCAATCGACGAAGCCGCTCAGCGACCCATGGCGCGGCTCTTCTCGCCCTAGGACGCGCCGCAAGATAGGCAGCAGCCTCTTCAGGGACTGAAGGGGCCGCAGGTGGCCGAGCCACTGCGGGATCGGGCGGAGTTGGTGGATCATCCACATCCAAGCCAATGTCACGCAGGAGGCCAAGGCAAGGGCCTGGGTCTTCTATACCGAAGAATCCTCTCTTCTCAGCCTTGCATTGTTCAACGGCCTGTCGACGTTGGGCTTGATTCATCTTGAACCAGCGTCCGGGATGAATTCCAGGGTTGGTGGGCTCTGGCAATTTCTTCAACCGCCGCGCGCCGTATTTAGGATCTGGAACAGTAACCCGTATTCGGGTCACAGAAACATAGTCTGGGTCATAATAGAGTACAACTCGTATGTTACACGTTTTCCGACGGCCTGTCAACGGGAGCTTTTGCGTCAACTCTTCTTTCGTCAGACCGGCGACAATGCGCCTGTCTTCAAAATACTCCATCGTGTCAAGGGTTTGTGTCGTACGAGCTAGAAGTTGACCTTTCCCTGGAACTTTCTCACGCGGCTTGGCTGCTGAGATGTTTGATTGTCGATCCAAGTGGTGCTCAATGTGAGCGAGACCCAACTTCTCGTCTTTATCTTCGCCTGGGCGAGAGCCTCGCTGAGGGTCCCGACCATCAATCACCACAGGCCGTCATCCACACATAAACCCTCCGGACCGTCGCCATCATCGGAATCGGCCTCGGAGTCTCGCGGTGGAGCGCCCTCGCCTTCTCGAGGAGGCGGTGGCATGATAATGGCGGGCTCATCTGCGCCAAAGAGATTATCAGATCGTATTCCTGGCACCTGCCGCGGCCCGTCTGGGGCGGCCGCGGCCTCTCCTTCGGGGGGCATTGTGGCGGAGCGCACCTCGGTCATCGCCTTCTCGCACGCCTGTCAAGGCAAACTGATGAGATTGATACTCCGCAGTGCCGTCCAGTATATTGCTGTATACCTAATCCGACTTTTCTATGGCGGGTCACTTGCTTGCCTTCGGGCGCGCGCCCCAACTCCATATTAAGTCCGTCCAGTTGTCTCAGCGGCGCGACGTAACTCTCTGGGCCAACCACGCCCCCTGCTTTGTGCACATGCCACAGGTATATCACTGGAATCATCGCACCTCCAGTCTTGGCGGTTCTAAATCTAGACTCTGGCGGGGGAGCATAGCGTACGAGGGGCCCAAAGGGAAGAAGCGGGGCATCGAACGCGTGTCCGAAACGACGTTCCCAGCTAGACTTATTTTCTTCAGGGGTCCTAGCAATGCAACAAAGACAACAATATCTGACGGAATATGTCCAATATGGTGGCGGGAGACCAGCCTGCATGAGCAGCGCCCTGGTCCCCATCTGTACTACGCCGTTCGGGCGTTCTGCGACAGCGTTATGTTTCTTGTTTCCTGGGATGGTGGGATCGCGTGCAATCTTGAGCTCGTACCATGCCCCTGCAAGCTCACGCGCACCATCAGTGTAACAAAACTCTAACTTTTCTCCAGGGGCTTTGAGGTCCACAAACAAGTTACAAACATGAACCGCAGACTGGTCGTGTACACCCTGAGCGGCAAGGAAATCCGCTGCTCGGTCGCGAAATGTCACGCACGCGGTCTCATCGTGGAGCCCCCGCGAGAGTTCATCCTTCGCAAACCAATGGTCCAGCGCCGCCAGGTGTCCGAACGAAGTGGGGTTAGCGCATGGGCGGGGAACCTTCAGCTCTTTGTTTTGCGCCTTGCGCTGCTGTTTTCTGACAGTCTTGGCCCACTTGCAAACTGAGCAATATGGGTTCTTGGGGGTGCGAGTTAGGAGACGCGGCAGGAAGGCTGCGGCCGTTTTGACCCGCTCGGCAAGGGAACCCGACACCTCGACCTCTGCATCGTCTGGGTCTGGTTCTGGCGGTGTGTCGACGTCGACCAAGTCGACGCCGCCAGCGTCTCCAACTTCCCCCTCTTCGGGCCCGGGGGCCGCGTCGCACGCATTGGAATCCAACCCTCGATCCATGTCATAGGGGGGGGTCCTGGGACCCCATGCCAACAAGGGCTCTTGTATGCGGCTGCGCAGGCCTCGGCTTTGCCGGGCTGCTCGTTGATCTGACCGACGGCTTGGCCGCGGCAGGGCAAAGCTGAGAGACATTCATAGGCAGCAATACCAGTCGGTGTCCGACTCCAACCGCATTCGCTAGCCTTGCGAGGCGAATAGTAGAAATAGGTGATGGTATCCGCAGAGTCTACAGAGGACGGAAAACAGGCGCGATCTCAGTCGGCCGTCCGTCAACGCAGCTGTGATTACCAATCAGCTCATGTGTATGCAGGTCTATAGTCACGCGAGTCTGAACGGCACGGGGCGGAGGGCCCCCCGCTGATTCCGCGCTGTCCAGGAATGCCTTGGCGCCTGGCGTCACGCAACGCCACCGCTCGGGAGGTTCACTCTCCCCAGCGGCAGCCGCGCACACCCACCGACCCAGCGCCTCTTTGCCTGAAAGGGTCAAGTATGGTATCTTGCCCTCAACAGCCAGGTCCACTCTTTGGCCGTTTGGCATCAGTAGGTAGGGCCTTCGACCTGCTGGCCAGGAAAAACTAAAGCCGCGATCCATGCGCCGCTCTCCGACCGAGATCACGCACGGGGTCTCCGGCATGACCAAAGCGTCAAGACTACCACCCTTGAATTTGGGGCGTGCGATGCGAACTGCACCGAGGGCTTTTGACTCTCCCCCGGCAGTGTTCAAAGTGATCGACTGCGGAAGCTTTCGAATCAATCTCATCGCACCTGCACTTTTACTATACTTGTCCGCTATGAGGTTTTACCCTCACCCTGTATCAATAATAAAGCTCAGGGCTCCAAGATGCGCAGCATCACTGTCTGTGCATCCCGCAGCGGCTGCGCCGCGCGAGCCCTCTTCCCCCTTCGGCCCCAACCAGAGGTGCCAGACTTCATCTTGCAGGTCTGACGCCCTGATCAGAGCCCCCGCAGCAGACGCCCTTGACTGGGTGGACATCTGTCGGCGGATCTCCCCTGGAAACTTCCACATGTCTTTGTCGCTCGAAGGCAACTCTTTTAAGTCGTGGCGACGCGCCCTCCTCCAAGCGATGACAGGCCCCTCAGTGGAGGGGTGAAATCGGACGCGGAACTTGCATCGACCCTTCATCTGAAATCGGATGCAACTTTTGCCAGGAGGGGCGCTCCAGTACAGCTTGATCGTGCCCCGGGAAAGAGGATGCAGGAGTTCGCCAGGATATTTGCAAGATTCTCTGCTTGCTCCTGAAGTTCGTGATGAAACGTTCCACAGGAGGGATTCCCGTCTCCTCCTTCGCTAGAGTTGGAGGGTGAAAGAGGGGGTCTGCAACAGGGGGTCTTCAATGGGGGCTGAATGGCCCGTGTATGCTCAATGTATCGTTCATGTATGTGACCGGGCTCGATTGGCATCCAATGCTGGCGGTCCTTGATGGCCAGTCATTCGCGCCCGCGCGTTGCCCGCGCGGGCACACGCGCCGTCCATCAATTATCGTTCATGCGTGCGGGCGTTCTTGCATATTGCGTGTGGGTCGGCGAAGTGGAGTGCAAGTGTGTCTTGACTGTGCGGTTGATGATCGCGCATGTTCCCAAACGATGACTTCTCGACCCCCAAGACAGATTTGGAATGGGCCCCGCGATTCTCCCAAAATGTGAATTCACATTTTCCTTTTTCCCAAAATGTGAATTCACATTTTCCTTTTTCCCAAAATGTGAATTCACATTCTGGCCCCTCCATAAAGAATCCTGCACAAAATTCCAAAATGTGAATTCACATTTTCCTTTTTTCCCAAAATGTGAATTCACATTTTGCTTGTCCCCGCAATGTGAATTCACATTTTGCCCTGGCCTTCGCATCCCCAAAACTGAGGCGCAGTGTTCCGCATGTCAGATTGGCTGGGCAGATTTCGACACTCACCTGACCGCTTTCGTGCGTTCCAGCATTGTCTTTTTGCGCCCTTAGCGCGCGTTGCCTTCGTCGCCTTTCCCAAGCCCCCCGCCCCCTTGCTTCCTTCCCCCTCAAGTCGCGCGCGCGGGCGCAGGCGGGCGGCTTCAATTAGCTCCCCCGCCGAACACAGCAATCGAGGATGCATCGCCCATTCATGGCTTTAAAAAACATCATTGGCGGGGCCCCGCGCCCGACCCCCACTTTCACCCTCCAATAGATTCTATAGAGGCCATTGAAAAACGAGGGCCGGCCTGCTTCTGCCCAGGAAAGCCCCGAGCTATCGGGGCGGGGCACGCAATGGCGCCCAAGCTGACTAGGTCAGTGGATACCCTCTTCTCCCCCCGCTTTCGGTTTGACCGACGCGGGCGCCGCCGCGTCCACCGAGCGAGGAAGATAAAGGAAAGCATCATTAACAAAATTATGCCAATCATTCTTCCGACGCTGACGGCTGGGCCGCCAGTGCGGAGCCAATGCCGCGGGTGGCCAATCGTGGTCTTGGCAAAACAACAATCTTCCCCACGCGTGCATTTACCTGTTTCCATGGAGGAGTGACAGCTCATATCTTTACCTTTGCCCTTGCCTTTGTTTCTGTCTCCGTTTTTCTTGCGCTTCTCTGAGTTGTTACTAGAGGCCCTGGACCCGCTAGCACCAGCAGTGGAGGAGACGTTGGCAGCTGCGGCGTTGGCTTGTTTAACTGTTCGCTCGTGCCCCAGAGATTGTCCAGCATCGAGCTTTGCTTGTTCATATTTATCTCGCTGAAGCTTTTCTGCGTCGGTCAAACCTCTGCGCGCTCTGTAACAGCAGCCCTCAGGGCCACGGCAAATTTTGGATCGCGCGAATAAGCATAGCATGGTAGCGTATTCTCCTTCCCGCGCGAACGGTTGGACTGACTCCTGTTCCGTCGTTGTGGCCCTTTTCCGCGGCCACCCGCCGGAGTCTGCGATCGGCTCCGCCCCTTTCGGCCTCGGCCATCGGGTTTTTCAGATCTCCCTCTGGGGTTCTTGTTCCGAGCCCGAGCGGCGTCTGGCTGATTACCCGCAGCCGGCTGAGCCGGTGTGGCAGCTTCGGGCTTCTTATGATTGAATGGGCATCCCTGGCCCGCATTCGGGCAAGTTTGACCTTTGCGTGCGTACTTGCACGTCGTCTCGCCCTTAGTCAGGCCACTCTTCATCACATCCGTGGGTTTCCCGAGACGTGCCGCCACGTCTGCCGGAGCGGCTTTGCCGTTGGCGTGCCGTCGGTTGTCATAGCCATTGCTTCCACCTCCGCCCAATCTCGTTTGTCTTGCACGTTGATTCAAAGTACTTTCGTGCTCGCTTATGTTCCACTCTTCTCTATCACGCAACATCATCGCTTCGATTTGCTCCATTAGCCATTCGTAAGTTTTAACACCCTCTCCCAATCTGTCTTTGGATAGGTCATAGAGCTGACATGCGAAATCTACCTTCTTAGACTTCCTGCATTGTTCGATAAAGTGTGCGTGAATCGAAGCTCTCATCTCGTCGGATGGAGGTCGGGCGCCATACAGTTGCTGGTAAACATCTGTCCACTCATTCCAAAAATGGTATAGGTCAGCGTCGGGCTTATTAGGGTCAATGACTGCCTTGAAAATATCATGCGAAATGCGATGTTGCCCTAAATCAGATCTAACAGAACACCAGTGGCAAAAAGGCTCGTACCATCTTACGCCCCGTCAGAAGTCTCTCTTGATTCTGAGCCGCGCACTCCATTCGAATGATTTGCTGAAGGAAGTGTAAGTGGTGACTGGGCAGACTGAGATTCCTGCGCATTTTGTTGAACTTCTCAATCAAACCTGCGGCAATCATCATGTCAAGACGTTGGAAGCGGCCTGGGTCTTTGAGTTGTTCATCGTCTACCGCAAAGTTCATGGCTTTCGTGATCCATCGCTGTGCGAATTGGATCGCTGGAGATGATCCAGCGATCGGGCGGATCGCATGCATCCGCCACTCCCATATGCTTGGTAACATCGGGAATATCCATCAGTTCAACTTTCTGATTGTTTCCAACCTGCCTCCACTGGTCTAGCGGGGTGCTCTCATCAAGGCCTCCTGGGTCACGTGGCCCTCCTGGACCCTGGGGTCCGCCACGACCGCCTCCACCATCTGAGGATCCCGGCCCCCCCGGACTCCCTGGAGGCGGCCTATCTGACCGATCGCAGACAGTGTCATTACGCGTCGACATAATCTCAGAACTCGGCGCGTCACTCCTGCCATCCCCATCTTTGTCCTGTCCCGCTCCACCAGACGGCTTGGCCGCTGGCGGTCTCACAGGTCCGCCCCTAGGGAATGGATGGTAATTGACATAACCAGCATCTTCATTGGCACCTGTCAACTTCATAATTATTGGTAGACCACTCTCAGAGGTACTCGGCTTGGCCGGACCTTCGATTGCGGGGCCGGGGACAGTAAAGCTGGGTCGCATAACAGGCCTCGCAAGCGTTTCTTGTGAAAGCAAAGGCATATCGAAGGAAATTAACGTGGGCACTCTTTCCTGTCCCGTTTCACTATATGGAAAAGGCTTGGTGATGTTAGCTTTGAGCTTCACCATTCCTTTCTCCAGTGTAGCTACGTTAGCCGGGGCCTCATCTCCCTCTCGGACGTTGGCTGCCGACGTTTCTGAGCTCAGTCTGTTCTCCAGCCTGCCCCGTCGTTCGCTTACGATTTGTCTTGTCAGCTTTGCATTCGTCAAGGAGCTTCTGCTGTTGAGCCCGAAATTCGCGATTAGCGCCGCGTTGCCGCCATTGCTCATTCCACTTCTCCAGCTCTGCCGCAAACTCTTCCTGTGAGTGCATTCAGAACGCCGCTTCGCACTCGCATCAAAGTGGTCGTTGCAACTCGGACGTCCACAAGTGGCGCAATCACCGACTTTCGGGTTGTCACAAATTGAGCAACAATCGTCATCGCCCCGTTATGCAGGCTGCGGCTGCGGCGCAGCCCTCACCTGCAAGGTTGACGGTGCCGCACTCGCTGCAGTCATCAAATCAGACTGGGCTGGAACGGACACCGCGCTGGACGGCTGGGCCGCCGGCGACGATCGCCTGCTCGTCCCAGCCGGCTTGGTCGTTGGGCGCGTACTGTCGCTCAATTGCATACGCTGGAGAGACTCTCTGGCATTCTCATGTGACTTGAGCTCTTCTCGATATTGGTCATTCTGATCAGCTATCTTCGCAGCTACAATGTGTGCGCTGGCCGCCTCCAGCCTGGCAGTTTGAAGTTGTTCTTGGAGCTCCTGCTGTTCTTGAGCTGCCCTAGCTGTGGCGATCCTTTCTCCTCCTATTCTTGCCGCCGCAACAGCTGCGGACACTGCGTTGGCATCGACAGATCGACTGCTTGCCGTTATGACGGCCTGTCTCTCGGAGGCCATCAATTCGGCATGTCTGTTCTCAGCTTCTTCCACGATCCGTTTGGCGGCCGTGGTCTGGCATGACATTTGTTCCAGCAGTTCTTGTTCTCGCTTTCTGACCGCCTGGGCCATAGCGAGTCTCTCAGCCTCGAACTTCTTCCGAAAATCCTCAACGACTGCCTGCATCTCTTCTCGATCCAGTCGGGTTTTCCCTGCTCGCGGGCCAGGGGTCCCACCAGCCCTTTGGGCGTGAGTGGTTTAGAGAGCCCGCTCTGTTCTCAACCCCCTTCTTCCCCTTCGGGGAGGGGTCTACCCCTCCCCCTACCCCTGCCCCCTCCCCGTGGGCCTGGAGAGGTCCTTCTGCGGGTCGTTGGAGGGGTCTTTTTTTCGACTCCCGGGAGGGCTAAAATTCGACACCCCTCACGAGTATCGTGGCCCCGACGGGGGGAGGGAGAAAAGTGCTCGCCCCATATGTGATCGATCGCCCGAAAAATGGCCCCAAGATGCCTCCCAGACCCCTCCCAAAGAGCCCCAAGAGGCCCCAAGAGGCCTCCAAGAGGCCCCCAAGATGCCCCCAAGAGGCCCCCAAGAAGCCCCAAGAGGCTCCCCCGAGGCACCCAAAACGCTCCTGGAAGCCCCCGGGGCCGCCAAGAGGCCCCCAAGACGCCCCAAACGGCCTCCAAGAGGCCCCCAAGAGGCCCGAAGAGGCTCCCCCAATGCACCCAAGACGCTCCTAGAAACCCCTGGGGCCGCCAAGAGGCCCCCAAGACGCCCCAAAAGGCCTCCAAGAGGCTCCCACAAGACATCCCAAGAGACTCCGCGATGCATCCAAGAGGCCTCTGGCCCTTTTGCTCGCCCTCCCCTCCTCGTCCGCCCCCCCCTTTTCCTCCTCCCCCCTCCCCTCCCCCACCTCCTCTTCCGATTCCTCCTCCATCCTCCCCTCTTGGGATATGACGGCGCCCCCTGTCCTTCGTTTCTCTGTATGCCCCCGCACTTCCCTGATCGAATCAAAGCAACTCCTCCGGGCATCACTGCTGAAAAAAATGACCAACAAATCCCGACAGTCGGTACTCTTTGCTAAAGTGGCTGTTTTAGGATGGGTTCGTGGGGATTCGCGAAGCGTGAACAATTCCTGCTGGGTTTTAGCATCGACATATCTAGCCTGATCTTGCATTGCCTGAAGTTGAAGGTAAGTGCAATTGTGCTCTTCCATCGGCATGCAGTCCACACAAAACCATATATTGCTACAGTTTAAACACACGTCTGAACAATATCTACATACTGGATGTCTACAGGCCCCTTCGGGTTTGCGGGCTTTCCCCGGACATCTGTTCTCCGCCTGAGGCGAACAGTTAGGGCCATAGTTTCACCATGTTTCGCGCATCGATATAGTGCTGTTGCTCCTCGATGTGGATCGAGCTCCAGATGTGGGTATCTTGAGTCACCCTCGACTCGAGGCGTTCGATCTGGGACGCGGGTACATACTCTCTGGCGGTGTTGGCACCTCTCGAAGTTCCTCATCCCTGTCGTCCTGTCGCAACAACACATTAAGCGAAGCTGGGGGTTCGATCATCTCATCGTCCTCAACTACTATGGGCATTGACGGATGTCGATCGCCTGAGGAGACGGCAGTCCGATAAAATCCCTCTGGGAGCGGGGAGTCGTTCAGGTCATAATCCTCGTTCCTTTGCTTCTTTAGCTGAGGGGCGGGAGTTCGCCCCGTGATCTCCCGGTCATGCTTCGCTTGTGTTGGACATTCGGTTTCTGCCTCGATCGCGTGGGGCGTCAGGTCGCTTATCTCAATGTCCGATTCTGGTATTGCGAATGCTGCTCCAAGGGGTTCTATATGATTGTAATCGATCGTCTCTGACCCGGGGGGCCACCTCTCGTCTTGGACGGGGTGGTCAGCAGCCACTAGTGAAGACAAGTCTCGACCGATTGACACCTGATAATTGGCACACTCGATGTCATTTTCCATGGGGTCAATATCATTTCCATCATCAAATTGTTCGTCGCTGTCCTGGCCGGCGTGTCCATTCAAAGCTATTGGGATGGGTTGAACTCTTCGTGCGTTTCCCCATCCGCCTGGGACGGCGGGGTATACACCTTTGTTTATATATATATATATATATATATATATATATATATATATATATATATATATATATTGTTTCCCCCTTCTTTTCTTATGTTTCATCTTATCCTGGTCCACTGGTTTGGCCAGCGACCGGCGCAACAGTCCGCGTAGCAATCGGGCTGGAGTTTATCGTTTCCGAAGATACGGCTATTAACGATCTCGAGAAAGCTCCTCGTCTGATCTTTGCTGTCGCGCCGTCTCGTCTGGCCGGATCTGGGGTCTGCTCACGATCTCCGATCGGAATCCGAGAAAGAGCATCGTCTCTGGACAAATCTACAATCTCTCCCCTACTCCTGCCCCTAGAGACATTGGTGGCGATAGAAGAAGAGGGATGGCGGTCCCATCCCGGGCCGCCGCCCTGCGATACTTGCCCGTCACGTTGTGCAATTTGTGTCATGAGCTCGTCTCTGGCGGGCAATGCATGCGTCTCATCATAGCTCATCCCCGTTGCGACTTGGTCGCGGGTTTCGGCTGATAACCAGTCTTTCCTCTGAGAATCGGGATCGGATGACAAAGGAATTAAGGTCTCATGTTATCTCTGCTCAGTGGTAGAGGATTCAGGGAGAGACATCAACGATAAGACAAAGATACCGTTAAGCAGTAGTACCCAAGAATAGAGAGGGAGGAGGCCATCCGGCCGACGACCAACGACGCGCGACGGACGAAGGCGGGCGCGCTCCTTTTCTCTCTTGAGCACTGAACAGCTGCGGAACAGTGCCGCATGATAGTACTGACAGTACGTTGCAAGGCAGGCAGTGAAAGCAGCAATGATCGGATGAGGCGGAGAGGAGCATATTTACTCTTCCTGCTTGCCTTCCTCCTCCTCCTCCTCTTCCTCCTCCTCCACCTCTGCCGCATCAACCTATTCATCATCATTCCTCATTTCTCCTCCCTCATGCTCGTCTTCCGATTCCCCCTCCATTGCCCCCCTTTTGGGGCACCAAGTCTTACCCGGCCCTCTATTCCGCCGCATGTTCATCCACATCTCTGATCAGGCCAACTCGCCTCGGCATCGTTCCTGGCTGGGCTGGCGGGGTGACGTGAAGGGCTTGGACTACGCATCGCCACTGTCGTCGACCGCATTATGTTGCTCGCGGGCTCCTTCCGCTGCAACTCCATGGCGGCCTCCCGTGGCGGCGGGGGGAGGGGGCCTCCCCATTCTCCTCCTCCCCCTCCTCCCCCCCATCCTTCTCCTCCTCATTGTCCCCCCTCTTTTCCTCCTCCTCCTCCTCCTCCTCCTCCTCCTCCCCCGCGCCCTCCGCCGCCCCCTTCCTTATTTCCCCCCTTGCCCGGGCCGTGACAACGCAAGAGCCGTAGCGTCTGCCCTTCGCCTCTCCTCCTCCGTTCCGTGCTCCTCCTCTTCCCAGTCGCCCTCCTCCTCCTCCTCGCCCTCCTCCTCTTCCTCGTCCTCCTCCCCCCTCCTCCCTCTTCTCCTCGTTTTCCTCCTCCGCCTCCTCCTCCCCCTCTGTGAAATAAATCGTGCCAGTGCTGATCTGTAAGCAGTGGTGATCTTTGCCGTGCTCATTTGGGCTACATCCTTGTAAGGGCCTTTGAACTTGGGCGAATCGGGAGGTACCTTTGCAGGTTCCGCTATACAACCATCTATCGCCATCCATGGATGATAGCATGTGCAGCATTGCATATAAATATATACGACCTCGCGGTTATCATTGCACTACGACCCCTCTTCGCAGCACTGGGTCTACATTGGTAGCTGGAGCAAGCTCCACCACGGCAACATGCGTGACTTCGCGAAGTCCAAAGTAAGCACTGCGAGCTCGCAATTGCGACTGATACCTCTCGCTCTTGGTCGCCGCCAGCATGGCGACTACTGGAAGAGCCGCTGCAGCCAGCGGCGAGGACAATAATGCTGGGGGCAAGATCCCAAGTTAGGGGTACGACAAATGGCATAAACACAAAAACTCGGAGGTCCGCGCGGAATTCTCGGATCGGCGCCGGGGCCCCCTCGGCGGCGCCTTTGGCGCCGCCTCTGGCGCGCTCCGCGCGCCAGGGGGGGGGGGGGGGGGGGGCAGCGCCGATCCGAGCAATCCGCGCGGACCTCCGAGTTGTCATGTTTACGTCATTGTTCGTTTCTCTACATAACGCTGGGGGCAAGATCCCAGTTCCCCCGTCTTCGACGGCACGAGCAAAACAATGAAAAAAGTTCCGCCCAGAGGTCGCCGCCTGGCAATCCGGCACGGAGGTCAAGCCCCTCAAGCAGGGAGCGACGCCCCTGGCGAGCCTCAGGGGCAAGGCCGAGGAGGCATGCGAGGAGCTCGACCTAGACACCATCAAAGGCGACGACTCGGTGGAGGTTTTCCTAGCCTACCTTGGGGAGCGTTTTCCCGAGATCGAGGTGCTGGAGACCCCAGCGTTCCTGGAGACGTCAGTGAAGCCGGCCTGTGTCCGTCACAAGATCGAGGGCATCCGCGACTTCAACAACCGCTTCAACGGCGTCGCCACGAAGCTGAAGGCCAAGGGGATCCAGGTGCCCGATGCGGTCTAGGCCAACCTCTACATCGAAAGGGCCTGGCTGCCTGAGCGCGCGGCAAGCGTGCCCAACGCGGTTGGCAACAAGTTCAATCCCACGAGGATCCAAGAGCAGCTCATCATTAACCTGCCCAGAGCTTCGGTCGTGGACTGCCACGGGGGCCACCGCGACATTGGCAAAGGAGGTTACGGAGGTCACAAGAAGGACAACAATGAGGTGTACCCCGCGGAGGCCTACGACGACGGGCGCGGGGCCGAGGACAGATTCGACGGCACCTCGTCCGACAGCTCTGACAAAGTCGACGACGACCTACCAGACGAGCTGCAGGGCGCGATCGATGGCGCGGACGAGCAGGTAGCCTGCCTCACCAACAAGATGGCGCGCGCCAGGGACAAGCTCAAAGAGGCTAAGCAGGCGCACGGCTACTTCGCCAGACGAGACGGCGGGCCTCCGCAGCAGAAGGACGACGCCAGGATCGCAAATATGAAGGTGAGGACGCACTGCGAAGCTTGCGGCCAGAAAGGCCACTGGCGCGGCTACTCTCAGTGTCCGAAGAAGAATGCCCCCAACGCGAAGGCTGAGATCCCTCGCAAGGGAAGTCGCAAGGCGAGCCCCGCCGCGCGCGACGGGGCCGGCGACGTGCAAGGGCCCCGCGTGGCAGAGATGACAGTCGCGGCGGTCTACCAGCAGGAACAGGCGGGCGCGGCGAGAGCCGGCAAGCAGAGCGCGCGCAGTGCACGCTACAGGCGATCGACCAGAAGACGCCGCGCCAAGCCACCAAGATTCCCGAGGAAGTGACCGCCGCCCACTTCTACATCAACAAGGACACACAATGCCTTATGGCAGCGACGGGCTCGGCGCTCAGCTGCATCAGCGTCGAAGAGCTACTTACAGAGTAAGGAGGCAAGCTGACCTTCAACGCCGCTTGCCCGTGGTGCGTCGGGGGCTTGGACTGGCGCAGCGACATCGAGAAGAAGCTGGCAGTCTTCAACATCCGCCCCATCGAGTGCCCAGAGAAGGGGCCGTTCCGTCTTGGAGGGTCAAAGGTCGCGCACAGCCTCAGGGCGGCGCTGATCCCCTGCTCGGTGAACGGCAAGGCGTTCACCGTCCGCATGAGCATCGCGCGCGGCGCCGTGCCTGGGCTGTTCAGCCGCCGGGCCCAGAACGAGCTGGACGCCGTCTACCACGCCGGGGACAACAAACTTGACATCAAGTCGATAAACGAGCGCGACATCCAGATGGGCCTGAGTCGCGCTGGACATCCGACGCTAGAGATCACATGCCCCGCCCCAGGCTACAAGCCGGTTCAGGGCGTCTCGGATACCAAGACCGAAATCCGCCTGCATCCCTTTGCGACCTACCACGCTGAGACAGCAACGGCCTGACCCGCGAAGCCGGCGGCGCTCGAGCGTTGCGACCAAAGGGTCCACGCCTCGGAGACTGACTGCAGCGAGCTCGACAGCGCAGAACTGTTCAAGCAGCAGGTGTGCCAGGCCATGCGCGCACGCATGCCATCGCGTCAAGGATCGTCGGGATCAGAAGAGAAAGCATGGGGAATCATTCCATCGTCATCGAGCGTAGCACAGCTCACGAAAACAGATCATGGGCTACAAAGAGCGACGCTAGATATATAGTGGGCCATAAACAGGACTCGTTCGATTTCAGCTGTAAGCACGCGGTAGCGAGCAACGAGAGCAGCCATCAATGCGCAATTATCAAGTGGCATCATCACCGCAGCCATCCGGCTCGAGTTCCAGCCTGGCTCCACCAGCGAAAACGGTGCGGGCTGCGGCAGATCCAGCCACCGCAACTTTCCACGATCTAGCGGCCGGCGCTCACGCCCCCGCCGCGCCAGCGATGCGCGACATCTGCCAGGGCGACGAAACGGGATACAAGCGATTCGAGGACGCCTACGCCGAGTACTTTCCGGCCACCAGGGATCGCCAGCATGGATATGCCGGAACTACAGGCGGAGGTGGCAGGCTACGAGTAGGACGCGCGCGGCGCCGCGTAATCAACTTCGAATGATCCTGCGCGCGCTGAGGGCCGATGGGGCACGACAACAGGCGCAGGACTACATCCCAGGTTTGGGCAAGATGTGCAAGGAAACGCGCCGGCAGTTGCGCGGGGAAAAGAACATCGAGTTCGACCCGGGGGCGACAGTGCCGGAGCTGCAGCGGCGCCTGAAGGGCTGGCGGGTCGAGGGCGCCGTCGGCAGCACCTCGAGCTCGGCGGCTCATCGGAGCTCGCAGATCAAGGGAGACGACAAGACCCGCTTCGGCAAGTACCCGACGGCCGACTACCGCTGGGCGCTCAAGAACGACATGGGCTACGCACAGAGGGCGGTCCTGGAGCTGGGCAAGGGGCGCGCAAGCCCGCCCCTGGCGCGCTTCGCCAGGCGGGCGAAGGCTCGCGCAGTCAAGCCGGTCCCGCGGGAGAAGGCCAAGGCCGCCGTCGAGGCGGCGATGGCCGAGGACGTGGCGCTGGACGACAAGTCGCTGGCATCAGCGGCCATCTCCGAAGGGATTTGGGCTGGGCACCGCCGCGGGCGACCTCTCGAAGAACGCGAGATGGTCGCCAGCGACGGGGGCTCCGCGAAGGCGGGCGAGACCAACCTGGCGACCTGCGAGCCGCCGAGCAGCTCTCGGGAGCCGCCGCCTGGAAAGCCATGGGCGGCAGCGGCCGCCAGGGGAAGCCGCCGGCCTCAAGCTGGCGGCCAGGCGTCAAGACAAGCGAGCGCGTTGGCCTCCTCAACCAGGTCACGGGCTCGCTGAGCGCCTTCGCCTGTCAGACGGCGCTCACCGCGCAGCGGCAGTCCAGACCCCTCGCGCCATCCGCCCAGTGCGCGACGGGCGAGGCGCAGGACATGGCGGAAAGAGCGTTAGGGAGGTCTACGCTACTCGGAGCCATCGCGCGGGCGCCATGCAGGTGTTCGGAGGCGACGGCGGCATTGCCGAGGCGGCGCTGGGCGGCAACATGACAGCGGCGGAAGTGAACGACCACGAGCGCGGCTGGGACCTCTGCGCTCCGAAGGACCTCGAGACGGCGAACGACTTGTTCTACTCATCGAAGCCGAGGTTCGCGTCGATCAAGCTGCCCTGCACCTGCAGCGCGAACATCGCGCACCTCCGCTTCCGCGCGCCGAAGGGCAAGCAAGCGCTACCGCGACGCTGGCGGGCAGAACGGACATTCATCCTTCAGGCCCGCGACCTTTTCCAATGTCGGCTCGACTTTGGCGACGCGGCCATGATCGAGACCCCGGCCACTGGCCGGATCTGGGCGCAGCACGTGCTGCGGCAGCTATTGGTCGGTGAGCGCGCGTGCCCGGTGAGGCGCGACGCGTGCGAGCATGGGGCTCGACGCGACAAGACGGGGGGGCCCATCGAGCAACCCCGCCACGCTGCTGGTCACCCACGAGGAGTTCTAGCAGATGCGACGCGCCCGCAGTCGCAGGCGCCGAGACGCCCAGACGTTCGGCGACAACGCGGCGGCGCGCCAGTCTGGCATTACCCTGCCGAGTTCTAGCAGGCGGCGGTGCCCATCGTCGAGCAGATTATGCGCCGGCAACGTGGGCATCGCGCCTGCGAGGTGGACTGCGGCCTTCTCTCGTCGCCCTTCACCGTGGCGAAGTCGAAGGGTGGGGCCGCCGCCTACGTGAACGATAGCGCGCCCCTGGGAGAGACGGGCGAGCCCATTGGGGATCCAGACGCCGCGGGCGGCGGAGATGACTCCGCTCGCGCGCGCGACGTGCGGGCCGAGACTGTGGGCGGCAGGGTCGGGGTCTGCGCGATTGCCATCACAATGAAAGCAGCGGCCTGCTGCGAGCCAGCCGAGCTGGCCACGCCAAAGAGACTGCGCGTCAACTTGGGCCATCCGTCCAACGAAGACCTGGGTCGCAGCCCGCGACTCAAGGGCGCCGAGTCAGCCACCGCCCAGGCCGTCAAGCACCTAATCTGCGGGGCGTGCCGCTCGCAGCAGCGCCCGAGCGCAGGGGGGCCGGCGCGCCCCCACTTCGCGTGAGATTTCGGCGACGACGCGGGCTTCGACTGCTTCGAGCTCTCAAAGACCAGGCTATGCGTTGGAGGTCACATGGGCCCGCGCCTGGCCCAGGGCGACTTGCGCGCGGACGCGCCCGCGGTCGCCCGCAACTCGACCATGCTGTTCTTCAGCCTGTGCCAGAGATGCTCGATCTGGGGATCCACGCGGCGAAAGTGGAGGCGGCCGTCATGCAAGGCGACGAGCAGCCCGACCGGCAACTGTTCATGGCGCAGCCCCGCGGTGGCCCACCTGGACCGCCCCCGAAGCAGAGGATCAATATCCTGAAGGACGTTTTCGGGTTAGCCACGGCGCCAAGGCGAAGCTGAAGCAGCTGAAGAGAACACTACCCGCGGTGGAGGAAAATGCCGGCAACAACTTCGTGTTCCGCCTGCGCCGGCATTCGCTGGACCCAGCGCTGTACTGCGGCTAGTGCGGTAGTGGTCGCTCGCGTGGGCGATCTGCTGCTGGGCATCTCGCCCAACTGCCCGACCCTGGAAGACAAGATCCACAAACTACTGCCGTGGGGCGACTGGAGAGACCGTTCACATTCTGCGGTAAGCAGGCGCGGCGCGACGACGAGGGCGTTCTACATCTACGACAGTCCGAGTGCGCGAACACCGTCGAGGAGATCGCGGTCAGCAAGGAACGCAAGACGGAGCTGTCGAAGGATGCGACGGCGGCCAAGTTTTCAATCAACTGCTCCGCTCTCGGAGCGCTGGGATGGCTCTCATCGCAGGCTCGACCAGATCTAGCCACCGGAATGGCCATGGGGCAACGCACGCAGAACAAGCCCACCGTACAGGACTTGCTCGAGACGAATCGGCTCATCAAGCTGGCGCGGAAGCATGCGGACGTCGGACTGGAGTCCCCGGAGTAACGTGGACCGCTCTGCCCGGTCACTTACCACGACGCCAGCTGGGCCAACGCGGACGAGCCGACTGAGGGTGCCTTATCCAAGCTACTCTCCAACCTAGTCGGATAAAGCAGCAAAAACGGATATCAAGATCCGCTCGCAGGCCAGCTACGTGACATTCCTCGCGGAAGCTACATTGTTACGCTGAGATCGAGCTCGAGCAGGAATCGTAGATTGGAGATCGGGCACCATCAAGCGAGTCCGCAGGTCTACTCTGTCAGCTGAGAGGATGTCAGCGGTGGGCGCTCTTGGCTGTGTTCAGATCACACGCTGTGTTTTCGCTTCGCTGGGGATACCGGATGCCCATCCAGAGGACATCCCGCCGAGTTTGCTGCCGCTTGCTCAATTCACAGATTGCGATAGCCTGTACGATACGATGCACAACGACGGTTATTCCAAGCTGCCGTCAGGGCGGCGCCTTCTGCTAGACCTAGTAGGCCTCAAGGAGTCCCTCGAGGAAGAGGTCAGCAACGAATTCGCTGCCGACGATCAGCGCAGCCAGCTGCCTCTTTTTCGGGCTCCTACGGGCCAGCAGCTCGGTGATCAGTTCGCCAAGCGATAGGACGGCAGTGCCATCAAGGCAGTGCTGCGAGACACCCGTCTCGCATTGCAACATCAGAGACCGACCGACCAGGCCAGAGAGCACGAAGCACACGTCAACAGCGCCAGCTCGCTCTTCAAGCACGCCATGCGCCTGGTTGCATCTTAGTTCGTTAGCGTGCGATATACACGTCTAGATAATATAAGGTGGCAGGTGCATAGATCCGAAGAATTCTGCACGAGTGTGAAATAAATAGTGTCAGCGCTGATATGTAAGCAATGCTGACCTTTGCCGTGCTCATTTGGGCTGTTCTGCTAAGCGACCATCTATCGCCATGCATTGCGGACAACATTCGCATCACAGCTGATATACCACCTCGCGGCGATAATTGGAACACGACCCCTCTGCGCAGTATTGGGTCTACACCCTCCTCCGCCTCCTCCTCTTCTCCTCCACTTCCTCCTCCTCACCCTCCTCCTCCTACCCTCCTCCTCCTCCTCCTCCTCCTCCTCCTCCTTCTCCTCCTCCGTTTCCTCCTCCTCCCCACCCCGCTCCTCCCCCGAGGGCCGCGGGCCTTCTTCGCCTCCAGCTCCCTCTTCTGGACGAGGAGCTGCTCGATGCGCTGCGTGGCCATCTGGACCCCCTTCTCCGCCTCCTCCTTGAGGAGGATAGGCACAGGGGGGGGGGAGGGACATCGACCTGGAGTCGGCGATGCATCGCGGATAGATCGGCGATAGGCCCCTATCGGGCCCCTATCGGCGATTACTGGGCCAGGCGGGGTCGATGTGTCCCCCCCTATGCGTGTTCCCCACCCCATCGTCGCCCCTGACTCCTGCATCTTCACCGTCTGAGCGCCGCAGTTCCCGAGCTCCTGTCGCAGGAAGGCCACGACCAACGCATTGCGGGCCATCCGCGCTCTACAATTACTCAATATGAATATATTTTCCCTCTTCCCCTCATGGCGTCCGGGTGATAGCCACGCACCCTCCGCGCACTGCTTTTTACACACAGGATGCCCGGGAAATCCCGGGAAACGACTCTCGCTGAGGCGCCGGCGTCATTTTTTCCCAAAATGCTGCTCTCGCGCCGGCGTCATTTTTTCCCAAAATGCTGCTCTTGTTGAAGCGCCGGCCTCATTTCTGCTCCCGAATCCTTCCCCTGATGGCGTCCGGGTGATAGCCGCGCATCCTCCGCGTACTGTTTTTTACACAGGATGCCCGGGAAATCCCGAGAAACGACTCTCGCTGAGGCGCCGGCGTCATTTTTTCCCAAAATGCTGCTCTCGTTGAGGCGCCGGCTTCATTTCTGCTCCCGAATCGTTCCGAATCGTGCTCCCGCTGCAGCGTAGGCCTCATTTTCGGATCGGTGTTTGGCCTCCGTCGTTCAGGATGGCGTTCTCGCCCCAGCGCGGGCCTTTTTCTCGCGCGCCCATCCGCCCGCCACCACCGCGCCGCACCGCCACCACCACCACCACCACCACCACAACCACCACCAGCACCAGCACCAGTACCAACACCACCACCACCAGCACCACCACCAGCACCAGCACCACCACCAACACCATCACCACCACCACCACCACCACCACCACTACCACCACCACCACCACCACCACCACCACGACAACCACGCACACACGCACGCACGCACGCACGTGCACCACCACCCACTACGCACGCGCGCGCGGAGCCACAGGTCCGCTACGACACGCGTCCGCGGATAGAGAAAATCAGCGCCATGGTAAGGGATCGGAGGGAGGGGTAGGACGTCAGATATGACGCGAGCGCACCTAGCTTGCCAGTCCCCCTCCCCCATCCCCCTCGGGGGGGGGCGGGGGGGGAGGGGGCACATCGGGGGGAGGGCGAGAGGATGCGGGGGGCGAGGACGAGATGGACGACGGAAAAAGTTTGGACGGGCGTGCGGGGGTGGCTGGGGTTGGGGGGTACTCATTCCTCCTGCCCGTCAAAATCGTTCATCTTCCTCCATATTTCTCCTCCTCCGCTCGATTGGCAAATCCCCCTCCTCGACCGCCTCCTGATGCTCCTCCCCTTCTCGTCCTCCATCCCCATCCACCTCGTCCTTCTCCTCCTTCTCCTCTTCCGCTGAGGCAGAATCAAAGTTCAAGCCCAGGGCCTTCGCGAGGGTCGTCTGGAGTTCCGCCTTTACTTCATCGATGGACTCAGGCGTCGCAGAGCGAAGCTTCGTGATTACCCTGCGAATTGTCAGCGTGGAGGCCTGGGAAGGGGGAGAGGGAGGATGCGGGAGGCGCGGAGTGGAGAGACAGAAGGACGGAGGAAGGATCAATAGCGGGACAGGAAGGATCAGCAATGCGATATACAGGGCCTGGGTGCTGTGAAGGAGGACGGGATCGAGGGTGGAGATGGAGAAGTGGAACACATGAAACAGAATTAGAGCGGGCGGGGAGACTGAGGAGAGAGGCAGGCGGCGTGATCGGGATGCACGACGAGAGGCGAGAATAATTCGCCGGCCCACCGGGCCAGAGACGTGCTAAGATCTCCGGCAACTGCCTTACAGTAGTTCGCGCGCGGGGGGCGGTCCCCGGGGGTCCTCGGAGGAAAAGTACCCCAACAAGGTCGGATCTGAGATGGTTTTCCGTCTAGGCGCCGCCCTCGAGGCCCTCCAGAGAGCCCAAAGAAGGGTCAAGAGGCCTTCAAGAGGCCCCCAAACATGATACGATAGGGCTCGAAGATGCCACAAGATCGCTCCAAGACGCCCGAGATGGCCCCCAGACGGCCCGAGAGGCCTCCAAGAGCACTCTCAAGAGGGCCCCGAGATGCAAAAATCTGTGCTTTTCTTTAGGTTTTGGAAAGATTGTGGTGTTTCCACCTTTCGGTTTCCCGCCAAGACGGCCCAAGAGGCCCCCAAGATCGCCCCAAAAGGGCCCAAGAGGCCCCCAAGAGGGCCCCAAGACGGCCCAAGAGGGCCGTATGACGGCGCAAGACGCCTCGAAGACTGCCCAAGAGGGCCCCTAGAGCGCTCCAAGAGCGGCCCCAGAGGGGGAGCACGTAACAACATGTCGAGCCCTCGGTCCTGAGGGGCCTCCAGGAAGCCCCAAGAGGCCCCTAAGAGGCCCCAAGAGGCTCCCAAGAGCCCTCAGGAGGCCCCCAAGACGCCCCCAAGAGGCCCCCAAGAGGTTCTAAGAGGCCCCTTGGAGGCCCTAAGAGGCCCCCAAGAGGCCCCCACGGGCCGGCGGAATGAGCGAAGCGATTCAATGACCACAGGATAATAGGAGGAGGAGGAGGAGGAGGAGGAGGAGGAGGAGGAGGAGGATCGGAGAGAAGGATGGGTGAAACACATGTTGTGGACGACGACGGCGGCGATGACGACGAGGATGACGATGGCGAGGCGACAATGGTGAGGATGGCAATGAGGAGTGAGGGATGCAGGATGATGAGAAATCAGGCGCGAGGGAGGAGAAAAGGAAAATGGAGGATAGATGATCATGGCGAAGGAGGATAAACCAGGAGAGGAGGGCTCGAAGTGAGGGCGGCTAGCGGGAGGAACGGGTAAGGCGAAGTGATGGAGGAGGAGGGAGGGAGAAGGCACGAGTGGGAGGCAGGGCACATGGAAGAGGGAGCAGGAGCAGCAGCAGCAATTGCAGGTGGCGGCGCAGCGGGAGCCTGCTCCTGGCGCTTCCTCGCCATCTCTGCCTCCTTCTTCTGCTTCTCCTCCTCCTGCTTCCTCTTGAGCTCTTCCTGCGCAGAGGCGGTGGCCCAGAATAGGACAGGCATGCTGTGATGATAAGCTGGGCTCGGGATGCGTTCCAGGATTCCTGAGAGTATCTAGCGGCCCTCGTCTCTGGAGCCCGTGCGCAACACTGACTAGTGAATCTGGGGAAATTGAGAAACCACCGACCCTGCCGGCGTGTGGGAGACACTGTTCTGTTTGACTCGCCGTCGTCGTCGTCGTCGTCGTCGTCATCGTCGTCGGCGTCGTCGTCGTCGGCGTCGTCGTCATCGTCGTCGTCGTCCTCGTCGTCGTCGTCGTCCTCGTCGTCGTTGCCGTGGCGGTCGCGTTTGATCTGCTTTTCCCGTGCCCGTCGCCGCCCCCCGCCCTTTCACAGGGCCCTCCTCCTCAAGCGAGCCAGCCAATGCGAAACCAAAGCGAGATCGAGCAACGTCGCAGTTGAGTCGCGGGGAGGCCTCTTCCCTGTGATGCCCTCCGCCCGAAGGGGTGGGTTGGGGGGGGGGCGGCGGGGGGGGGTCCTAGGGTGGTCCTGGGGGAGGGTCCTGGAGGGGGTCTCGGGGGGTCCCAGGTCAGAATACCATCTCGCCAGGTGTCCTGGGGCCCACAACCGCCCCAAAACGCACCCACAGTGCCCCAAGAAGGGCCCCAAGACCGCCCAAGAGGGCCTCCTCCTCCTCCTCCTCCTCCTCCTCCTCCTCCTCAAGACGCTGTTCTGTTTGACTCGTCGTCGTCGTCGTAGTCGTCGTCGACGTCCTCGTCTCCGCCGTCGCCGTCGTCCCTGGGCCTGTCGCCGCCCCCCCCCCCCCTTTCACTGGGCACC
>CAUYUJ010010335.1:100934-143434 GCA_963575745.1 Prorocentrum cordatum | reverse complement strand
TGCGCCCCGCCCCTCCCCGCGACGGCGGCCGCTCCTCCTCCCCTCCCCCCCCTTTTCTCCCTCTTTCTCCTCATCCCCCCAGTGCTCCTCCTGCTCTCCCTCCATTCCTTTTCCTTATATATATATATATATATAATTCCTCCATGCCGCATCCCGAGGCCTATCAGAAGGGCGGCCCGGGCGTTTCGCCTGCGACTTCTTTGCCATCGATGGGCCTCAAACTTAAAAACTTGCAACAGCTTCACAGATGGAGGGCGGGCGGGTCGCTTCCAAGATGTGGCTCTCGCAGCAGCGCCGCGAGCATTCGGTTCAAACATTTGCGAGGGTTTCACGGATTGAGGCCGGGCGGTTTTCAAAATGTTGCCCTCGCCTCAGCGACGCGCACGCGCGTTCTAAACAATTGCAAGATCTTCGCGGATCGAGGGCGGTCCGTTTTCAAAATGTGAATCTCGCCTCATCGCCGCGAGCAATCGTTTTAAGCAATTGCGCGATCTTGCAGATTGAAGGTGGTTCCTTTTCAACGTGTGGTTCTGGTCGAGGCGCCGCGCACGTTCGTTTTTTGTTCTCTCTGTATTTGTTGTAAAAGATACCAGCATTTCACGGATTCCCATGGTCAACGCACCAGAAATGGCGCTTGGGAATGATTCACGAAAGTCAGGACGCAACAGTTACATGGAGTCGCAGTGTCGAAGTCCCAGAAATGGTGTTCTGGCACGATTCAGGATCATCTAGACGCAGCAGTCAAGTTGGCGCTGGAGTCGCAATCATGGCTTCGGCACGCTTCAGGATCTTCAGACGGTTGCCCCCCGACGGGGCACTTCCTCCAATGGAAGCGAATCCGCGCAGTGGCCTATGACGAGGGAGCTTAGAGGGAAGGTTCCAACATCGTTGACGAGTCTTGGGTTTACACTGGTCCTCCTCCTCCGTTTTCACGTCCTTCTCGCCCGTCTTCTCGGCCTCTCGCGCCGCCGAGCCCCCTTCTCCTATCATTCCTCCCAGCGCTCCTCCTTCCCCCGTCCTCCTTTCCTCCTCCCCCCCTTCCTGGTCGCAGCCATCGTCGCGGTCGCGGTCGTCGCAACGGGGGGGAACAAGGGGGCCCTCCAGCACTGCGCGCTCTGGCGATCACGGCCCAGAACCAATCCCGGCGGTCGCAGGCCCGCCAGCGCGTGCGGCCGCAACGCCCCCTAGAGGACCAGAACCTGGCAATGCGCCAATCGGCTTGGCAGAACTCGCCACGGGGACAGCGGGCCCTGAGGGGAACGAATCCTGACTGTTTTCGCCGCGTTTGGCCTCCCAGGTCCCACCACGGGTCCCGGGGCCGTCAGAACACGTCTCAGGATAAAGAACTCGTCCTGGGGGAAGACCCCAGGGTCCGGGGAACTGTTCCCTCGAGGCCCGTTTTGCCATCGGGTGCGGTCTCATAGACCCCTGGCAGACCGCCCCCTTTCTGCGACGCCACCCTCGTCCTTCAAGATTCCGACTGGCCGCGCATGCGACTTAGGGCGAGGCGAGGGGCACGTCGCGAAAGGGGATCGCTTGCCAGGGGGTCGGTTGGGCCGCCCCTGAATTCTAACCTCAGATCGCATAGAAGAGCAAGAACGCCATAAACATTAGCTTTCGGCGCTCCGCGCGGATTTCTTGGATCTGCGCTGGGCCCCCCCCCCCCCCCCCTGGCGCGCGGAGCGCGCCAGAGGCGGCGACGGAGGTGCCGCCAGGGGGACCCAGCGCGGGTCCTAGAAATCCGCGCGGAGCGCCAAAAGTTTATGCTTCTGGTGTTCTTGTTCTTCTTCGATCGTAGTAGCTCTAATGGTGGTCGTCGTGGTCGTCGTCGTTTTGGATCTGCGCCGGGTGCCGTAGCCGCCCTTGGCCCCGCCCTTGGGGTCTCCCTTGGGCCCGCCCTTCTGGGCGGCACCCCAGCCCTGCTGCGGGCCGCCCTTCTGCTGCTGGCCCTTCTGCTGCTGGCCTGGGCGAAAAGGGGGGATTGGAAAGTGGGGAAGGAGCGAACGGGGGGAGGGCGGCAAGGGACGAAGATCGAGGAGGGAGAGGGAGAAGGATCGAGGAGGAGGATGAGGAAGAATGGGGCCGATGGGGCGACAACACACAAGCGCATGTAACATTCGATGTTCTAGTATATAGGGTTCGAACAATTTCTGACGGTCCAAAAACATGTTTGGCCCCAGGACGCGATCCGCGTGCCGCGTGTGCCAACATTTGGCCTATTGACGTCGTCTGCGTGCCAGGCGTTGGAGGTTCAACAAATACTTTCCGGTCCAGGTGGAGGGCCAAGCGTTGGGGGTGCAACACATATTTTTCGTCAGGAGGGCCGGCGCCTGAGGGCCAATTGCCGCCGTCTGAAGACCCTGGCGCTGGATGAGGGGGAAGATGAAGGAGGGAGGATGCATTGCGTTGATTTGCGTTGCATCGAATTGCGTTGAATCGCGATAAATGCATGACTTTGCAGTGTGATGTGTTGCATTTCAGCACATCCTGTTGCATTGCATTGCGTTGCATCCGGGAGGACAGGGAGGGAGGAGAACAGATGACGGTGGAGGAGGGAAGGAGGGATGAGTGAGGAGGGAGGAGGAGAGGGGGAGGAGGGAGGAAGAAGGTAGAGAGGGGGAGGAAGGAGAGAGGATAAAGGAGGGGGGAAGATGAATAGCTGCAGTACACTGCGCTGCAGTAGATTGCGGGAGAGGGCGAGGAGGGGGAGAACAGAGAGGGATGATATTTGAGGAAGGAAGAAGGGCAGGAAGGAGGAGTGAGGAGCGAGGGTGGGATGGTATTTGGTTTTCGCCTATCTGGAGCTCGTCATCGTCGTCGCCGTCGTTCTCCTCGCCCTCGTCGTGGCATACTATTTGCTCGACCCCCCGCGGCGGTGCCACGTGACGGCCATAACGGAATACTACCTCTGCGCACCTCGAGGCGTCGCCGCGTGGCGGGTGGCGTGGCGCAGTTTTTTTTGTTTTGCTTGGCCCGGCCGCGTCGCCGCGTGATGCGTGCAGAGTTTTTGTGTTCGGCGTTCGCCCCCCCTTGGGCGTTGCCGCGCGGCGAGATGTGGAGTTGAACTGTGCGTTCGGCCCCCGCGGCGCTGCCGCGTGACCGCTGGAGCAGACGAGCACTGTTGTCACCCTTCCAGACGTTGCCACGTGGCGAACAGAGTGGTATAGTATTCAGCGCATTGCATTGCATTGCATTGCATTGTATTGCAATGCGTTGCGTTGCATCCCACCAGCCCTCTGGGCGTAGGTGGTTTAGAGAGTTTCATATTCCACCCCTCCTTCCCCTTCGGGGAAGGGTTTACCCCTCCCCCTGGACGGGGGGCGCCGCGAGCGGTCAGAGCGTCCAAGATGGCCCAAGACGGCTCCAAGAGCGCCTCGGAGAGCCCAAGATGAGCTCCAAGATGGCTCAAGATAGCCGAAAATGCCTCAAGATGGCTCCGAAGATGCTCCAAGATGCCCCAAAACCGCCCAAGGACGGCTCCAAGAGGCCAAATAGCTTTCCAAGGAGGCCTCCAAGAGGCAAAAATCCTCCGAAATGGCTCAAGAGAGCACCAAGAGGGGCCCAAGAGAGCCCCAAGAGCGCTCCAAGAGCGCTGCAAGAGCGCTCCAAGACGAGCCCAAGAGATTTTTGGAGCTTCCGAGGGGGGTCGTAATTGAAGCTCTCCCCCTGTTTGATCGATGTCCTCCAAGATGGCCCCAAGAGGCGCCAAGAAACCATAAAATGGCTCCAACATGACCCCATGATGGCCTCAAGAGGCACCCAAGAGGCCTCCAGGAGGCCCCCGAGAGGGCCCCAAGCGGCCCCAAGAGGTCCCCCCGAGATGCCCAAGAGTTCCCCAGGAACGCCAGGAGACCCCCAAGACGTCCCACGAGGCCTCCAATAAGCACCCAAGAGATACCCCAAGAGGCACCGATAGGGATCCAAGAGGTTTCTGGCTCTTTTGTTCGCCGTCCTATTCCTGCTCGCCCTTGCTCATCCTACTCATTTTCTTCCTCGTCCTCCTCCTCCTCCTCCTCCTCCTCCTCCTCCTCCTCCTCCTATTCAACCTATGCATGTTCCTTCTCGCCACTTCTTCATCCATCCATCTAATATCCTCCTTATCTTCCTCCTCTTTCGCACGGATCGGCTGTCCACCTCTTGGCTCCCGCACTTCCTTAATCACCCCAACTCGCCGGGGTATTGTTTCTGCATGGGCGAGTGGGCAAACGGGAACCGTCTAGATCTCCGATGAACGCGAAACGCGCAAAGACGGCTCTTAGCCCGCCAAGAGACATCCGAAGAGACACGGAGAGGCATCGCATTCAAGGGGTTTCAGTCGAAAACGCACTGGTAAGCCAAAATATATGTTCCGCCTTAGGCGCTCCCATATCCCAGGCTTTGGCTCATACCGCATGAGCAAGAGAGCAAGATGAAGCATGGGATCTGGAGTAAAGGATGGAAGGGACATCTTCAATAGAAAGGTCTTTTCCGATCTCAGATGCGAGTAGTGCGCCTCGGTGAGGCACAATCACATGTTCGGCCGGGCCCGGCTTGAGCCAGGCACGGCAGCGGTGCATGCTCGATTTACATCTCGCCTTTAACCCTCCCCGTTTAAAGTTGGAGGGGGAGGAGACGAGCAAGCACCGAATTTCTACATTACGCGGAAAAAACAGTGCTAGGCAACAGCGGCTGCCTACAAGGCAAGGGCGCGCGAGTAGCCTCGCTACCGGCGAGTTTCCTCGCTACTAAAGCGCACCTGCGCGCGGGTTTCCCCGCTAGCTCGGGAGGCAGGGCCGTCCTGAGACGACCTGCCCGCCCTATACGGAGTATGTTTCTTCAGCTCGTGCTTGAAGGATTGCTGACCGGCCATTACCTGTAGGAGCAACGCGCGGTCAATACTACCTTTGGTATGACCATCGGCAGTCATATCCCGCGTGTCACACCATTGGACGCTTTCAACGATTCCGCGCTCCATCATCTGGCGGATCCAGCTGATGTGCCCAAGCAGAGTGCATTCTGTGGGCTTCTTCAGATCTTTGCTAGACAAAGACTTGAAGACAGACTCGGCATCAATAGTCAGAGTGACTTTGATACATAGACCACCCAGTTCCAATATGTTCTTCAACTGTGTGGGGGTCAATGGTCCCGAGTGTAGCTCGTGGAGCGTTACAATGGTCGGGTAGCAGTCTTCCAAGTTGTGGGCTGCTGCCAGTGTTTCCGCAGAGTAGCTCGAACGCACCTGCAGTCGATGAGACTTGCAGTATGCGTCCACCAGGTGCACGACGGGTTTCCCCGCTTGCGTGTGGCCACGCCTCAGCAGGTTAGCCCCGCGGATACCGTAGCCTTTGACTTCGTCGTCTTCATCTCCGTTGAGACGACGATAGCCAGAATCGCTATGCAGGTCGACCTCTCCTGTTGGAGTCATAGCTTGATACACGATCTTCTTCGGACCTGCCTGCAATTTCCTGGTGACCGCGTTCAGTCGTCGTACCTGGATATTTGTCGGTTCCTGGATACGTTGCAGTGAAACAACATAGACCATCAGCCATACCTGCGTGATCAACGCATAGGCTAGAGCGCCACGAAGACTGACGAACATATCAGAAATCGTCTTTGTCGCTTTGCTCTCAGGACCAGCGCCTGTGAGGTCTGGATGCGTGATAGGACGAAGTTGTTTGATGTATTCGCCCTGATCAAGAGTGACGCTCCCATCATCGGTCTTGTTGTACCGAACGGCGCAATTTGTGTATGTGTGCTTGTTCAGTTTGCACTTTCCAAACGTATCTTCAACACATTTGACGTACTTGTCAATGGAATCTTCCTTCCCAGTCATATTGATGTCGTCAACGTGTTTGGCTGTCAAGAGGTTTGAACTCATCTCGAACTCTTCATCGTATGAAGTAGGCTGTAGTCCAAAGCTCCTGGTGATGGACCTGAGCTTCAGCGAGAATGCCCTGGGAGCATCCTTCGTGCCAGTCCCCGGCTTGAGGCGCCGAAGACAATGCTTTGATTCGTCATATGACTCAAAGCCTGGCAATGTGCGGAGGACAGCTGCTGACCCAGGAGGTAGTGTGAAGCACACCACGCGCTCTTTCTCGCCAGTTGCCGCGGCGAGCTCGCCATAGGTCAGTCCCTTCAAGAAAGCCATGTTGATGTCCAGGGAAGCGATGATCCAAGCTTTGTTGCGTGCAGCAGACCTTGCGAGCAATCTCTGGTTTGACCTCCTTGCCGTGCCAGAGAAGGTTTCGACGTCGAAGGCTTCAATGTCCATGAAGCCACGAAGTACCAAGCGTAACCTGATCGTCCGCTCCATTTCGCCCTTCTCGTTCTTGACAAACTTCCATTTGTATACATAGCGTGAAGTCATGATGTTCGACGCTTTGCTCAAGTCAGTCATCTGGAAGCATTTGTTGTCAAGCCAAGTCTTCAATTCTGTGTAAAGGGCTTTGGAAACTTTGACCGGATTCGCTTGAATGTCGGCCTTCGTGAGTAGGTCGTCTTCTTTGACGACCGCGGCACGTATGGAGGCAGCACTAACATATACTCGCATAGTTGTGACGCTGCTGTCATCCAACAATCGGTGTTGCTGCTCGGACAGGACGACTTTGGACATGTCTGCTGTGAAACAAAGCTCGATGTACTTCCCGTGCTCGTCGGAGTCCAGATCATAGTGGCTGTCCGGATCAGTGGAGCACAGAGGGACGTAGTAAGAGGTGTCCATGTCGCATCCTGGCGGGTGACCCCGCACCGGCAAGTGGCCTTGCACATCTTCACAGGTCGTAGAGACCAACACGCACTGTGAGTCTGTCATGTATGTCGGAACTGCGTGCGTGACTTCTTCTGTGTCAGCTTCAAGGAGTGTTCTGTCATCCATCAGTTCAGCATACCATGACTCCAAGACAAAGACATCCAGATCCTCTTCTGTTCCCTCTATGATGGTCGGGAGCCGACCATCATTCGCCGCAGGAGGCTGCTCAGGAGCAGCTGCTGGAGGTGGCTCGCTTGGTGGTGAACCATCAACGAGTTCCGCAAACTTAGTGAGGTCTCGGTCGAATCCAGCCAGCGGCTTCTTGGATTTAAGACACTGGATGATGCGTGAATGTGTAGACCCTGTGATGTCGTAGATGTTCAAGGCAGTGCCATCAGCTTCATAATAATGAAAGCCAGGGGTCACATCGTTATCATAGTGCACTAGTGTACAGCTGTCTGCATATGGTGCAGCAGGCAACTTAGTCAGGCTCTTAGCAAGTCGTACAGCAACCACGTTTTCAATGCGAAAATAGTTGCGAATGAGATATTGAAGAGCCAAGTGCACCTTAGGCGAAAGCCGGCTCGCAGCAGTCATCTGCAGTCGGCCCTGTTTCGCTGGTAGGTATCCGAAAGTCATAGCGGGTTTCCCCGCTGGCAGACCGGCAATAAAGGCCAATACTGTCCGAAGGGCCGTATTGTCCGATCCTATCTCGCGGACCATCAGTGCTTCGATGTACAGCGTATGTCGTGAGTCAGGATACTGTACTCGCACTTCGCGGTTGCCGACCTTCACGATGACCTGGCCTCGGTCAGGTTCGTTGCGGATGACCGGGTATGGACCACTCCATCCACCCCAGTCGTCTTTCGTGGTGGTCGGGCGATGATAGTCCACGAGATCTCCCTCTTTGTAGTGAAATTCACCCGTAGCAGTAGTCTTCGTACGAAGAGCCCTGTTCGTCTTGGCAACCGCAGTGGCCTGCGTGATTGCCTCCAGACTAACCCTCCTGATTGTCTCTTCCTTTGAGTGATCTGATGATTCAGCGGACTGATCATGATCCAGGACAGGGAAATCGGGAAGCATAGCTGGTTGTCTGCCATACAGCGCATTATACGGAGACACTTCGTTGTAGAAGGTAAATGCGTTGCTGGCAAACAAGGCTTCATGTAAGAGACGAGTGAAATTCAGAGGGATGTTCAATCTATTCAGTTCTTCTCCCATCACGTGTATGAGGTGTCGCAGGATGCCGTTCCTAGCTTCGATAGTCGTGGCGTGCTGGCCACGCGCTCGGATACGAAGCTCTGTTCCCTTGGATTTAAGGATGGCCTTTGCTGTATCGTTATTCAGCGCTCCTTCCCCATCGGAGTATAGGATCTTAGCAGGGCCATGTTGCATCCAAGTTGTGTGATAGGCATCGAGAACAGCGTGCATAGTCTTATCAGGAATCTCTGTGCCAGCTGCCCAGCGAATACAACGGTCGATGATGTGAAAGACAATGTGTTCCTGTTTGTAAAAGAAAAGATCACATTCGACTTCCTCGTTGAAACGTCCTGGCAGTGACACAGAAGGCATCACCGTGTTGCCTGGTTTCTCCAAGGCACGACATTCTCTACACGAGTCGCAAATGCCTTTGATCAGACTCACACGGGCTTCACCCAGACCAACCTTAGCTATAATCATCCGCATCTTTGGTTCCTTGGCATGAAACCATCTCAAGTGAAGCTTGCGGAGTTCTCGCTGCACTACAGCTGGGTCAAAGCTGCGCAGGTTTTGAAGGCTGAGCTGAACGTCGAAGCGAGTCCAATCAGGAAGCCTTGGCCTTGGCCTCGGCTCTGCATGAGGCTGCGGCGGCGGTGGAGGACCACCTCCCTCCATGCGTCCGCGCCTCGCTGCCACTGGCGGCAGTCTGCGGTGATCGTCAGAGCTGCCAGCGCCAGTGGTGTCACCATGAGCCCCCTTGGCCTTGGTGATGTCATGGCTGCTGGCGCCTGCGGTTGGATCGCCCTCACCAGGCCGTGGCGGCCTAGGCGCGCGCATGCGCGCTTTCGCGGCCGGCGCCGCGTTTGCGGCTGGAGCCGCTTCCGCGGCTGGCGCCGCAGGAGCGGCTTGCCCCGCTGGGCGCGGCTGACCAAAGTTATCTGGCAGCTTCCATTTTTCGGCGAATCTGCATTGGCCAGATATCTTGGTATGGTGAGGATTGCTCTTCTGATATTCCTTCTTACAGCTTGGACAGTCCCAATAGTATGGTTCAACATCATACCATCGACACATCTTCGGATTCCTGCTGTGCCTTGGTGATTGTTTGTAGTTGTTGTCTGCGCAGCCAGGGCACCCGAGACCGCCAGATGGTGGTCGCAGGATTTCTCCGTTTGAGTGTCTCTGGATTGTTGGGTCGTCCAAGTCGTAGCCAGCACTGTTTGTTACGAACGCGTAACTGCGTTCGCGATTCGCGAAGGATCGCGACCGTAAGCAAACAGATCTTTGGCGATTTGCACCGCATCAACGATCAGTGACTGCATTCTGTAGGTATACTGTGCCGCCCTTGCTAGTTCTTTGTTGCAAGCATTGGCGTGCACATGATTACCTGGACAACGCTTGCCTTTGAAAGGTGCCAACAACTCTTCTTTGTTTGCCATCATTTGTGTTGGCTTGCGAATGTATTGTCCAAACGAATCTTTGAGACCAGTCGTGCATTGATCAATAATCGTTTGGCAAGTGACCTTGCGTTGTGCCAGTTCCTTCCATGGTTGGATCTCATCTACCCACGTGCCCATTGGTTGTTCCCTGAGAAAGAAACGTCTTAGGTCGTCTTGTAATAGAGCGACTGTTCCGCAGAACGTGATGTGAGGCAGGTCCTCTTTGTGGTGTTTAAGCCACGTATCATGATTGACCTGTGCATTGAAGTATGAAGGAAGTCCAGTAGTTCTGCAGCTTGGCTGCAAAATCGTGATCTTGACAAAGCAAGTCTTGAGGTAGTGAAGGACTGCTCTTTGTACTTCCGAGTTTCCAAGGTCAACCATAGATATCTTATCAAGGTTCCCGCCCGACGAGAGTCCCCTCTTGAAGGCTAATATGGATATACCACCCTTGCCCCCACATAATTCAAGCATGTCCACTTGATTGTTTCTGCCGTAGCATAGTGACTGGACCACCGAGAAGACATCAGCATGTGAGTCAGCGGGTTGCCCCGCCGGTAGCATCATGAAGATGTCCTCTGATTCGCTGTCCGAGTCCGAGTCATCAAGAGGAACGTCGTTGAAATATGTGGAGCAGTCAAGCCCTTCGAGGTCCTCTCCACAATCGTTGTTACCGTCTTCCACTTTCTTCTGGATTTTCTTCGGTTTGATGCCAGCCTCTTCGTCAGCTTTCTGCTTTTCTTTCTGTTTTATCCTGGCGTCAGTGGGCAGCGCGGTTTCCGCGGAGAGATCCGCTGCGGAAGGATCCGCTGTTAGATCAGGAAATGGCGGAATTTCAGAAAAGTTGGTGGGTCGCGTTTGGCAACGCTCAATCGAAGGGGGAGGAGACCGATCGTCATCGACGATCGTCACACGCTTTGGGCGTGGCCTTCGCGACTCACCGTCGCCGTGAAGGACTGGAGCCGGAGGCTCCCAGTACAACCGAGTACTGATGTTTGTAACCCCATCAGGTAATGGAGCTACATAATTGTACCCAGTCGGCTGATCCTGGATTTTGATATCTTGAACGATCTTATTCGTGTCCAGGTCGGTCGTGACTCTACGAACAACATGGTCCCATTGAGGGCCCTTTTGTGGACATTGAACGTAGTGTCTTACCTTTTTGTCAACGCGCGTACACACACTGAGGTGTACCGCACTCCGCTCATTCCTAATCATGTTGGCTTTATTGAGTTGATCAAGGAAGCGTGCAGTGATGATAGCCAAGGTTTTATGCCGGAACTCGGCACGTTGCTGATCTTGGCCATACCAATCCAAATCATGTTCTTTGTGTGAGCCACAAGTACATCTCCATAAGTTTAGCGGTATATGAGGACAAGATGTAGCAACTTGTATATAAGAACCACTGGGATATTTACTGGAGCGATCAAACTTGATACCGAAATGACAAAGTCTCATTCGTATGATGCTCAGCTTCAAATCTTCGATAACATCTTTGATCGGACCCTGTTTCCAGAAATACCCGGGTGGCCCCAGGATGACAATCTGCATTCTCAGAGCACGCGCTTTGATCAGGAGATTTTGTATACGTTGATAGTGGGGCCCCGCCCTCTTTCCTGGAGTACGAACGTATCAATCAGAGGGTGTGGCCACCCACAACATATTATAGTCTCCTGCCAACAAGTTTCCCAAATACTGTGTTCCAGTCGAAGTCATTACCTCATTATGGGAAATCCGGTCACATATATAGCCACGGGTTCGGAGTTCAGCGCAAGCTGTGCGAATATCTTCGATGACGAGACATTTTGAATGATATTTTTCCTCTCGGGCCTCAGCGCGGCCAACGTATGTAGCGAGGAGGCCGGTATGCGGCTTCTCTTCGCAAGCGAGCGCCGCCGGCGCGCCCGCCTGCCCCCGTCAGCGGCTGTCGTGAGACCAAGTTGCCGCTTGACTCGGAGGCGTGCTGTTCGCGGATGGCTCCGCAGGAGTCGCTGGTGTGGCCACGCTCGCAGACAGACTCGGCGGGTTGTTCTCAGAGATGTCAAAGTATTCCGTCCGATCCGTAGCGTGACCCACGATCTCCGCTCTCTCACCTCGCTGGGTGATGGCTTCGAGAGTGTCCATCAGCTCGCGGTTCGTCATCCCGCGGACGTCCTCAGACGACAGCAGGCGGGTTGGCCCCGCAGAGTCCGACGAACCTCCGCCCGTGTAGCTTGGTGGCGGTGGCGGTGACGCGGGTGGCCCCGCTGGATGCAGAGGGGTAAACTCCTCAGGCGTCCATTTGCTCACCGCCTCCTGGACTGCCCAGAAGATCTTGGACTTCAGGGCGGCCTTCATGTGTGGCCGTATCATCGCCGCGTTCTCAGGAGGTGGGTGCCAAGTCCCTTCGGGACACTGTCGGCCCTCCCACCAGCTGTTCAGCGTCCTGTTCACGATCAAACGGGTCGTGTCCTCCAGGAGCTGCTTGTCGATATACGGCTCGACGATGTACGTATCGGTCGTGAAGGTCGATGTCCAGCTGTTGGTAGATGTACGAACGAAGTCCTCATGCCTATTCGGATTGGCGAACTGTCCCGTCGCGGGTGGCCCCGCTGACGCGTCGGCGGGTGGCCCCGCCGCAGCGGGTGGACCCGCGCTGGCGGGGTCCTCTTCGTTCTCCGTCTCGGTGTAGCCATCTCGACTGCTGCGGATCGTGAAGGTGTTCGTGACCGCGTGGCTCTTGGCCCCATCGTACAGCCCGCAGGGAATCGCGAGATGTCCCGAGGGAGTCTTCTTCGCCTTCAGGACCTTGGCGCCTCTTCCCAGCTTCAGGGTGTAGTCGCCGCTGGGGAAGATGACCTTCTGGTAGCCCGGCTTCAACACGATGATCGTATCACGTGCCTCCATGGCCCCTAGGCCCCAGATAGCCGGGAGATTGGCGCCCGAGCCTTCTGCGATGTTGGAGGCATACTCCTCAATGCGGGGGCTCGCCTCGTTGGCGTACTGTACCCCGATCTTGAAGTTGCCCATCTTCCGACATATCGCAGCGCCCTCCCCAACACCATTGATGTAGAGGGTCTTGCTCAGGGTGCAGATGGCAGGTCGGTAGTTGAACCTGGCCATTATCTCCTGGAAGGTCCGCGCCGTGTTGGATCCAATGATGTTCACATTAGAACCAATGTCCAGCATGAACGAGATACAGGGCATACCATCTTCATCAGGAAAGAATGTCCCATTGCGCGCTGCAAGAGCGACCTGTACGCCAGTGTGGTCGTTGGTGTGGTACGTGATCTGCGATCCGAGTGTACCCCTCAACAGGCGCTGTTCAAGAACCCATTGAGTCATGGTCAGCTCGGTGCACCACATCTGCTCGTACTGGCGGCGCTCCTCCACAGTAATCGGTTCCTGCTGGAGGACCCAATAGTTTGCAGATAGCGTGGACATCCATTCGCCTCTTGGTGGCAGCGTGTCAGTATCGTCACGCACGTAGGTCAGCCCCTCTGTGTCGATCATGAATGTGGAATGGAACTGGGCTGCCTCTGCGCTCTCAGCGCTTGCCCGGCTTCTGGCGCTGACCGGGCTTGCCACTCGAGAGGTCCTGGTCGATCCAGTTGGCCTCCGAATCCCGCCTCCGCTCCTGCCACTCCGCCTGATGTTAGCCTCCATGTTCCTCAAGAAACCTGGGTTTGGAGGTCCGTTAGCGGGTGGCCCCGCTTGAGCGGCGGGAGCCGCTTCAGCGGGTGGCCCCGCAGCTGGGGGCTCTTGCGCTCGGAGCGTGGGCAAGACCGGCATCTGAATGCCTTGTTCTGGCGCTGGCCAGGGGTATGCCTGTGCAGCTGGGGCACGTGCGGATGGCTCCGCCGATCGTGCGGCTCGAGCCTCCAGTGCCTCCACTGCTTCGCGTAACCGACGCATCTCGCGGGCATCTGCAACGTACCTCTCCTGCTGGCGCGCTTGGTCCGACTCCGCATCGCGCTGTCCAGCATACGGGAAGTGTGCTATCACTATGCCCGGTCCACGGCATACGGCACAGGGGGCCTCATTCGGCGCACCTGGCCGCTGATTGCGGACATGCTGCTGTGCAACACGGTCCCAGCATATGTCGTGGAAGAAGTGCCCGCACGCCAGTCTCCACACTGTAGTGCCCATCTCGTAGTTGTCCATGCAGATTGGGCACTGAGTGAAGTTGTAGTCTGAGATGACTGGAGCAGGCAAGTCAGGGCGAGTCCGAGCTTGGCGCTCGAACGTGGTTTCGCCCTCCCGATATGGCGTCGGTGGCGGCCGCCTTTCTGGCCGTTCAGCAGGTGGCCCCGCTTCCGCGGGTGGCCCCGCTTGGGCCTCGCGCTCAATCCTTCTCTGGATCGCGCGTTGTTGGCGCAGCCTAGTGTTGTCACGAGCCTGCTGCCTGGATGCCAGTATCGCTTGCTGCGTGTTGTGCACGTCGCGGATGTAGTCTGGCATGCTGCCCATAGTGGCTGGCACCGCGAGACCAGCTGGCTGGACTATGGTCTCGGGGCCCGTCGGCGTGGGCATGTAGGCGTAGTGTGGCATAGACTGCGCATCGACCGCTCGTGTAAACTGCAAACGAAACATCTCATTAGCTAAGTTCCGAGTGTATTCGTTCGCAGGTGGCCCCGCAATCATAGGAGTGTCATTATCTGCGCGTAGTACTCAGGGTACATCGGCGCGTCCATGGCCGGCGCCTCTGCTGGACCGTGATTGTCCCATCCGTATATCGGGTGTGATGCTATTCCTGGAATAAACACCTGTCGATATGGATTCGTGGGATCAGCGTTTGGAGCATCTTCAGAAGTCCAACTCCAGAGAGGTCGGAAGTCGCCATGGCTTGTGACGTCTATGTTGCGGTTCCGCAACAGGCTGGGCACTCTTTCAGCTTGTTGTTGCAGAAAAGTAGCCTGTGCTCTTAAGTTAGCTGCCCGACGTTCGTAGTCTGAACCTTGCTGTCCGTCAGCGGGTGACCCCGCTTGAGCGGGTGGCTCCGCAGGCGTTCGCCCAGCGGGTGACCCCGCAGCCGCTCCTCCTTCACTACCCCTCGGAGTGCCAAAGGGAGTGGTTGCTTGGAGTGCTGCCGCGAGTGCTGGATTTCCGCGAATCGCCTGGAGTCTTTGCCACAAGCTGTCCTCGCTCGTTTCAGACGGCGGAGTCCGGAACGGCGAGCCGCCATCGGAGCCGCCCATAGGGACAAACCTCGCACCTCCAGCCTGCTGCGGAGGGCGTTGTGGCTGTGGTCCTAGGGCGCCTGGTGGCCCCGCAGGAGTGCGCAGGTTCCTCTGCTGTGCGTCTTGGATACCTGCCTGCACTGCCCACGGGTCAGCACGGCATAGCAGATCGGTCAGTCCAGAAACGTCGGCTGGTGACAGGTAGCTGTTGAGGGCCTGGACCCATGTCTGCTGGTCCGGCCTCCAAGGAGATGCTACTGCGGCTACTGGCGTGACCACTTGCTGCCATGAACCATCCGAGGTGTCTGCCGCGGGTGTCCCCGCTCCTGCGGGTGGCCCCGCCTCAGGCATGACCTCGTCTTCCTGGGCGTTTATCATGAGGACTGTCTGTGCGAGGTACGGTCGTGGAGCAACGTCTTGCTCGGTCATGGTCAGGTTGAATGGGCGACCGCCCGTCATATTCCAGCCCTTTAGGTACATGGCGTGCTCGTCCATCACACCCAGAACTCTGTTGCACATTTTAAGTGGCAAGTAGTCCTCGGAGCAAATCCTGTCCGCGGGTTGGCCCCGCTCCCGCGATTTGTCGTAAGCCAGCGGATTGCACCAGGCTTCACCGACCCGTTATTTTGCAATGCTCACAATCTGAAAGATATGATCGGGCGGTATGCGGCCATTGTGGCCCCGTGTCATGACGATGTCATTCGCTGACCTCCATAAAGAGAAGCCGCTGGACAACATCTTGCTGATGCTGCAGAAGATGAGCACCTCAGAGTCAGGACGGATGCCCGACTGAATCCTCGGGTCACCCGGGAGGTAGGGGCAGCCGTGAACGAACTGGCGCCCCCCCTGCCCCTTAGGGTTGTCCTGTGTGAGGCATGAAAGGCCATTCTCAAGGATGCCCTTAACATGCTCCCACTGTGTCCCGTGGATAAAGTATACTGGGCCATCTGGTTCCTTCATCCATGTCGTGATGGGCTTATAGAGCGACTCTGGGCAGTGGATGCCTGGGCTGCTATGGCCGTTCGTGGCTCTGATGAAATATTGTGGCCTGTGTGCCTTTGGTCGGAATCTGGGAGGTAGCGTCATGCTATCCTCGACGCATTTCATCTGGAGCCTGCCCTTCTGCATGCCATGGTTGTCGATCATCGCGCAGCAGTTCAGCAACGCCCAATACGCGTATGAGCTGTGAGGGTTGCCCTTGATAAGCACATCGTGCATGTCCTGGTAGCCTTTCCACTGATTGTCACCAGTCCAATTTGCCAGCAAGTCGTCAACAACAACCCAGCCATCGTATGGATCGAAAGTGTCAATCTTTTCGAAGTATCGGTTGAATCCATCTTTCCAATACGGACCATGGCGTAGGGCTGTAGAGAACCATATTGACACCTTGGCCATTTGCCAATCGCGCGGCAGAGTCGGATCTGCGTTGAACCTCTTCATGACATTCATGAGCTCTGCCTTGTGCTGCGCGACGCGCAATGGCGGCCTGTCCCGCAACATATTGCCCACGACTTGTTGTTCACCTTCCCATTCGTTACGGCACTCGAAGTTACGGCGATCGGGGCAATCGATGACCGCGTATCGATCTGTATCATCTCGAGTGACTCGTGGGTTTATGGTGCGTTTCGGGCCTTTGCCTTCAATGCCTTGCCAATATTCAATGGCTCCCAGAGGGATGTTCTTGAGAACAGACGACGCTGGTTGCCGACGTGCGGGTGGCCCCGCTGCTGCAGCTGGCGCCGCTGCGGCTGCCGAGGCAGCTCCAGCGGATGACCCCGCACCAGGGTGCGGGTGACCTTGGTCAGCCAGCGCATCGTCGGCTAGTTTCTGTCGGTTGTCAATTTCTTTGAGGGCTTTGCGGCGTTCTTCTTCTGAGGGGGCGCCTTCTGCGGGTGTCCCCGCTGCTGCAGCTGGCGCCGCTTCAGCGGGTGGCCCCGCAGAGCCCTTGTCCTCCTTACCTTTGGCGGCTGCCTCTGCCCGCACCGACCTCAAACCAGCCTCGGGCTTCGGTTGTGCTTTCATTCGTGCCGAGCCTGGTCGTGGTGCAAGGCGCGGCTGATGCAGAGTTGGAGTCCAGCCACCTCGGAAGGCTGCCTTAGGCTGGTCGCGATCTTCGTCCTTGACGTCGCCTTGGGCAGCCGGTGGCAACGGGGCTGATGGTCCAGCAAAAGCCTTCCTCCTCTCCGTCGCGGACGGGCCGGTAGGCTCTCCCGGCTCAGGGTCGTCCTTCTTGGCGATCCCTCTGGCCTTCGCACGCCCCTGTGAACCTTCGGGGCTCTTGGAAGGAGACCTCTTCTCAGGAGAAGGTGGAGGCGAGGAGTCGACCACAGGTCCTGGAGGTGGTTCGATGTCTTCGTCGTCCTCTGGTGGTGGACCAGGGGGGTCTTTAGGAGGGCCTTCTGGCTGGCCATGATCATGGATGACCTGCCTCATCTGGTCGATGTTGGCACTACCTTTTATGGCCAGCTTGTACTTGCCATTTTCGTGGCGGTAAAGTACCCTCGCGCAAAACCACTTCTGTGCCGAGGAGCTGTAGTACCAGCAGGCGCATCCATCAGGGAATGGATTCTCTGAGCCGTCTTCCGCCGCCCATTCTTCGTTCAGTTCGGTCTGTTCAGTACCGGCGGCGGATCCGGCAGCAGATGCAACAGCCATCCACTCTTCGTCCGCGGACCCAGCGGCTGGCGCCGCGCCCGCGGGTGGCCCCGCACCTCCGCTGGAGTCTGCGGGTGACCCCGCCTCTTCATGGAATCGGCGGTTCCATTCTTTGAGGCGATGGTCTTTAGGAAGCTGTTCCCAATTTTCCCTGACAGTGTCAGCAACCTCCTCGGTCATAGGGACGCGATCGGCTTCGGTAATGCGCTTTCCTCCTCCAGGGACCTTCTTGTTAGGATCGTGGACGGTGCCAGCGTCATCTCCATGAGACCAGTTCCAGGGGGTCTCACCGTGATGAGGGCTCCTGGAGGGGCGGTCCATTGGACAGCCGCGCATGTGACCTTTGAAAGGCTCGCATTGACATACTTGTTTCCTGTATGTCTTGCGATCGTTGATGATCTCCTGTTTCTTAGCCTTTCGGTCCCAAGCCTCTGGCGTTTTAGTCTTGCCACCTTTGGTGCGTATTATGATGCCAGATTCGTCCCGTTTGCAGTGCTCCTTGGACCACCAGTGGCGGATCACGTCCATCGGGTAGCCGGGGTACCAATTGATGTACCACTCCGGCACGTACTGAGCGGATACACCTCTGGAGTGCTCCGTGCTGTACGGGTAGCCAGATGCATCATGTGTAGGGCGTCGTGGAGCTGAACGGCTCCTCCTGCGGGTTGGCCCCGCTGACGCACTGCCACGTTCCATGGGCCTTTCATCTTCATGACGGTGCTCTGGATCTCGAGGTGGCGATGGTCGTCTGTTCTTCTTTGCATTGCGCCTGTCCTCCGAGTCCTCTGAGCTGTCCTGGACCATGAATACGTGCTGATGCGGGCTTTGGAAGTACCCGATGTCGGTCAGCTGCTCCATAGTGAAGTCGTTGAGGTCCATCTGGTCGCAGCCCTGCATGAACTCGTCCATAGACCAAGCGGGTAGCCCCGCTGCTGCAGCTGGCGCCGCTTCGGCGGGTGGCCCCGCTAGGGCCTGGAGTGCGGTCAGCATCTGCGGTGCCGACAAATCAGGATCCAGGTATGGACGCAGCCTTGCGGCCCCTGGGCGCGACAGCAGGTCGTTCATGGTCATCTGCTGATGTGCTGGCGCACTCAGGAGCTGGATCGCTTCTGCGACCTGCTCTTGGAGCCTGTCCTCATAGTCCTCTTCGGCCTCTTCAGAGTCAGAATAAGCTGCGGGATGGCCCCGCATTTCGTCGTCAGCGTCTCCCGCTTCCGAGCCGGCTCGCGAAAGATCAGGCAGCAACGGCATGCCGATCACCTGCGGTGCCAGCGCGGCGGCGAGCTCCTCCTCGGTCGCCGGGACGGTCTCAGCTTCGGAGATCTCGTCGTCGGCGGGTGGCCCCGCTGGAAGACCGAACCAGGCGTTGAACGCGCCCTCGTCGACTTCGTCCCAGCCGTGGAACTCGTCGAAGAGGGTCACCGCGTACTCTTCCAGGGCTACGGTCGCATCAGCGTAGCGGGCCATCGCGTAGTACGTGGAGGAGCCCGCGGCGGGAGCCGCTTCTGGATTGGCGTAAAACTCGTAGTCAATGTAGTCTATGTCATCCATAAAAGAGTTGTGAGCCAAATGTACGGATCCCTTTCCTTTCCCCTTCGGGCAATGATCGCGCAAATGCTCTGTGCTACCGCATGTATGACACTTCATAGTGTTGCCAGAAGCGTCCCTAGGGTTACCCCTCCGCCCTTTTCCCTTACCAGAGGTCCGCCTGCGACCCCGACCTTTGCCTCCGATAAGAACTTCTTCAAAAACTACATCAGTTAAGGACGTGAGGAAAGCAGTGATACCCCTACCATGCATACGGCGTCTGCGACCCCCTTTGCCACGACCCTTTCCATGGCGTTTGAAATATCGGCGTACTGCACGTCTCACTTTTCTGACCGGTTTCTTCGCGATGCGCCTCCAACGGCGTTTTGATTTGCGATAAGCCATAAAAGCGGCGTCCGCTCTTTGTTGTTCAGAAAGGTGAGTGTCATCAGCTGGATAGTCATTGCCAGCAGAGACCATGCCATTGTGATCACCGTCAGATGAGGTATCTGTGTCAGTGCCAGATTCAAACGGAGAGGGCGGCTGAGACCCTTGAGCGGATGACTCCGCTTGGCCCCAGAGGGTTGTGCCCGAGGGCGGGCTTGCAGTGTAGGCGGCGCCCGGCGTGTAGTTCGACCAGGCGTTCGCCTCCGCTGCCTCTGCCGATGCCTGGCCGGTCTGCCCTAAGAGGGCAGTGGCCTCGTTGGGCATATCGGCTGAATCAGCCCAGGGACTTGGCTCGCCAGGACCAGCGGGTGACCCCGCAGTCGTGGCGTAGACACCTGCATGTGCGTGGTGCCCTGTGAAGATGCCCGCAATGTTGCCAGGAGAGCGCTCGGCAACATGCCCGTAGTTCCTCATCCTGGTCAGCAGCCTATCATAGTCTGCTTGCGTTCTGGGCATCTGATGATTGAAGGGCTCCAGCAGGTGTTGGGCTCGTGACGCGCCAACGCCTAACGCTCTGAAAAGGATCAGCGTTAGGATCTGAAAGTTGGGGATGACAAATCCAACAGAGTTAGCCTCGTCACGGGCCATCTCGAATCGAGCTAACACTGAGTCGATTCGCTCGCCCCTTTCGACGCGAAAGTCGATAAGGGCAGTGCCAGAGTTGAGCTGGCGCTCATCTTCCAGATTTTCAAATTTGGTACTCAATAGATAAAGTATATAAGTAACTGCATCCGTTGGCTGTCCGTTGACATTTACACCATAATTGATGATCTGGGAGGGGACCTGCATGGCGATACGACGAGCAAGGCCTTGAAGACCACGTTGTAGTGCTGCAGCTTGCTGAGGTGGCGTCATATTGCCGCTCGTCACGTTTATCCATGCATGTACTTCGCGAACGTACTCGCGAAAGGGCGTAGTACCGGCTGGGTCCCAAGAAGGGCCGGTAGTACGCGTGTCGTCCATCCCCTGCCGCATGTAGCCCACAGCACATCCCATTATCACCCATAGAATGCCGAAGATAGCTATCTTGATCCAGTGCATGTGCATCTCGGCTTCGGTGATTGGTTTAGGCTGTGGTTTGTCAGGCTCGGGCGTAGTAGCCGTAAGGCGCCTGACCGGCACGGGATGCAGGTGGCCCCGCTGCGGGTAGCCCCGCAGAGTGACCACGTTCTCGATCGAGTTGCAAATTGGCATCTGGTGGAAGTCGGGAGTGAAGTAGCGCAGTGAGGTAGGAGAGAGCGTCTCGAGCTCGCGGGTCGCCCCGCTAGCCCGATCGCGGACTGGCTCCGCTCCTCGCAGAGCCGGCGCAACATGGTATTCCACCGTAGTAGTAGTCCACCAAGTTGTGCCGTGGATGATGGGTATTAGAGCGAGAGCCAGCCACACGAGAGTGTAGCCAGCTCCGCTACCAAGTCGAAAACGCACTGGTAAGCCAAGATATATGTTCCGCCTAGGCGCTCCCATATCCCAGGCTTTGGCTCATACCGCATGAGCAAGAGAGCAAGATGAAGCATGGGATCTGGAGTAAAGGATAGAAGGGGCATCTTCAATAGAAAGGTCTTTTCCGATCTCAGATGCGAATAGTGCGCCTCGGTGAGGCACAATCACATGTTCGGCCGGGCCCGGCTTGAGCCAGGCACGGCAGCGGTGCATGCTCGATTTACATCTCGCCTTTAACCCTCTCCGTTTAAAGTGTTTCTGGCTCTTCACGAGAGGCATCGCATTCAAGAGGTTTCTGGCTCTTCTGCTCGCCATGTTCCTCCTCCTCATCCCCATCACCATCGTCATTATCATCCTCATCAACTTAATCATCATGCTCCTTCTCATGCTCAGCCTTCTCCTCCTCATCCTCATCCGCCTGTTCTTTCTCCCCCCTCATGTCCATCTCTCCATCCCCCATATCCTCTTTCTCGTCCTTCTCCACGTTCTCATCATCCTTCCCCCTCCCTCGCTCTGAATCCCACCAGACCTCTGGGCGTCGGTGGTCTAGAGAGTTTCCTCTTCCAACCCCATTTTTCCCCTTCGGGGAGGGGTTTACCCCTCCCCCTACCCCCTCCCCTGGACCTGGACGGGGGGGTCCGCGGGTCGTTGGGGCGTCCAAGATGGCCCAAGACGGCTCCAAGAGCGAAAAGGCGAGAAAGCAACAAAAATGTGGTTTCCGTAGGTGTTGGAAGAGTGTTGGCCTCTTTCGGGGCCCAAGAGGCGATTCGAGGCACTCTAGAGGGGCAACGCTAATATACAACCCCCCCTTCTTTGATAGATCTCCTCCAACATGGCCCCAAAAGCGCCCCGAAGGCTCCCAAGAACACCCCAAGAGCGCCCCAAGAGGGCCCCAAGAGGCCCCAAGAGGCGCCCACGAGACCTCCCAAGAGGCTCCCAAGAGACCCCCAAGAGGCCCCAAGAGGCTCCCCGAGATACGCAAGAGGCCCCCGGGACCGCCAAGAGGCCCCAAAGACGGCCCAATAGGCCCCCGAGCTCGCAATTGTCCTCCTCCTCCTCCTCCGCCTCCTCCTCCTCCTCCTTCTCCTCCTCCTCCTTCTCTTATTCTTCCTCCTCCCTCCTCCCCCTCCCTCTCGTCCTCCTCCTCCTCCTCCTCCTCCTCCTCCTCCTTCTCCTTCTCCTCCTTTTCGTCCTCCACGTCCTCGCCCTCCTCCATCTCCTCCTCCTCCTCCTCCTCCTCCTCCTCCCCCTCCTGCTCCTCCTCGTTCTCCTCCTACTCCGACGACGACGACGACTCCTCCTACATCCTCCTCCTCCTCTTGGGGTATATGGCGGCTTAGCCCGCCCTTTGTTCTTCTGCATGCTCCCCCGCTTTCCTCATCACCTCGGACTCATTTCTGGACGGGCTGGTGGGGATACGCGAAGCGTTTCGAATTGCAGTGCGTTGCATCGTGCTGCGCTGCATTATGTTGCATTGCGTTGCATCCTGTTGCACTGCATAACGTTGCATGTGCATTGCGGACAAAAGAAAAGGACGAGGAGGAGGATAGGGTAGTATGCTTGTTCGCGCCCCTCCCTGGTGATCATCGTCGTCATCGTCGTTTTCCCCGTCCTCGTCGTCGTCGCCGCCGTGGCCTCATTGTGATTCGGCCCCCGCGGCGCTGCGGAGCTGCCAGGTAACGAGTAGAGTGGAATAGTATGTTTGGCCCGCCCAAGCAATGCAACCAACGTGGCGATTAGATTTGGAATAATTCCACACCTAGGCTCTGCCTAGAACGGTTCTTACCCGGTAGCTTAAAAGGGCCGGGCAGTGGAACGCGCCCCGGGCGGTTCCCCCTGTATCCGCCCCGCGGTTCCCCCAGTGCTGCCCCTTAGCTTCGCGTTGCTTATCTCATCTTAGCTTAGCTTATTTCATCTTAGCTTAGCTTAGCTTCATCGTAGCTCATGTTTATCTTAGTTTAGACTACTGTCATCTTAGCTTCGCCGAGCTTTAGCATAGCAGAGCACGGCATGGGTGTAATTCCCCGATTTAAGCGTTGCCTAGAGGGTTAGCTTAGCTTAGCTTAACTTAGCATAGCGCAGCGCTGCATTAGCATAGCATAGCATAGCATAGCCAGTCATAGCATAGCATAGCACATCATAGCGCAGCATATCATAGCATAGCATAGCATAGCATAGCGCAGCTTAGCATCGCATATCATAGCAGAGCTTAGCACAGCATAGCACAGCGCAGCATGACATAGCATAGCATAGCATAGCATAGCACAGCATATCATCTCATAGCGCAGCATAGCATAGCATAGCATAGCATAGCATAGCGCAATATAGCATGGTATAGCATAGCATAGCAACTAATGCTGCTTTCCTAGGGGCTCCAACTTCTAGGTAGGGTCGCACTGGGGTAATTCAGGAGACTTGGAACACTAAGGGCCAGAATCGATGCGGACAGGTTGGGGTAGGGAAAATCGCGATCGCTTGGGTCTGAAAATCAAAAAAACAACACATGCCCCGACCATTCACAAAAACTTCACATAACCCCACGAAACCCCCAACCGGTCCCGCGAAGTCTGCTACGGAAGAAACAAACTGCAACGAACACCGAAAAGTGCGGGGCCCTGAGAATGAAACGCAAGCGGGTGATTTCTGAGAGGGTTACGACTACCCTTTTGCAAGTCTAGCGCGGCTTGACGAGAGAGAAGTGCTGCCAGACACCCATACCATGATACACAACCAGGCCTCGTCCACATATGGTTCAAGCCTCCCCGTGATTCTTCGGCATCCCATGGCGTTGCCTCGTGACGACGCGCACATTTCGTTACAACGCATTGCATTGCGTTGTGTTGCACAACATTGCATTGCGTGGCGTTGAATTGCATCGCATTGCATCGGGTGGCAGTGAATTACGTTGCGCTGTTCTTGCGTTTCCTTGCATTGCACTGCGTTGCGCTGCATCAGTGTAATCCTGTCGCGTTGCACCTCGTTGCGCTGCTTTGCAATACTTTGCGCTCGGAGAAATTGCAGGCGAGGGGGAGGAGGACATGGCGGGAGGAGAAGGGATGAAGGCATAGAGGAGGGGAGGACGGAGGAGTGAAGAGGAGTGAGGAGGGGCGGAATAATGGAAAACAAACCAACAAACCAACCAACCAACCAACCACCTGAACAAGCGGGCGAGAGGCCACCCAATCACCCAACCAACCAGACAACCGACCAACCGACTTTTCAGCCAACCAACCGACCAATCAGCCAGCCGACCAACCAACAAACCAGCAAAGCAAGCAACAACCCGACCAACCAACCAACCAACCGATCAACCAATCGACCAAGTGACCGTCCAACCAAACCACCGACCAACCAGCATATTAACCAGCCAACCCACCAACCAACCAACTAATGAGCCAACCAACCAACCAACCATCCCGCAAATAGCCAGCCAGCCAAACAACCAGCCGACCAACCAGCCAGCCAACCAACAAACCCATCAGCCAATCAACAAACCAACAAGCCAACCAACCGACCGACCAAGCAACCCACCAAACGACCGACTAACCAACCACCTCTTCAAGTTTTCACACCTCTTACATGGGTCGCGCCTCAGGGACCAGGAACAACATGCTGAACTCCCCAATATATTATGGGACGGCAAAAACAAGCAACATTCATTGAAAATGTTAGATCCAATTCCCGCCGAAGGAGTGGAGACGGGGAAAGGGGAGAGATGGGCGACGGGGGGACACGTGATGACGATGAGAGGGAGGAGGCGGAAAATGAGGAAGACGAACGAGCGCAGGCGCTGGAGGACCGCGTCTGTGGAGGAGCAGGGGGAGGAGGAGGAGCAAGAAGATCATGCTGAGGAGGGGGATGCCGGAGGATGATGGAGGAGGGAGGAGGGAGGAGGTGATGCTGGGGTTCCTGGGTTCTGGTGTCCTCAAGTTGGCCCTGGGATGTCTGGAGGGATTTGGTGAGAGTTTATGCAGGGGTCGTGCGGCCAAAAGGAGAAAGGAGACGAGGGGGGCGAGGAGGCGGGCGGGGGGAGGAAGGTGGAGGCAAAACGACTGGGGACGGACGAGGGAAGCGGAAAGAACACGAGGAGTACAGTTAACGCCTATCGTGAGGATGCGCGGCAAGGATGCAAACCTCTTGGACGCCCAGGTTGAGACTATTTGAGCTAAGGGTTGCATGAGGATGGGCCGAACAGGCAAGGATGCAGGGGTGCCCTTGGGAACGTCACTCAAGCTTACCATGTGCGTCCATTGTAAGACAGGCCGGGAGGAGGCAGGGTGGAGGAGGGAGGGGGAGAGGATGAGGCGGGGCCCGAAACGAGAGCGAAGGAACAGAGGAGGGACGAAGGACAAATGCAGGGAAGGCATCGGAGGGGCGTTCTGAAGCTTCGCATGGGGTCGGAGCAGGGGAAACTTATTAGAGTGCACTCTTTCGACATCCACGGTCAGCTCGACTGTGACGCCATTCCTGAAAAGATGGGGCCCTTTGCCGACGAATAAAGGCGTAGGAGGCAGATGATGAAAAGAAGCGAAGAGACGGATGTGCGAGGCGATGACCAGGTCATGCAACGAAGGGACGGATCAATATGTAGAGGCGGGATGAGGAGCGCATGATAATGGCATGAGAAGCACGAGTACCCTTCTGAGACACTGGGCAATCAACACTAATCGCACTTCTTGTCCGTCCTCCTACTCTTTTTCTAGAGGACGAAAAACCTGCATAAACATAAACTTGCGAAGTTCCGGGCGGAATTATTGCATCTGCGCCGGGGGCCCCTGGCGGCGCCTCCGGCTCCGCCCCTGGTGCGCTCCGCGCGAGAGGGAGAGGGGTCCAGCGCGGATCCAAAAACTATGTTTACGCAAGTGTTCCAAATTCGATTCTCCTCATCCACCTCCATCAACCTGCAATCACATGCAACGCGGGGTAGATTAGAATGGTGTTTGTGCTTCCCGGCGGCCTCCCCACTGCTGCTGGCCCTGCTGCGCCTGCTGCTGCCGCTGCTGCATCTGCTGCTGCATCTGCTGCATCTGTTGCATCTGCTGCATCTGCTGCATCTGCTGCTGCTCGGGGACCAAAGAAGGCGCAAACATTCACCTTCGGAACTCCGCGCGGACTTCTTGGATCTGCGCTGAAGCGCGCCAAGGGCGGCTCCGGAGGGGCGGCTCCGGAGGCGCCGCCAGAGGGACCAATCGCCTATCGGAGAAATTCGCGCGAAGCTCCGAAAGTGTGGGTCCATGCCGATGTTGTCCTCGAGCCGATGCTGCATCTGCAGCTGCTGCTGCTGCTGCTGCTGCTGCTGCTGCTGCTGGCCGCCCCAGGCCTGGGGCGCGGCCGGTGGCCGGACCCGGGGCAGAGGGTTGGCAGGGCACCCAGACGAAGAGGCGGAGGAGGAGAAGGAGGAAAAGGAGGAGGAGGAGGAGCAGGGGGCGAGTCGGAGGTCCAGCGAGGAAGGGGGTGGGGGGGGGGCAGTCCAGGGGCCTGCCAGCGGCGGGCGTGCCCGGGCGCGGGGGAGGGACCTCCCAGGGCTCCCAGAGGACGCTTCGACCCCCCTCCAACAGAAATATGCGTCGTGAGTGGTGTGTATGTGTGTGGTCTTCCGCTCGCTCTCTCTCTCTCTCTCTGTCTCTCTCTCTCTCTCTCTATGTTTTTTCTTGTTGTCTCTCTCCCTCTCTCTATACATATACACACATAGAGATATGTGTAGATGTATACATTGCGCACATCTCTCTATATCTACATTCTCACATACAACCCCCTCGATGCTCGATCCTGGATGGGGGGCTCGACTACCCGACGTGGTTGTGACACTTTCACGGCACGGGCCCCTGGATCCCTCGACTCCATCCCGAGGGGCGGCGTCCCGCCGTGGGCCGACCGGCGATGGCCGCAGGGCGCGAAGACGGGCCCCGTGCTCTCAAAATCGCAGCCTGGAGGATTTGGTCGGCCCCTCGATTTCCATGGAGAGCCGCCGTCGGGCCCATCCTGGATGGCACCCGGGCCAGTTTTCCGTGCTTGCGCACGGCGGCGCCCACGAAGGAGGAGGAGGAGGCGGAGGAGGAGAGGGGGAAACGAGGAGGGGAGGACCCCAAGATCCGACGTTGCCAAGAGACCAACTGGAGCCCGAGACCCAATTTTTCTGCCATTGCTCGAGCCACAATATGCGAGGGCCGCGGGGTCCGAAACCCGGCGAAAACGCCCAGCGCGAAACAAACGCAATGCCCCGATCTGAGGGAGGACCAGACAGGAGGAGGAGGGAGGAGGAGGAGGAGGAGAGCGATGGAGGGATGAAGAGGAGGAGGCGCAGGAGGAGGAAGACAGAAGAAGAGAAAATTGTCTTGATGGGCCACCCGCCCTCGATTGGTCCTCTGGGTGCCCCTCCCAACCCTCCCCCCAAGGCCGACGCCCCGGCCGCGCCTGCCCGGCCCCGCCCGCGATGGCGAAGGTTGGGTCGACGGGCCCGTCGCAGGGCACCTTTCAGAAGGACCCCCTCTCTTTTCTCTTTTCCTTCTCCCCCGCCTCCTCCTCCCCCTCCTCCTCCTCCGCCTCCTCCTCCGCCTCCTCGCCCAGCTCCGCCTTCTTCTTGTTATTATTATCCTTCTTCTTATCATTATCTTTCCTCTTCTTCCGCGCAGCCAGCAACCCCCGACTCCCCCCAGAGCGAACGCTGCGCGGCCCGAGGCTGCGCGCCGCCCGCTGCGCCACCGCCCCTGCACCGCTGCCGGCAGGGCTCGCGCGCGCTGGTGTCCCCGAGGCATCGCAAGCCCCGGCTCGCCTCGCGCGCCCCGCCCAGCCTCTTCACGCCCGTGGCAGATGGCGTCCTGCAGCGCCAGACCGCATCTGGACGAGGATTTTCTGGCCCTTGAGCTCCGTCCCTGCCAAGGTGATCATGGAATTCCTGGACTCCGCCTCTGCTGAAAAGCGCGCTTGCCCGTGCTCCGGCGATCTCCCGTGGACGGCCCCGTCCTCAATGAGCACTTTTCAGTATTCCACGATGCGCGCCTGCCTCGCGTGGTCCTTGAGCTCGCGCCAGTCGACGAAGCAATCTAGGTTCTCTACGTAGACCATGTTCGCCCCACTCCGTAGGTTGTCGCCGCATGCCTCTGTAGAAAATGACGTCTTTGAATTATCCTCCTCTTTCTCTGCTTCATCCGTCACCTCGTAGTCCCCCACCGACTCGTAGATCCCCTCCTGTGGTTTCTCGTCGCTCTCCTCGGCCTCGTCGTGGCCGTCGCGCGGCCCAGCCTCTGCCGCCCTCGATCTCTCGTAGGGGCACTGCAGCCACTCCCCCCCCTTCGCGCACAAAACGAGCTGCCGCTGCCGTCACTCCTCGCGCAATGCGCCGACTGTCGCAGCCCCTGAGCTGAGGCAGATTGCCCCTTGTCCAGCTGCCACTGCCGTTCCCGAGCGCTGCCGCCGCCGACCCTTTTTGCTGCTGGATTTATCATTATCCCCCGCCGCCTCCTTCGCCGGCTGGGCCCATTCTGTGTCGGGGATGAGCAGGTGCACGACATCTCGGCGGCCACTTTCGGCAGCGAATCTGCGAATCTCCGCAAAGAGTCCTGGAGGGATACCACGAGCCCGTTGGTCTCGCCAGCCTGGTAGGTCTCACAGCCAGGAGGCCGCGCCCGCGGCGCCACCGTTGGCGAACACCTGCTGTAGAACGCGCGCGCGCCCAGTTCCAAACGGCGCGCGCTTGGCCGTCGAACGTCGCGGCTGATAGCACCGGGCTCATGGTTCGACTTACTTCCGCCCTCGTAACTGATGGTATCGGGCTCGTGCCCTCGTAGCTCATGGCATCGGGCTCGCGTTTCGCGTCTCAACCCTCGCGGGTGAAGCCGCCGGGCGCGCGTTCTGCTGCGCCGCTATCGTAGTCGATGGCCTCGGGCTCGTGCTGGCCCCAGGTTGTAGCTGAGTCGCCCTGGGTGCCTTTGGCCAATGCGTCACGGTGCCGCTCTCTTGGCTGATGGCATCGGGCCCTTGCTTCGCCGCGCCGCTCTCGTAGCTGATGGCGTCAGGCTCGTGCTGCGTGCCCCCCTCCGTCGTGAAAGATTACGTCGGGCTCGTGTCTCGCGCTGCAGCATCTGCCACTTCTGGCCCTTCTCGCACTGCTACCGCCCTTCTGGCACCGCACCTGCTGGGACTTTTCGCGCCACTGCTAGCCCTCCTCGCACAACGGCCGGCTTCTCTTGCCATCGCCGGACGTTCTCGCGCCACTGCCGGCCCTTCCTCGCACCACTGCTGGCCCTTCTCGTTCCACTGCTGTGCTGCGTGCTGCCAGTTTCCGCGCATGTATATGATGGCGTCTGGCACGCCTCCCGCTCCTCCTCCTCCTCGCCAGCGTTCGCCGCTACTGCCAGCTCGCGAAACTGTCTGGTGCCCTGCGAGGGCGACATATCGCGCGCGCGTCTGGACATCTCGAGGGCGCGGGCGCCCGACGCGGCCAGCTCTTTTCTCGCGCACGGGGGCTCGCGCGTGTAGCTGAGGACCATGGTGTCTGCCATTCTCGCCACTGACCGCTGCCGCGGCCGACTCTTCTCGCGCGCGCGGGCCCACGCATGTTCCTGATGGCGCATGGCTGTTGTTGTTACTGCCATTGCTGACCCTTCCCGCGCGCGCGGACCCACGTCTGTGGCTGCTGACGTTCGGGTGTTGCCCGCTGGCACCGCTGCCTTTTCTAGCGCGCGCGGTCCCGCGCTTGCAGCTGAGGACGTCTGGCCACTGCCTTTCCCACGACCCCAGACTGCCACAGCCGACTCTCCTTGCACAGACGGGCGCAGAGATGCAGCAGAGGGTTGGGCTGCAGGCGCCACCAGCACTTGTCGCGCAGATGGGCGCACGCACGTAGCTGCTGACGTTGGGTTTCTGCCACCCGTGTCCCCTCGCAGGCTCTGGTTCTGGCAGGCGTGTGCTCCCCGCTTCTCTCGCGCACGCAGGTTTTGCCGTCGCTCCTCGCTCTGGCGACGCGCTGCTGCCGGCCACTTCTCATGGTGACGACATCAGTTAAAGTGTGGTCGGCCTCCCCGGCGGATTGTGCATTGAACCCGTCTGGAAGCAACTTGTGTGGACCATGGAAAAGAACTGGTTTGTTGAGCATCGCCAGGCTCGTACCCTCGCAGATCCTCTTAGCTCCCTCGTCGCCTTGAAGCCATGGTGCGGCCGGAGGCGTAGGGCCCGACCGCCAACTCCGTCTCCTCCTCCTCCTCCTCCTCCTGCTTCTCCGCTTCGGCATCCTCCTCCTCCTCCTCCTCCTCTTCCTCCTCCTCCTCCGCCTCGGTTTCCTCCTCCGCCAAGTCTTCCTCCTCCTCCTCCTCTTTCTCCTCCTGCGCCCCGGCCCCCTCCTCCCCCTAGCCACGCGGTGGGTGTTGGGTGCCATGCATATCCTGGCATCTGGAACTGCAAATGCCGATGGCACACTGTCCGTTACCCCGGTCGTGCAGGCAGGGGTGGGAGCAGCCAGCTTACGTGCTCCGAACCAGCGGCTTGGGCCTTCGCCTTGTTGCCTGCGACCAGTCCGCTGAAGTTGGGGGCCAAACGCGCGGGGATTGTGCATTTGCTGGACAGGTCGGGCCAGGGTAGTCCGTAAATCGCATGGGGCCTTGTGCCCGCTCACCGTGGGGAACCAAATCCAAATGCGCATGCCAGTCGATGCGATAGTGCATGAGCCGTGGTTTCGCAGTCTCGACTGGGCAGCGCGGGCGACAAAGTCTCCTCACGACTCAATGCGATGCCAGGGATCGGACGTGCCCCAACGCTGGTTGAGACGGGCACCCTACTTCTAATTCTAAGCTTAAGGAACTAACTCCACCGCCCCCCTCCCCAACCCATACCCCGTCCAACTACCTTCTCCTCCGCCCCCCTCCTCCATTCACTCCCTTATAGATAACTCCTCCCCGTCGCACCCCAAGGCCAGTCGGAAGGGCGGGCCAGGCGTTTTGCTTGAGACCTGCTCACCACATATGGTTCTGAAACTTGCAAATTGCAGCAATTTTACAAATTGAAAGCGAATCGGTTTCAAAATGTGGCTCTCGCCAGGGTGCCGCGCGCATCCGTTAAAACAACTTGCGAGGCCGTCACGGATTGAGGGTAATTCGTTTTCAAAATGTTGCTCTCGCCTTAGCGCCACGCATATCCGTTTTCAGACATTGCACAACTTTCGCGCACGGGGGGCAAATCGTTTTCAAAATGAGGCTCTCGCCGTAACGCCGCGCGCATCCGTTTCTCAAAACTTGCAACAATTCCATGGGTGGAAAGCGGGTCGTTTTCAACATGTCGCTCTAGCTTAGTGCCGCACGCACTCGTCGTGCAAATGCGACGGCTTCACGGATGGAGGGCGGTTCATTTTCAACGTGTGGCTGTCGCCCTAGCGCCGCGCGCATTCGTTTAAAGAGCTTGCACCAGTTTCAAGGATTCTCATGTTCTACATCACAGAAAGTGCGTGTTGGCACCATGTTGGACTGCCAGGGGCAACGATTACGTTTACTCGTGGCTCTGGTGGCCACGGTTCAAGATCATCAAGACACAACAATAACGGTGATTCTCGGCGTTGAAGTCCCAAGAATGCCGCTATGGCACACTTCAAATGTTCAACTGGTTGTTGTCCAACGGGGCGCTTCCTTCAGTGAAAATGACGTCATTGTAAGAGCCTGTGAAGGAGGAGGTAGGAGGGGCAGTTTATTGCAATATCGTTGATGGGCCTAGGGTTTACGTTGGTCCTCCTCCTCCTCCCCCTCCTCCTCCTCCCCGTTGTCCTCCCCCAGGTTGCCCGGGCAATGCATGTATATATATACATATATATATATATATGAAAAATAAATCTAGATATATATATATATATATATATATACACACACCTATACGACCACCCTTCGGGTCATAAGAAGGTTGTGTGGGGGGGGGAACCAACATCTGACTCAATCGATCTCACTGTCGATCTCACTCAACGGGACACCACGGGACACCACGGGAAACTTGTCGATCTCACTATCGACACCACTCAACGGGACACCACGGGACACCACGGGCCACCACGGGACACCACGGGACACCGCGGGACACCGCGGGACACCTCTCGATCGCACTATCGGCCTCACTACCGATCTCACTATCGATCTCACTCAGCGGGACACCATAAGACACCACGGAACACCTCGGGGCACCACATCGATCTCACTATCGATCTCACTCAACGGGACACCACTGGACACCTCGGGGCACCACATCGATCTCACCATCGATCTCACTATCGATCTCACTCAACTGGACACCACGGGACACCACGGAACACCTGTCGATCTCACTATCGATCTCGCTATCGATCTCACTCAACGGAACACCACGGGACACCAGTGGACACCTGGGGGCACCACATCGATCTCAATATCGATCTCACTATCGATCTCACTCAACGGGACACCATGGGACACCATGGGACACCAGCGGGACAAGGGCGGGACACCGCGCTGCACCGGCCGCCGGAGGAGAAACATTTGGTCCGGCCGCGGCTCAGCCACAGGAGGATTTGGGGACACCAGCGGGACACTGGCGGGACACCGCGCGGCACCGGCCGCCGGAGGAGTTACATTTGGTCCGGCCGCGGCCCAGCCACAGGAAAATTTCCTCTCGCCCGCCCACGCAGCTTCGCCTCGCCCGCACGCACGCACGGCACGCACGACACGAATCCGAAACCGAAATCGATTTCCCGGTAGGGAGGGTCTCCGTTTCACGTCGGACTCACCCCCCAACCTCCGATACATATATATATATATATGAGAGAGAGAGAGAGAGAGAGAGAGAGAGAGCGTGATCCACCGCCGCTTTACTGTGGAAAATTGCCAACCTTTTCCTCCGGAGCCCGGGACCCCCCCCCCCCTCCGAAAATCCCCCCCCCTGGAACCCCTCCTCCCCCCCCCCCCCCCCCCTCTCCCCCGGCAAAAACCCCCCCCCCCCTAAACCCCCCCCCCCTCTCCCCTCTCGCTCGAAAGCCGGGGGGGTCACTACCGGTTCGAACCCCTCCCCCCCCCCCGTCCGGATCCGGAAAACCGAGGGGGGGCCACTACCGGTTCGAACTCGCCCCCCCCCCCCCCCCCCCCCCCCCCCCGGAAAACCGAGGGTCACTACCGGCTCGAACCCCCCCCCCCCCCCCCCCCCCCCACCCCCCCCCCCCCCCCCCCCCCCCCTACTCACCGCCAGCAAACGACTCCCGGTCCCCACCACCGTCCGCATCACATCCCCCACTGGTGTTCCCAGCACCACTGTCCTCACCACCGCTGTCCCCACTGGTTCCACCACCGCCCCTACTGTCCCCACCAGTGGCCCCACCACTGTCGCACTGTCCCCGCTGTCCCCAGAACTGTTCCCACCACGGTTCCACTCTCCCCACTGTCTCCACGGCCCCAACCACTGCCCGACTATCCCCACTGTCCCCACTGTCCCACTGACTCCTCCGCTGTCCCACTGAGCTGTCCCACTGTTCCCACCACTGTCCCCACTGTCCCCACCACTGTCCCCACTGTACCTCTGTCCCATTGTCCCACCGCCGTCCTCGCCACCGCCTTCACCACTGTCCCCACCACCATTGTACCCTCCACTGTCCCACTGTTTCCACCTCATTCCCATTGTCCCCACACCACTGTCCCCACCACCACCGTCACCACCACTGTCCACTGTCCCCCCCTGTTCCCACCATTGTCCCCACCACTGTCCCCACCACTACCGCCCCCACCACTGTCCCACTGTCCCACTGTCCCCACCACTGTCCCGCGGGCCACTGTCCCCGCCGTCCCCGGGGGTTTTCGAGGGTGAACCGGTTGACGAGGGGGGGGGGGGGAGGGGTCGAACCGGTAGTGACCCCCCATGATGAGCCGAACCCCCCCCCCCGGTTTTCCGCCAGTGACCCCCCCCCGGTTTTCCGCCAGCAGCGGTAGAACACGCTCTTTCATATATATAAAGATATGCAAGACTACATTGGCGCTTCGCGCCATGCACCTTGGTCCTTGAAATTTGGAATGCAGGCGGAACGGCAGGAAAGTCAAACCGACAATTTAGCGATAACTCCTTGTTGCCTTTTCTGGCATCGCCATGATAATCATGTCATTCGTTACCCTTCCTCCATGTTTCTTTCTCATTCTCACCCTATCCTGCGTATTCTTCAAATTCTCCTCAATTTGTTTTTGCGGCGGCTCCTCCTTGGAGAGCCTCTGGGGACCTCGCGGAAGTTGTTCAGGATTTCTTAAGGCCTTCTGGAAGACTCCTGGGCGTTTTCTGGGGGCTTCCTCGGGCCACCCTGCCTGCAACCGCGGTCTCCCTGAACGACCGGGTCGCGAGTTGGAATACTTCGGAGGGTGTCTTGGGGCCGTCTTGTGCCGCCACAGGGCTCTCTTAGGCCATCTTGGAACCCTGTTGTGCCGTCTTGGGGCTCTCTTGGACTGCCTGGAAATCCTTTCGTATGATTGCGGGACGATTTTCAAGCCTTCTAGGCGGCTTCGGACGCCCAGAAAACCGCCGGAGCGTCGGGAAGCCGAAAAGAGGATAACCCCAAAATGAACCAAAAACCAACAGAAAAACAATGATTATTGCCTCTTGGTGCCTTCTTGGGAGTGCTCTTGGAAGCCTCTTGGGGCGTTTGGGGGTATGGCGGCTTTTTTGGGGTCGTCGTGAACCGTCTTGGGGCTCTCTGGGGTCATTTCGGAGCCCTCTGGGACCGTCTGGGGGGGCGTTTTTTTGTACGGGGTCCACGGCCGTAGTCAAATATATGGAAAAGGTAACAGATTCCTATAATTATCCATCCTGGAAGGAGAAAATGTAGGAAAAACAAAAAAAAACGGATGCCCTCCCCCCTTCCCGATACCTTTTTGGGGGGTCCTCCCTGGGCCCCGGGCCCCCGGATGGCCTCTCCCGCGCCTTCCGATACCTTTTTTTCAACGCTCCTCCCTGGCCCCCGGGCCCCTTCCAAGACAGCCCAGACGGCCCAGGAGGCCCCGCAGACGGCCCCAAGACAGTCCCAAGACAGCTCTGAAGGGCCCGAAGACAACCCAAGAGGCGCCCAACAGAACCCAGAAAGGCTCCGAGAAAACCCAAAGAGGGCCCAAAAGGGCGACCACACCTTCAAATGTCATATTTTCCACCCTGAGAAGGCCCCACAAGGCCCCATGACGGCCCCAAAAGGCTCCAAGAGGCGCCAAAGAAGCCTCCAAAAAGCTCCCCACGAGGCATCCAACTTGCTGCCCAGAAGCCCCCCACAAGGCCTCCAAGAAGCTCCCCGCGGACCTCCAACGAACACTCAAGAGGCTTCTGAACCACAACCCAGGCACAGTGGGGGGATGGGCCGAAAGCCCCAGGCGGCCCCCGAAGGCCATCCAAAGGCTCCCGAGAAGCCCTGCGAGGCCCTCCCTGAGCCCCCCCAGGGAAGCCCAACTGGCCCCGAAGGGACGCCCTGAAAAGGCCGAAGACAACTCGAAGGGACCCCGCCCCTAGGAAGCCAGTCGACGGCCCCCGAAGGGACGCCGATGGGCCAAGGCCTCTAGAAATCGAAGAGGGCCCCAAGACAGCTCGATAAGCAAACTAATCCTAGATTTCGCCATCCCCCCAATGCCCCAAAATACTCCCCAGATAGCCCCCCCGCCATGATATCACGGGGCGGGGGACGCGGAGGAAAACAATAGCACGCAGGACGAGCAGCGGTGCGCGTGGACACGCGCAGAAATCGGGACGATGGACAGCAGATGTTTTACGTTTGTTTTCTTCGGCGTCGCCGTCGCAGATCATGTCGCGGTCCGATCCTCGTCACCACGGCTGCACGCGGCACTAATAACTGTTGCGCGTGGGCCCCAGGAGGGGTCCCGGCACCTTGCTTTGATCGGATCCTCGTCGCCACGGTTGCACGCGGCGCGAATAACTGTAGCGCGTGGACCCCAGGGAATGTCCCGGCACCTCGCGTTGATCGGATGTAATATTCTGGTCCGCTGGTGCTTCTGGCGCTTGCTCCAGCGAAGCCCGATGGTAGCTTGCAGCAAGTGGCGCGCTCTTGCAGTCCATGTGGTATACGTAAGTATGTGCAAGCCATGAGGTGTGGCCCGTCAAACCGTGGAACAATGGGCCCACAGGGAAAATGGTGTCGAGGGCCACGATAGCTGCGTCGCCCAACATATGGTGCCGAATTTGCCCCGCCAGCCCCTCCGCCTCCAGGTCAGCCCAGCCCGTCGGTGCGTCTACGTTCTCATCGTCGTTTTGCCAGCCCGAGGCGGGCTCGCCTTCGTAGATGTGGTCAGGCGAGTATACCAGGCTGCGTTCCAGGTCGATGCTGGCCACGGGGTTACATATGCCGCCATCTCCATCGATGAGAGCCTGTGCCCAAAAAGCGGGGGACCCCCGCGGATTGCCGTAATATGATCTGCCCGCTCTACTTGATGAGGCAACTGGAAAGCGCGCCACGATGAACATAATCTCCGAGGTACTGGATTCGAGGCGCACTGCCCCATGCCCGGTCCTCCAAGTGCGGAAAGTGGGCCCTAGATGCGTCACATGTAACTCCGACGAAAGCATCGATGATGGAGGTGGACCGAAACGCCGCAGCTTTTGTCCGATGCTCTGGTCCACCCGAGTGTGATCTCACACGGCTACGGGTGTAAAGCAACTGCACGAAGCCTCCCCGATTGCTGCCGCGCAGCCCCTGGGAGGAAAACATCGGCCCGCGCGAAGACGCGCGCATCGCGTGGCCTCTGGCGTGAGGACGGGCACCCGCCATCTCGCAGGCGTAAGACGCGCCCAAGAAGCAGGTGCTGGCGACTGCCGCGACAGAAGGGGCCCTGGAGCATGCAAATTCGCCGGCCCAACGGGCCAGGGCGTGCTAAGATCTCCGGTAACTGGTTAACAGTATTAACAGTATTTCTAGTTCGCGCGCGCGGGGCGGCCCCTGGGGGTCCCCCGGCGAAAAGTACCCCGACCAACGCCCGGTCGCCGCCCGACGCCGCCCGACCGCCGCCCGACCACCGCCCGACCAAGTCTACTCAGAGATGGTTTTCCTTCTGGGTGCGGCCTCTCAGGCTCCCCAGAGCGCGCTCAGAGTGCCCCAAGAGGCCCCCAAGACTGCCCAAGAGGCCCCCGAGACGCCCAAAGAGCGCTCGAAGACGCCGAAGATGACCCCAAGACGGCCCAAAAGGCCCCCAAGACAGCCCAAGAGGCCTCCAAGACGCCCCAAGAGCCTTCCAAGAGGCCTCCGAAGAGAGCCCCAAGAGGCCAAAATCGTTGATTTTCATTGTTTTTTTCTATGTTTTTTGTGTTCTGGCTTTTTCGGCTTCCGGACGCTCCAAGACGGCCCACGAGCTTTTCACGTCCCAACGGACGGCCCAAGAGGCCGAAACGACCAAGATCAAGACGGCCCAAGTGCCGCCCAAGACGGACCAAGAGGCCCCAAGACGGGCCCAAGAGGGACTCAGGAGGGATACCGAGAACTCAAAAATGGAGCCCTCCGTCCCAGAAGGCGCCCAGGAGGTCCCAAAGAGGCCCCAAGAGGCCTCCAAGAGGCCCCAAGATGTCGCCAAGAGGCCCCAGGAGACTCCCAGGAGGCCCAAAAGAAGCCCCAGAAGGCTTCAAACATGTCTCCCAGGCGCCCCCGAACGGCCTCTCAACAGACCCCAAGAGGCCCCCCAAAGAAGCATCTTGACGACGACTCTATTTCGCCCCATCGAGAGACGACCCCCAGGGAACTGCTTCACCATCAAAACTCCCCACGCAACGCGTCCGAACGACACCCGCCCCCAAGAGCGCAACATGGGCAACGAACACACAGACAAAAACCAGCGATGCCATATCACGGGCCGGCGGAATGAGCGAAGCGATTCAATAAGTAGACACAGATCCTACTATTCTCCATATGTTCTCATACTTCCTGGATTCTCGTCTTCTCTCCCACTTCCCACATGTTCCCATCTTTTCCTGGGGATCGACGAAGAATCGTCTGTATGCTTAGGTCGGGCATGTCCCCCTGTAGACGGCTTCTGGACGAAAAATAAGTCATGCGCAAAACAATCTCCAAAACTAATGAAACATCGTCCCCAGACTATTTTGTGACTATTTTTGAACATTCCTTCTGCAGAGGGACACTCCCGACTCGGAGGAGGGTGGGAGGAGGCGGAGGAGGCGGAGCAGGAGGAGGAGGAGGAGGAGGAGGAGGAGGAGGAGGAGGAGGAGGAGGAGGAGGAGAAGGGAGGAGGAGGAGGAGGAGGAGGGGGAGGAGGAGGAGGAGGAGGCGGAGGAGGAGGAGGAGGAGGGAGGAGGAGGAGGAGGAAGCGGAGGAGGAGGAGGAGGGGGGGAACGGAAGGCAGAAGGAAGATGAGGAAAACAAGGAAGAGTAGGAGGCAAATGGAGGGGATGGAAGTGGTGGAAAAGGACTGATGGGGATCTCCCAATCACCTCCCAGAGCCACGAAGAATATGCAACTAATGGCAACCTGAACACACGCGCACCGCCTCCTCGACCCGTCTACTTTCTTTACTACCGACAAGGAGGGATCGAAGGAAAACGCAGAAGCTCCTTCCAGCCGCTCATCGGCGGGGTCGCGATGTTGCCCGGGTGGTAGGCCCAGACCTGCCAACAGGAATCACGCAAGAGATCCCCAGCTTCCAAAACGGGAACTAGCCAGACTTAGGGCTCGAATTAAATTCGGCCAAAAGCGTCTCGCTGTGATCGTCCGCTTGGGATCGTTTCCCAGGCCCCGGGGCCGTCAAGACGACGCGACGCGACAAGCCAGCCACGGGGAAGAGGTCGAAATCATGAGATCGTCGAATGTCTCGAGTGTGGGGGGGGAGGGCAGAGGATTCCACGCTTCGGAACTCAGGAACTGCAACGTTCATATGGAAGAAAATACACGGCCATGGGTTCCAACTAAATTCAGGTCCATGTGTTCACGTCATGCCAAGATTTTTGACACCCGGGACGAATGACCTCTTCATGAAATTTGATACCCTCTGGTTCCACTGGGTGTTGTGGGGGGGCGGGGGGGCTTTTCTCCTGTTCCGAATCCTTCCTCACGCAGCCTCGTCCCTCTCCACCCCTGTGCCATGCAACTACTCCGACGGTGGGAACCCGCACAGGAGTGCCCTTAATTCGCATGAGAATAACCATCACCGTCGTCCTTGAGATTGTAGTCGTGGCTGTGGAGGAAAAAGAGAACAGGGCAAGGGCGAGGAATACAACAGAGGATAACGGGAGGATAACAAATCGACGTCCTGGATCGTCGGGAGCGAAATAAACACCGACGCGTCTTTGTTACCCCTCGTGGACCCAAACCACTAAATTATTCCTGGCGGGGCCGGGTGAAATTCCGTGCCCGACGGTGACTGACCGACTGATTGACTGACCGATTGAATGACTGAGCGTCAGGAAGGCACCTTGAACAACACATTTCAAACCCGCCCGCGGGCGCGCAACCGCAACTGGGCGACACATGTCGGCCCGCCTGCGGGCACGCAGCCGCGACCGCAACTGGGCGACACATTTCAACCCGCCCGCGGGCGCGCAAGCGCAACTGGGCGACGCATTTCAATCCGCCCGCGGGCGCGCAACCGCAACCGCACCAGAACGACGCATTTCAACCCGCCCGCGGGCGCGCAAGCGCAACTGGGCGACGCATTTCGACCCGCCCGCGGGCGCGCAACCGCAACCACAACTGGGCGCCACATTTCGACCCGCCCGCGGGCGCGCAACAGCAACCGCACCTGGGCGAAACACTTCAACCCGCCTGCGGGCGCGCAACCGCAACCGCACCTGCGCGACACATTTCGGCCCGCCCGCGGGCGCGCAACATCATCTGGGCGACACATTGCAACCCGCCCGCGGGCGCGCAACCACAACCGCAACTACGCGACGCATTTCGACCCGCCCGCGGGCACGCGACCGCAACCGCAACTCGGCGATGCATTTCGACCCGCCCGCGGGCACGCAACCGCAACTGGGCGACGCAATTCAACCCGCCCGCGGGCGCGCAACCGCAACCGCAACTCGGCGATGCATTTCGACCCGCCCGCGGGCGCGCAACTGCAACCGCTACGGGGCGACGCGTTTCAACCCGCCCGCGGGCGCGCAACCGCAACCGCCCTGGGGCGACGCATTTCGACCCGCCCGCGGGCGCGCAACCGCAACTTGGCGACGCATTTCAACCTGCCCGCGGGCGCGCAACTGCAACCGCGCCGCTCACCTGCCGCCCTCCTCCAGGGCATCTGAGGCGGAGGAAAAGTGGGAGGGGGGTTTGAGGGAACGGGGGAGGGAGGAGGGGGGCGGGATGGAGGAGGAAGTAGGGGGGGGATAGGAGACTGAGCGAGGGTAGAGAGCTCGCAATGATTGGGGGCGGACAACTTCTGCCCCCCTCCCCCGTTCCGCGCAAGTGGGTCTCCACAAGGCTTCAGACCATGGGTTCCTTATCCAAGGCCTCCGCGGTCTGCCAGCGGGATGGGTGGGTTAATCGCACCCGGGGGGGGGGGGGGGGGGGCGAGGCTTTGACAGAAGTGGTCCGTTGCACCGCCTAGTTTGAAGTCGGGGGGGCGATGCCGCAGGGGTCGATTGCGCGTTCAACCGCGCGCAAGCTGCCTGCGGATGTAGGTGCATCGGCGCCGTCTTATTCACGCAGCCTGCCGCGCCTTATCCATGATCTGGTGCAGGAGCAGGTGGAGGAGGAGGGGGAAGAGGACGAGGAGGAGGTAAGGGGGGGAGGAGGGGGAGGAGCAGGAGCAGCAGGACGAGGAGGAGGAGGAGGACTAGGATGGCCAGGAAGAGGAGGACGATGGGGAGGGGGATGCCAGGGTGGTGCTGCTTGAGAAGGTGCACGAGCAGGTGCTTGTTGCGGAGGACTGAGGAGGGTGAGATGGTGGACGTCAAAGAAGATGGAGGTGTATGTCCTCCTCGCGGCCTCCGGGCGTGACCCGCGGTTCTCCGCCGGGACATTGCAGCGGGGAATCCCCATTCCACGCTGCTGCCTCTGATTGATTTGTATGCGCCATGAGGCGCAAGCTCGGTGGCTCAAAACAAGTGGTGCAAGCTATATGGTGCGAGCCATGTGGTTCAAGAGGTGTACTGCAAGATATGTGGTGTAAGCTCTGTGGCACAATATGCGCGGGGCAAGCTTTGTGTAAAATATGACGGGGGATATGGCGGACCGAATCCTCAACTTGGGGGGGGGGGGGGTCGAATGGACAAACAATTTGGGGCACACCCTGGGATGTACATCGGGCGGGCGCCCATCCACGACAAGGGGTGCTTCCGAATAGTTCCCTGGGGGTGCGTCCTAAAGTTTCACCCTTTCCGAAAGGGCTAAACTTTTCAGGCGAAGCTAGGGGATTTGGGGGGAATGATCTCAGCGAGGCCATATGGTGTCAAATATGTGGTGCAAGCTACGTGGCGTAAGTAAGCTGCGATGTAAGCTGTGTGGTGCAAGCATAAGCTATGTGGGTCAGCGTGCGTGGCGCAAGCTATGTGGCGCAGGCGATGGTGTGAGGCGTAAGCTCTGTGCTGCAAGCTGCGTGGTTTAAACTACGTGGTGTAAGCTGCGTGGTACGGCGATAACGGGGACGGGGCCGCCGGGCCGGCAGACGCCATCTGTTAGGACAAAGCAGTCGGCGACGGACGGGAACAGGGCTGCCAGGCCCAGCTCCTCAGAAGGAACACAAGAAACCCTACGTGCAAGCACTGTCTGGAGCGAGCGTCGAATCGACGGTCTGGATGGGTAACGACGTATATCTATTTTGTGGGCCACCAGGAACGAAAACATGACGACAGCGCAACGGTTCGGTGCACCAGGAGGTAAACAATGACGACACCGTTATGTCTTTGAGTGCACCAACCCTGCTCTCTCTCCCTCCTGCTCTGCCAGCTCTCCCCCCGCCCCCCCCCCGCCCCTCCTTTGCGGCAGGCCGACCTGGTCGCCCCCGACCTTCGGCCCGAACCTCGAGGGGGGGGCGGAGCGGCAACGCCCGGGGCCGCAAGGGCCCGCAGCCCCCCCCCCCCCCGCGAAGGGGGGGGGGGCAAGCGAAGCATGGAGGGGCGAACGATTGCGAGCCGCATGATGACGGAGGAGGGGGGCAGAAGACGAGGACAATGAGGAGGAGGCGTGATCAAGGACGATCATGCTTAGGGCAACGCGTGGGCGAGGAGAACGGGGGGAGGGAGGGGGCGACGAGGAGGGTGATGATGATGGTGGTAATGGTGGCGGCGATGATCCCGGCGAGAATGGGGAGCGGAAAAGGAGGGGGGGAAGGACAGTGGAGAAACGGATAACCGACCGCGGGCGATAATACACCCTGGAGATAGGAAAGATCGGGGGTCTGGCGGGGATGATCAACGATTTTCCCGGGGAAGGTGATGTCAGTGAGAAATTAACTATGATGATGACGATGATCATGATGATGGAAACTAGGCAACTCTGAAAACACTGCTCATTCTTACTACGCGGGTTGGCTACAATAATAGTAGTAGTAGTAGTAGTAGTAGTAGTAGTAGTAGTAGTAGTAGTAGTAGTAGCAGTGGTAGTAGTAGTAGTAGTAGTAGTAGTAGTAGTAGTAGTAGTAGTAGTAGCAGTAGCAGTAGCAGTAGCAGCAGTAGTAGTAGTAGTAGTAGTAGTAGTAGTAGTAGTAGTAGTGGTAAATGTAGTCGCAGTCGTAGTCGTAGTAGTCGTAGTAGTAGTAGTAGTAGTAGAAGAAGAAGTAGTAGTAGTAGTAGAAGTAGTAGTAGCAGTAGTCGTTGCTGTATTAAGAGTAGTAGTAGTAGTAGCAGTAGTAGTAGTCGTCGTAGTCGTAGTCGTAGTCGTAGTCGTAGTCGTAGTAGTAGTAGTAGTAGTAGTAGTAGTAGTAGTAACAGTAGAAGTAGTGTAGTAGTAGCCGTAGTAGTATTAGTACTAGTAGTAGTAGTAGTCGTAGTAGTAGT
>CAUYUJ010010335.1:25934-95934 GCA_963575745.1 Prorocentrum cordatum | reverse complement strand
TCCGCGCAGATCGGCAGTGCAGACACAGTGAGTTCTTAATTTGGCGGCGAGCGAGAGGGGAAGTGAGAATGAGTCGGCCTTCTCAAAAGCGGCGGGACTTCTCAGAAGCCCTTGCACCTTCTGAGAGGTTTTCTGTGTCTTTGGGGAAGGCTAAGGAAACTTCTCAGAAGGCCGGGGGACTTCCGAGCCTTCTGAGAAGGCCTTCTCTTGCTCACTTCCCCCCCTCGCTCGCCGCGAATTAATTCTAAGAAAGGCATGCGCGCGGAGCGGAAACGCCGCGGGGCGAACAAGAAACTGCTCCGCGCGGCGCATCACGCGACGACGCACGGGAACCAAAACAACACTGCTCTGCTCGACTCGTCACGCGGCAACGCCGAGGCACGCATACAACGCGATTCCCTTCCTGCTCGCAGCGTGGGCACGCCTGGGGGGGGGGGCGAAAAAAAGAACCCTCCGCTCCGCTCGCCACGTGGCGACGCCTCGGGGACGAAAGCAAGTTCCAGTCTAGTCCCCGCGCGGCAACGCCGCAGGGAGGAAACTGTAGCATTCCACGCGGCCCGACCCGCGTGGCAACGGCTCGGGGGGCGGGGCGCAAAACGTGCTCCACTCGATGCCCCGACTTTTTGAGCCCCTCCGCGCGGAGCGGCCGCGCCGGCACGCTGAGAGTTCTCCATCCTGGGGCGGGCCTGCGCGGGCCGATGGGCGCGCGGGGCGGCAGCGCCAAAAGGGGCGAAGAGGCACTGCTCCGCTCGACGCGGCACGCGGCAGCGTACGGGAAGCGAACACACACAGCTTCTGCTCCTCCTCCTCCGAGGGGGGAGGAGGAGGAGGAGGAGGAGGAGGAGGAGGAGGAGGAGGAGGAGGAGGAGGAGGAGGAGGAGGAGGAGGAGGAGGAGGAGCATTCGGAGCATTCGGACCCAAGAAGGCGAGCGTCTGAAGTCCGCGGGGACTTCGCGCGACACGCGCCCCTCGGCCGCCCGCGCGGGCGGAGCGTAGCCACGACCGTCTCCCGCCCACAGGGGGGCGTGGCGGGAGATCCCGTCGGGCGAACGCCCACCGCCGAGCCGCGCGCGGGGCGGGCCTCGGCCGCGGGCCGCGGCGGGCGCTCAGGCCGCCCAGCGAGGCCCAGCCGCGCGGCCCCGCACGGGCGGCGCCCCCGCCGCCAGCCGCACCAGCTCGGCGAAGCTCGGGGCGGCAGGAGCGGGCGGCAGCTCCACGCCGCCGAGCCGCGTCCTCTGGCCCCGCCGCTCGCCAGGAGGCGAGAGGGCCCGCCTGCGCCGAGCCGCGGGCGGCGCCACCGCCTCGGCGCCCAGCAGGCGCGGCCTCGCGCCTCGCCACGGCCGCTCGGCGGAGCGGCCCCGTTTGAGGTCCTCGCAGACCGCCTCGTCGTAGTCGCCGAAGGCCGACCCGACCTCCACGTCGCCCACGGTTCCGACGGTCGGCCACGCGCTGCCGACGCCGCCAGCCGCGTCCACGGAGCTCACCTGCTCGAAGGGCTCGACGACGTCGAACTGGCGAGGACACCCGTGCGCTCCAGGCTGGCGCGCAGGATGTCGTCCCCCAAATCGGTCGCTGGGGCAATTTATCGCAGGGTGCCCCCAACTGCCTGATCCGCAACTTGGACCCTGGGGGGCCGCTCCCATCGGGACTGGCCCCCCTGGGTCGCTCCTCTCGCCACCCCTCTGGCTGGGGAGGCCGTCCATGCCGGCAGCAGCCCCGCCGGCAGCGTCTCCGCGGGCGCCCGCGCCAGCGCCAGCAGCCCCTGCTGGGCAAGCCGCCCGCGCATCGCCAATGCCCGGTGCCCTTTTGTGGTCGGCGCGGGGACTGAAAAGGGCACCGCCGCCTGGGGCCGCACGAGGCTCGACGCGAGGCCGCGTCGCCCGCGAAGCTCCGGACGGCGAAGCGCTCCGACACCGCCTGACTGCTCCAACGGGAGGCGCCTCCGCGCCCAACCCAGCTGGCGCCACCACGCTGCCAGCTGGCCCGTCGACCTCGTCCAGCGGGCGCCGAGCTGCCGCCAGAAGCCTCGCGCAGGTCGCCCTCAGCTCAGGCCCCGAGGTGGAGCGCGGGCGCCGCCTCGCCCCGCCCTCGACTGCGGGGCCTGACGCAGGGCTGCGCCCGCGGCCCCACCGCAAGCCCGCGCCGTCAGCAGTGGGCCTGGCCGCCCGTCGCCTCAGCGCGAGCCCCTCGGGCCTGCAGGAGCTCGGCCGCGGACGCCGCCTCCGTCCTGGTGCCGAGGCTCTGGGCCACCTGCTCGCCACTCGCGCCTGCTGAGCACCAGACCGTGCAACCTGTCCTCCAGGGCTGGCTCCTCGAAGGTGCCCACCATCGCCAAGGTCCAAGTGCTGCTCGACGTACCCCTGAGGTGCGCCCACCTTGGGCCAAAGACCCCTACTCAGCCTGTCCAAGTACACGCTTCCCGTGTCAGATGGTCGTCCGAGACACGGAGCCAGCAGCCCACGACCCAGGGCGCGAAGGGCAGGACGCGCGAAGCACCCGCATGTTCGGCATAACCATACATCTAGATCTCGATGCCACCTCATCGTGTGCGAGCTGTCCACATCCTGATCGGCAATCTTGAGAACACCATCAACACCTCCAGCAATGGGCCCCGACCTGGCCAGTCCAGCTTCCGCATCGACCAAGCCCCCACACGACCTGGAGAGCCACTCGGTCTGGGTGGAGTGCCCTGCGGAACAACGGCATCGCTGGCAACTGCGACCATCCGCATGAAGCACATGCTGGGAAGAAAAGGCTGCTGCCACTCGTGGCGCTGGTGGGGCGCGCCGTGGCCGACGCTTCCCGCGCTGGGACGGCCTGGCGCCCCGAGGCCTGGCGCCCCGAGCCGCCGCGGCGTCCAGCGTCGAGCGCAATGGCCTCCACCGCACCATGGCGGCCATGTACTCCACATCACGCATGCGTGCTCGAACGTCCGCTGGTAGTCGGCACTGCCTGGCAGCATGGCCCGCCAGGACGTCGGCCATGGCATTGCCTCGCAACACCTCTGCAGGTACTCCTCGAGCAGCCGCCTCCGCGGCACTGAGGTGCGAGTTGACGTGCTCGACAGAGAACTCGCAACGATCCCGCTGCAGGAAGATGCGCGACAAAGCGTGCCACAAGTCGCTGTCGGGGCCAGTAGGCCGTTGGTCCAATCGAGCCCACCATCCATCACACACGGCCAAGTTATCCGCGAAGAAAACAATCGGCCCACGGGAGTGGCCCGCGGCTAGCACCAAGGCCCGAAGTTCACCACGATGAACTGTTTGGCGTGGGCCAGACAGCGGCCCTAAGATAGCAGCCTCCACGTCCACGGCGCCAGCGGACACCCGGCATGCTGCAACGCCGACCCGACGAAGTCGCGGATGCTTGGAGTCGGCCCCTCCGCTAGCGTCACCAAATAGGGCGAGCGGCTGGTGCAGCGCGCCCGTGCCGAGGACCGCGTCGTCAAGGTTGGCCACGCCGAGGTAGCTCCAATCATCATGATCCATAGGCTCGGGCACTGCCGTCCAAGCCGCAGAGATCATCCCGCGCAACCAGAAACACGGGTAGGCGTCGCCCTCGGCCATGGCCCTGCCCACCAGGTGCCCGCTCAGCTCGTGCGCCTTGGACCCGATGTTGGCACTGCACTCCCAGTGTCGATGCATCGGGGTCTCGACGCAACACTGGCACCGAGGACACCAGGTGTCCTGACCGTCGATGTCGTCGAAGGGCTCCTCGAGACGCGAGCCAGGCCACGTGCCGCCCGCCGCGATGGCAATGAAGAAGGACGCCAGCGACCGTCCACGAGTCGTGGCATCAAGCATCTTCACCGTGGCCCGCAGCGGGTCGAGGTCGGCTCCGCCCTGCAAGCCCTCTCCACACCAATGCTCCGACGCTTGCCGCCACAGATGCTCAAGCACGGTCGCGTCGAAGGCGTCGATCAGGCGCCGAGCGGACCCATCGGCTAACTCATCGGCGCGAGGAAGGGCCCAGCGCTCCCATTGTCCGTCATCGCAAAGCCTTGCCCACCCTAGGGGCCCAAATGGCTGCCAATCACAATCAAGAAGAATGCCTGAACGGCTGATATAGGCCCGCGTACAAGCCGAGGTCGGTGTCCAGCGGGAGCGGCACGAAGACAGTCGTGAATCGACACCCACGCCTGCTGCACTCGCTGCCGCAACGCCGGTGATGCTGCCAGCCGCGGAACCACATGTCGAGCTGCCCGCGGGGAAGCCGACGAGCTGGATCTTGAGCTCCCATGCGGATCTGCAGCACCGTGGTGAGGCAACGTCCACGACCAGAAGCTGCGCAAACTGCTCCGAGTCGTTGTCGAAGCTGCTGCCGAGCCTGGCCGAACACGCCGTGCACCTGGTGCCCGTGCGTGGCGGCCGCCTGCGGGGACGCGTTCTCGATCTTGAGGCAAGTGCGATACTGCTTGCTGGCCCGAGCAAAGCCTCGAACACGCAAATGCGACACCCCCGACTTCTTCACGCGGGCTCCTCGAGTAGGGCGACGACCACCTCTGCCCGCCCGAAGATCCACACCAAGGCAAGGGGCGCATCGAGCACCGTGAACAACATGCCCCCGCTTCCGAACTGCAGCAACAATGCGACGAAGGTCACGCGGTCGATTACACGCAATGACACTCTTCGGCGAGATGGCCAGGCCGTCGGACACAAACTGGTCGCAAGTAGTACTGACTACCTCGGTCATGGTGCTCGTGACGGCAGCGCTCGTGCCCACCGCGGACTCAGACAGGTCGTCGACCCAAATCCTTGGCTGGAGCGCCGCTGAAGGGGCCTGCTGCGTGACCCTCTCCAGGATGAAGTAGGTCATGCACCGCGCGAACCTCGTGCCCGACCTGAGCCCCTGCACGATGGACCTGGTGGGCTGGAAAGCCTCGGACGCCGTGCCGTTCATGAGAAGAACCCTCGGCGCCATGCACTGCTGGAGCTCGAGGGCGAGCACCGTCGGCGGGAAGCCAAGCCGCAGCGCCGCCCTGCCCAGCTTGACCCAGCCCATGGAATCGTAGAAGGACTTCACGTCCAGCATGGCGTGCGCGTACGCGAAGCCGAGCGTGCTGTAGGCCTCCTCGTCGGTGGCCCTGACGAAGGCCTCGAACACCGCCGAGTTGCCCCGCGCCGCCACCGTCCCACGTGGGGGAGGTGGCGTCCGCCCAGAGCCGCACGTCATCCTCGCGCGCCTGACTCCACACACGCGCCACCATGCACATGAGCCCGCTCACACGCTCGCCCCCTTGCCGCTTGGCCAAGAGCTGGCCCGTGACGAGGAGGAGTTGTCAGGGCCAGCTACCGAGGTGCTCGGCAGTCTCGTAGATCGCGAGCAGCTCGCGTAAGGCCGAGTCGGGGAGCCGCTCGATGTCCGTGGGGCGAAGCTGATCGACTCCTCGTCCAGTACGTGGCCGCATATGAGACAAAGCTGCCCGCAACCGCTGAAGGTCCAAGGACGGCACATCTCCCTCGCCGAGGTACTGCCGCAACTCGAACCAGAAGGCGTCCAGCTCGTCGCCGTCCTCAGGCTGCGGGGCCCAGAGCCCGTGCCACGTCTTGGCCTTGTGGTCGACGATGCCCCGAGGGTGGACCGGGTGGATGCCGCCTACCGTGTGTACTTCATCATCAATCTCGGGGCCCTTCTTGAGGGAGCGGAACAGCGTCGTGGTGCCGTCGGGCGTAACCATCCACTCCTTGAACTGCCTGAGGGACGCTCCGAGAGCCCGTCCTCGAGCGCGACGAAGTGCAGCACTGGCCGCGTCGGCGAGCGCTACAACCTCGTGAGCGTCCAGGTTGCTGACAAGGAACAACTGACGCAGAAATTCCTTCCAGGTCAACTCAGGAGACCGCCTCGAGCGCTGCGACGGTGCGGGGACAGGCCGCCGCCCTGCAAGCGCTCGTCGGGCAAGAGCGGGACTCCTGCGCGCAAGTCTGCGACATTCCTGCTGCAGCCGAGGTCGCTCAAGAGCGTAGTTGACCGACGTGTGCTGGGCCATGCTGAACTTGCCGAGCTTGCTGACGACTGTGTGCACCGCGGCCCACCAGCTGATCGACTGCCCGCTATCGATGATCTCCGGAGGCTCGTCGACACTGACCTGACTGACGTAACCGTCGCGTAGACGGGGTCCTGCTGCTCGTGACGCCACTGCAGTGTGATCCGCAGGTACCTCATGATGCCGTCGAACTGCCTCCTCAACCTGCCTGACCCACTGGCTGTACTGGTGGCTGATGCCTGCGATGCCGTGACCTCCGAGGCGGTACGCGATGGAGTCGGAATTCACCGTCCACGGCGCAGAGCTCGCGAAGCTCGAGGTCCGCGACGAGGCCGCTTCCTGCCAGGTGGACTCCGAGATCCAGTAGCTCGCTTCATCAGCACCGCCGCTGCGCCTCTCCTGGGGGCAAAGATCAGGACCAGCATGCGCAGCCGCGCTGGACACCGCCGCAGACGAGGGAACGCGGTGGGATGTCCGAGACCGTGATTGCCTCGCACAGGGAGCGGATTCCTTGCACTGATTACCGTCGGCCCCATCGACCGACTCGCGATTGCCCTCGTCCACGCCACGCTCAGGGTCGACTGGCCCCGTCTCGTCACCCGCCAGGGCACGTAGACACTCGGCTGAATCATCCACCTCTGCGAATGGGTCATCGTCCGCTGCGTCCATACTCATACTTGGCCGCGACCGCCCTGGGTCCGCCGCCAAGGCCCGGTGCCCTTTTGCGGTCGGCGCGGGGACTGAAAAGGGCACCGGCGCCTGGGGCCGCACTGCTCGAACCGCCGCCAACAGCGGCGAAGGGCCGAACGTGGTGAGGCTGCCCGTGGGAGCGATGAAAGCGTCGGACCCGCCTGCGCACGGCGAAGGGCCCCCGCCACCGCAAGGCTGCTGGCGACTGGCCTGCTCGACGATGCTATCGAGCCCCTCGAAGTCGCCCACGGACGAGGCCAGGTCGGAGTCGTCACCAAAGCCGTCGCTGTCGGCCGTAGACACCGCGTCATCACCGTCCAAACGGTCGCCGAACATGCCGTGCAGGAAGGCTGTCCGCTTCTCCTTCGCAGCCTCGGCTCGCGCGGGCGCCTCCAACTTCTCGGCTGAAGTGGACCGCGGCGGCGCCGGCCGACACCCTTCAGGCAGGGGCCGCGGCGCCACCAGCTGTCTTGAAAAAAGCTGCTCGCCACTGCCGCGAATGCCCAGCGCGAGCCCGCAGTGGGTCTTCCAAGGCACCGCTTGCACGTCGGTGAAGCTCGCGAGGTACGGTAGGCACGAGGCCGAGCACAGGCCGAAGTCGATGTGCGACCCACACTGCCCTGCATCACAAGTGACGGCGGCCTCGCACTGCAGGATGTGCCCACCAACGCGCTCGACGAAGCCACGGTGCTGCAACACGGACGCGCCCATGTTGAAGTCCCCGAGGACGAACCGCGGCAGCTGGAGCGCCGTGACCAGCGCGCCGAGGCGCGCGCACCGCCGCAAGTTGTCCTGCGCCCAGCCCATGGAGGAGAAGGCGTAGAACACAATCGCCACCAGCGCGAACCCTGTGATGTGCAGGACGCTGGCCTGAAAGCCGTCCAAGTCCGAGGTGGACGGCGCCCGCAGCTGCTTGGGCGCGGGAGTGGTCGCTGCCAAGCTGCTGGCATGCAGGTGGCTGCGGGCGAGGATCCACTCGCCACCCTCCGTACCAGACCCCTTGCTCGGTCGGGCTGGGTTGCACATCAGCCGCCATCCTTGGCGCTTGGCCTTGCGGCGCCAACTGCTGAGCTGCGCCGAGGCCCTGACGTGCGTCTCGACGAAGCTCACGTAATCATACTCCTGCGTGCTGCCATGCGCAAACTGCCACGCCTGGGGCCCCATAGACGTGATATTACAAAAGAAAAAGCACCGCTCGAACTCGCTGGAGCCCACGGCCTGTCGATCAACGCGAACGCCATCGACGCGTAGCCCCCGAGGAGCAGCTGCTGGAGCACATTCAGCTTGCCCGACTGAAGTCAACTCCACTGCTGCCGCCGTCGGCGGGTCCCCCTGTTCTTCAAACTTGGGCGCGTTGGATGCGCCCTGCGCCGCGGTGCTGTCGGCCGCGGCGGCCTGGCGCCAGACCACGGAAGCCGCCTTGCCGCCGTGGCCCTTGCCACCGCCGGCCTCAACAGCTCGCTCCGCGGCCCTGAACTTGGCCGCGCTGAGCTTGGCGGCTTCTGCTGCAAGGCGCGCCGCCTCCTCACCGCCACCAGTGGCGTCCGAGGCCGCCGCGGCGGCGGCGCTGGCACCGACCCCGACTGGGGCCTCGACGCCGCCGCCCCCTCCCGTTGGGGCTGCCTCGGCCTGGGCCTGTCCAGTGACCGCGGCCCCTTCAGGCCCCTTGCGCTTCTTGGCCAAGCGTTGCTTGCTCTGCTCCGCGAGCGCTTTGGCCTGCGCCAGCTTGGCCTTCACCTCCGTCGAGTGCGACTGCAACTGGGCCTTGGTAGTACACAACTCACGGCGGAGAGCGCCCATGGCCTGGCGCTCGCCGTCGCCCAGCTCCTCGATGGCCTCGCCCGTGAAGACCGAGTCGCCCCACACCAGCTGGACCAGCTCGCCCTCGGCATCGGGCGGCGGTGCTGAGCCTGGAGGCTGCCCAGGAGTCGTCGGCACCCTAGCCAGCGCCGCGACTGCGGCCGCCGCCTTTTGCTTCGCCGCCTCGGCCTCCGCCAGCTGCATCGCGAGGTCCTTCTCGCGCCCCTCGGCAGCTGTCAGCGCCGCGCGACAGCGCAGGACCTGATCCACGGCCCCCTGATGGCGCCTATTCAGGTCTTTGCACTCACCAGCCGCCTTACGGAAGGCGTCCTCGTGCGAGGGCTCGGCAGCCTTGGCGGCGGCGGCCTGAGCGCGCTGCTGCACCGCGAGGAGGGCCTGCTTGAGCTCGCTGGGCACCTCGCCGCCCTGATCCGCAGCAGCCCCAGCGATCGCCTCCGTCGCTGATACCAGCGCCTCGCCTGGCTTCAGCAGCGCCGACTGGCCACCTCCCCCGCCGCCCTGGCGGCTGCCGCGCGGCCGCGAGGGCTGTCGCGCTGCGCACTGAACGACAGTCGCCCCGCAGCTGCACGCCCGCGCTCAAGCAGCGAGACGCTCGTCCCACTCGCAGCGACGGCAAGCCTGGCAGCGAGACCAGCCGCCCTGGAAGCGGACCGCCTTCCCACGGCCACGGGAGGCAGACCTGCCCATGTCGTCCACGTCGAAGTTGCGCCGAATCAGCAGCGCGCGCTGCAAGGCGGACCCCTCCGCCTATTGCGCGCGACCCCAAGAACGCCTCGTGGAGGCCGGGCGCGGCCCAGCGGCCCACGCGGGGCGGATGAGCCAAATGGTTCTCGAGGAGGAGGAGGACGACGAGGGGGGGGGGGGGGGGGGGGGGGGGGAGGAGGAGGAGGAGGAGGAGGAGGCAACGCCGAGAGGGGGACGAGCATACCTAAACCCACTCCCACTCGCCGCGTGGCAACGCCCGGGGGCGAACACGTGCTCTCCTCTCTGTTCGCCACGTGGCAACGCCTCATGGGCGAAAACAACATTAGCTCTTCTCGAGACATGGCGTGGCAACGCCGCGGGGAAGAACAGATAACACTCCACTCGACTCGCCGCGTGGCAATGCCTCGGGGGGGGGGGGGGGGGTCGGGCGAAACAACTGTTCCACTCGATGCCCTGATTCCGAACCTTCCGCGCGGATCGGCCGCACTAGATTCTAGGAAAGGCCTGCGCGGGCCGATGGGCGAGCGGCGACGTCACGGAGCGAAGAGCAACTGCTCCGCTCGAAGCGCCGCGCGGCAACGCGCGGGGGGTGAAACAAAACTACTACTCTACTCTGCCCGTCACGTGGCAACTCCGAGGGGCGGCCAAACAAACTAACCCATTCCTCCTCGCCACGTGGAAACGCTGGAGGAGGAGGGCGAGAACGCACGGTGCCCGGACAAAAAGTCTCCACACCCATGGCGGGAAGGCGATGCAACATGATAGCAACCACAACCCCGAAATGCTCTCACTTCGCACGCCTCCCCCCAAACCCAAAGTTGAAATGTCCACATTTTGTCCCTGGCCTTTGGCCTACCGCCATAACCCGTCAACTTTGAATTTTGGGGAAGGAGGTATACATGTTTGTCAGACGTACTTTAATGACTTAAGATCTTGGTGAGACACGTGTGGACATTTCTAGTCCACCCACCGTGGTAATCAACCCTGTCAAGGTGGTTATGCCGTTGATGCGAGCTGCTTCAAATGCGCGTGCGTCCCACGCGAAGGATAGGACCCCTGGCCATGCAACTCGAGTCAAGGCACCGCAATGGTCACGCGTGAAGTTGACGACGGCGCGTGACGATGGCGGCGATGGTGGCGATGATGCGCGCTCAACACACTGCAATGCGAACCCCGGACATGCAACGCAAAGCAAGGCAAAGCAACTCAAATGAAACGCGGGACCCAAAAAACGAACTTATCCCGGGGAAGGACCCAACCATCTTGCACGCAGTTGTGGGGACCGCAATTGTTCTAAGGGGGGAAAGGGGTGCGGTGCAAAAGGGTACGGTTCAATGGGGCGGCGTGGTGATATTATGGTTGATGCGATTCGCTTTGGAGCGAATGCATCATATTAAGATGTCCATGCGTTCGTGGTTGCAGTTGCTCTCGCACTGCATTTGCGGCGCATCCAAGCGATGGTGGCCAATTGGCCATTGATGCGATGCCTCTTTGTTTGCTCGGCTGTTTGGGTTTGCCTGTGTTTGTGCGCGCCGGGTGTGCAGCGTTACTGTCGACGACATGGTTCCATTAGAAACAGAAACGACGTCTTCTCAGCTCTGTCATCCTTCTCCCCCTCGCCTTGATCGCCCTATACAGGTCTGTCCTCATGCGCGCCCCGCCGCTCTCCATCCCCACCCAATGTATGAGTTTATCTGATGTCGTTTCGCTTTTCTTGCGGGCATGAGGTCGTCGCACGTGCGACGCTGTGCAGTTGGCAGCGACGTCCCTCTGAATTATGGTCGCAGTCGTCGGCGGCGTCTGTTTGTCAATGGCTGCCGCGGTAGCATTGCACGATAGATATCGCTTCGGCGATTGCGCATGGGTGATAACAGGCTTTGTCGTTACCGCGGTTGCTATCATCAGTGGCCTACGACCCCCAGCGCACACATTGGGCCCTGTCGAATTTTATCTCGCTTGCGACCCCTCCTCCCCCCGCACGCACGCGCGCAATCCCAGCGCAGCGCCCGGTGGCCAGATTGGGGACCCCTTCGAAGGCTTCAGCGGTAGAACTCGCACGCGGCTCATTGCAACGCTTCGCGGCCACATATGGAGCTCCGCCGAAAGCAACAGCCGCGGATCTCGCATGCGCTCCCCTCGCCCAGCGCATCGCTCCGAAGCCCAAAATGAAGCACCACCTAAGGTCCCAGTGGCGGAAACCGCATGCGCTTCCCCCGTCCAGTGCAGCGCGCGGCGCATTGTGGGCTCCACCGGAGGCCCCGGTGAGGGAATTCGAATGCGTTTCCCACGCCCACCACGGTGGTTCGTGGACCCGTGGGGAACCCCGTCGAAGGCCCCAGTGTTAGAGATCGCTGCGGTTTCTATATCCCGCGCAGCGCTTCGTAGCCCCATGGGGGGTTCCACCGCAGGCCCCAGTGGCTGCGCTCGCATTCGCGTGTCCAACCACGTGCAACGCCCCGTGGGCCCATGGGGATCTCCAGCTTTGAAAGGGCGTGTTCTACCGCTGCTGGCGGAAAACCGGGGGGGGCCACTACCGGTTCGAACCCCTCCCCCCCCCTCCTCCGGAAAACCGGGGGGGGCCACTACCGGTACGAACCCCTCCCCCGCCCCCCCCGTCAATCATGAAAAGGGGGGGGGGGTCACTACCGGTTCGAACCCCCCCCCTCCCCCTCGAAAACCGGGGGGGGCCACTACCGGTTCGAATCCCCCCCCCCCTCCTCGAAAACCGAAGGGGGGGGGGCGGGCAGTGGTGGGGGCGGTGGTGATGGGGGCAGTGGCGAGGGGACAGCGGGACAGTGGTGGGGGCAGTGGGACAACGGTGGGGACGGTAGTGGTGGGGGCAGTGGTGAGGACAATGGTGGGAAAGTAGGGGCAGTGAACAGTGGTGGGGACGGCGGCGGTGGGGACAGTGGCGCGGGGACAATGGGAATGAAGTGGAAACAGTGGGACAGTGGAGGGTACAGTGGCGGGGGCAGCGGCGAGGGCGGTGGCGAGGACGGCGGTGGGACAATGGGACAGAGGCACAGTGGGGGCAGTGGTGCGGACAGCGGGGACAATGGTGGGAACAATGGGACAGCTTATAAAGTGGAACAGCGGAGGAGTCAGTGGGACAGTGGGGACAGTGGTCATAGTCGGGCAGTGGTTGGGGCCGTGGGAACAGTGGTGGGGACAGTGGGGACAGTGCGACAGTGGTGGGGGGCACTGGTGGGGAGAGTAGGGACGGTGGTGGAGCCAGTGGGGACAGTGGTGGTGAGGACAGTGGTGCTGGGAACAACAGTGGGGGATGTGGTGCGGACGGTGGTAGGGACCGGGAGTCGTTTGCTGGCGGTGAGTGGGGGAGGGGATGGGGGGGGATTCGAACCGGCAGTGACCCCTCCTTCCGGTTTTCAAGGGGGGGGGGGGGGGTTCGAAACCGGTAGTGACCCCCCCCGGCTTTCGAGGGGGAGGGGGGGGGGGGGGGGGGAAGGGGGAGGGGGGGGTTTGCCGAGGGGGGGGGGGGGGGAGGGGTTCCAGCAGGAGGGGCGGGGGGGGGGGGGGGGATTTTCGGAGGGGGGGGGGGGGGGGGGGCCCTGGTTCCGGAGGAAAAGTGCGGCAATTTTCCATAGTAAAGCGGCGGTGGATCACGCTCCCTCCCAGCTTTGAAGATGCCTCTTCGGTGGAGTTGCAGAAGTCACATGGTCGGATCTCTCGCCAGAAACTTGCCTTGAGCGCAAATTTTGGCGCCGCGGCCGCATCCGCTTGATCCGCGATGATCTGGATTGACTCCATCTTACTTCTCCGGCGGCTCCTTGGCGGAGCTTCTCTGGACATGAAGGCGCGTAGCGCGGTGGCCGCCTCTTCTGGCGACTCTGAAGTTCCAGGGGTCTGCCTTCCAAATTTAAGAATTTCGAGGTTTTCGCGCCGAAATTCCGGAATTTCCGGAATTTCGTTTTCATATTTCGGAAATTCAGATATTTCTGTTTTTCCATCAAATTCTGGAATGTTCGGAATTTCGTTTTGCATTTGCAAAAAAAAAAAAAAAAAAAACAGAATTTATGGTATTCCGTTCTTCAAATTTCGGAAATTCCGGAAATGTCGGAAATTCCGAAATTTCGCTTCTGCGAATTCGGATTCTAGCAGGCGAAAGCATGCTATATTCACGCGCAGTTGCGTGCGATCGCAGGTGTAGGCAGGTGCCGGCGGATGGGGGATGCAGGGGAAATCTTGGTGGCGGAGGAGGCAGATAATGAAAGTGCGTCTGAGAGACCAGTTGGCGCTTTTGACGACAGAGTGGCGGAGTCGCCAGATTAAGGGGCGCACCAAACATGTCTCGCATTGTGGTTTTACAGGGCAGCGCAGCTCAGCACACTTGTCACGATGATTGTTTCGTGGGCGGGGGTGGGGGTTGAGCGTTGAAACAGAGGCCGCCCTACATCGCAGTTCTGGCATGGCGCCAAATTGAAATCGCCGCGGGCCCCGCGTTGACTTCCAAGGCCCTTTTCGGCGGACGTTTGAGCAACGTGCAGAACCCCATGTTTTTTTCCACGCCCCGTTTCAAATGTCTGCCCAGCCCATTCGCGCCCGCATGCTGCGGGCCACTTTACCGCGACACCGCAATTCACGCGTTCTTTTGCGCTTAGCTAGGCCGACCCGAAGAATCGATGCGACCGCTCGCGCTTCCCCGTGAAACTTCGCCGAAACAGCCCGACCAGTGACGCATGATATTCCGCGCGCTGCGCTCCTTGGGCCAGTGGCCGACTGAGTGAAACTTTCTTTCGTGGGTCATGCAAGTCGGGGAGGGGGTGCGTTTGAGGTCTCTGCTTGTCGCCAGGCTGCACGTTTAAAGGGCGCATGTTGGTGCGTCTGATTATTAGCTCTACCCGGCCATGCATACTTGAGCTCGGCGTCATGTTCAGTTCGCGTTTTCCATTCAGCGCCGCCAGGCGAATCCGACGACGGGAGGCGGACTCCCAGCGTCCGTTTCGCCCCCCGTGACAGAGTCGCGCGGCTCAGGCCTGCCGCGCGCGCCCATGCGCGTGGCGTGGCCAGGGGAAGGCAACTAAGAACTAACGTTTCCTTTGGAAACCGGTCGGGCAATTATGCGGGGAGCGGTGTGATGGGTGGGTGGGGTGGGTGGTCATATTCGCAAGCCTTCTGGGGCACCGAGCGTCATCCGCGATCCGACGGCGGGCTTGCGCGGAACACCTTCTCATCGCGATGATTGCGTCAATCATGCCAATGTTTATGATTCACGTTTATGTGACACACTGGAGGTCCACATCCGTTTTTGCATTGCCATTCGATCGTTCGTATACCCCCTGCAGTCGTTCCCACCTTGCAGTGGCCCATTTGGAGCAGCGGTGCCGGCGTTGCTTTGGATCGGCCGCATGTGTCGCAGATGGCAACGCAATGAAGTCGCCCATCTCGTTGATTCTATGGGCATGCAGGGCGTCTACACCACACCCCTTTACACCGCACTTTTTCCATCTTTCAAAATTGTGAATATCTTCTTCGGTGAAACTCCCTATGGAGCCAAGAAGCGCTGCACTGGGTGGGGGGGGGAACGCATGCGGGCGGTAGCACTGGGGCCGTCGGTGGAGCTCCCTGCGGGGCCATGAAACGCTGTACTGGGTGAGTGGAAATGCCAAGTTGGGTTTCCGGGACGCATGCGGGCGGTCATTTGGGGGCCTCGGTGAAGCCCCCTATAGGGCCACGAAGCGATGCACTGGGTGGGGGGGAGCGCATGCGGGCGGTCCCACTGAAAGTTTCGGTGGAGCTCCCTGTGGGGTCACGGAACGTGTGAGGGGTGTGCTGAAACGGGTGATGATGATTGTGATATATAGGAGGGAGGAGGGGGTGGAGGAGGAGGAGGAGGAGGACAACGCGGGGACCGTTATTTCAAAAAGAAAACCCAACACCGCAGGATGGTTGGGAAGTAAGCAACGGCGCGCCCTGGCAGCCCCGCGGCTTCCCTTTGCGTGGAAAAGTGCGTGGAGTTGGTACACGTGGTACAACTGGTCATAGTACTGGTTCATGTAAAATAGAGTCAGGCATAGAACTGGTCGTCTAAAAATTCAAACTTCTGAATATCTGAATCAGTTCTTCTTAAACTGTTGACCAGTTCTATGCCGGACCCTTTATTTAATGGATTAGTTATATGACCAATTCTACCCAGTTGTGCCAGTTCCGGAACGAAGTAAACCCACATCAACGAAACAACGAGACTCTTCTTACCCACTCGTGGTAATCAACCCTGTGAAGGTGGTTACGCCGTTGATGCGAGCTGTTTCAAATGCGTGTGCGTCTCACGCGAAGGATAGGGCCCCTGGCCATGCAACTCGAGTCCAGGCAACGCAATGGTCACGCGTGAAATTGACGACGGCGCGTGACGATGGCGGTGGTGGTGGCGATGATGCGCACTCAACACACTGCAGTGCGAACCGCGGACATGCAGCGCAAAACAAGGCAAAGCAAATCCAACGAAACGCGGGACCCAAACAACGAACTTATCCCGGCGAAAGACCAAACCATACTGTATGCAGTTGTGGGGACCGCTTTTGTGAATATCTTCTGCGGTGAAGCCCCCTATGGGGCCACGAAGCGCTGCACGGGGAACGCATGCGGGCGGTAGCACTGGGGCCGTCGGTGGAGCTCCCTGTGGGGCCACGAAACGCTGTACTGGGTGAGTGGAAATGCCAGGTTGGGTTTCTGGGACGCACGCGGGCGGTCCCATTGGGGGCTTCGGTGAAGCCCCCTTATGGGGCCACGAAGCGCACACTGGGTGGGGAGGAACGCGCGCGGGCGGTCCCACTGGAAGCTTCGGTGGAGCTCCCTGTGGGGCCACGAAACGCTGCATTGGGTGTGCTGAAACAGGTGGTGATGATGGTGATAGAGGAGGGAGGAGGGGGAGGAGGGGGAGGGGGAGAAAAACGCGGGGACCGGTATGTCAAAACGAAGACCCAACACCACAGGATGGTTGGGAAATAAACAACGGCGCGCCCTGGCAGCCCCGCGGCTTCCCTTTGCGTGGAGAAGTGCGTGGAGCTGGTACACCTGGTACAACTGGATAGAACTGGTCATAGAACGGTCATAGAATTGGTCCATGTGAAATAGGGTCGGGCAAAGAATTTATCGTATCAAAATTTACAATTTTGAATATCTTGAGTATTTTCCCGACTGTTGACCAGTTTTATGCTGGACTTCTATGTTTAATGGATCAGGTCTATGACCAGTTCTATCCAGTTGTACCAGTTCCGCAACGAAGCAAACGCACAACAAAGAAACAACGAAACTCTTCTTACCCAGACGTGGTAATCAACCCTGTCAAGGTGTTTACGCCGTTGATGCGAGCTGCTTCAAATGCGTGTGCGTCTCACGCGAAGGATAGGACCCCTAGCCATGCAACGTGAGTCCAGGCAACGCAATGGTCACGCGTGAAGTTGACGACGGCGCGTGACGATGGCGGCGATACACACTGCAGTGCGAACCGCGGACATGCAATGCAAAGCAAGGCAAAGCAAATCCAACGAAACGCGGGACCCAAACAACGAAATTATCCCGGAGACCCAACACCACAGGATGGTTGGGAAATAAGCAACGGCGCGCCCTGGCAGCCCCGCGGCTTCCCTTTGCGTGGAGAAGCGCGTGGAGCTGGTACATAGGTACAACTGGATAGAACTGGTCATAGAACTGGTCCATGTAAAATAGGGTGGGTCAGGCATAGAACTGGTCGTCTCAAAATGGAAAGTGTTGAATATCTGAACTTCTTCTTTTTGGAATGTCGACCAGTTCTATGCTGGACTCTATGTTTAATGGGCCAATTCTATGACCAATTCTATGACCAATTCTATCCAGCTGGACCAGTTCCGCAACGAAGCAAACCCACATCAATGAAACAACGAAATTCTTCTTACCCAGACGGTGCCTGGACAAAAAGTGTCCACACCCATGGCGGGAAGGCGATGCAACATAATAGCAACCACAACTCCGAAATGCTCTCACTTCGCACCCCTCCCCCAAAACCCAAAGTTAAAGTGTCCACATTTTGTCCCTGGCCTTTGGCCCACCGCCATGACCTGTCAACTTTGAATTTAGGGGAAGGGGGTATACATGTTAATCCGACGTACTGTAATGACTCAAGGTCTTGGTGAGACACGTGTGGACACTTTTAGTCCATCTACTCTACTCGCCACGTGGCAACGCCTCGGGGACGAAAACAATATCCACTCTACTCCAGGCGTGGCAACGCCCTGGGAGGAGCAGATAACATTCCGCTCGGCGCGTCGCGTAACCACGCATCGAGGGCGAACATATGCTCCATTCGATGTCCTGATTTCGAAATCCTTCGCGCAGATCGGCCGCGCTGACACGCTCAGATGTCTCAATTCCAGGACAGGCCTGCGCGGGCAGGTGGGCGCGCGGAGCGGCAAGGCCGCGGGGCGAAAGGAAGCCGCTCCGCTCGACGCGACACGCAGCACTGTGTGGGGAGCGGAACAAATAAAACAATAGTGTACTCTACAGGGCAAGTTTTGATACATAGGAATTTCATCAATATAGGATTATTAATACATGATTAATTTAGGAATAAATGTATGCATGAACTCATCGTTGTTTTTGGTACTAAATCCCTGCATGTTTAATACATGATCCGCACGCGGAGCATGTATTAAAAACGGCACTGTGCTCCTCATGTGACAGCGCCCAGGGACGAGCCAAAACTCATATGCCCCTTCTACTCTTCGTGTGGCGTCGCCTGGGGGGGAGCTACAGCAAAAGCCACTCCACTCCGGGCGTGACGACGCCGCAGGGGAGGCACACACAATGCTCCACTCGGCTCGCCGGGTGGCAACGCCTCGGAACAAGACGTGCTCCACTCGATGCCTCGATCTGGAGATCGTCCGCGCGGGTCGGCCGCACTGGCACGCTCAGAGTTCTCGCTTCTAGGGCAGGCCCGTGTGGGCCGATGGTCACGCGGAGCGGCAAAGCCACGGGGCGACAAGAATCTGCTCCGCTCAAAGCGTCACGTGGCAACGCCGAGTGGCGACATAGAGCACTAATCCACTTCTACTCGCCAGGTGGCATCGCCTGGGGTGGGGTGGGTGGGTGGGTGTGTGGGGGGGGGGGGGGGCAAAAAATGGCACTCCACTCTACTCGGCACGTGGCAACTCCCTGGAACCGAAAACAAAATCCACTCTACTCCGGGCGTGGAAACGCCGTGGGGAGAAACTGATAAGGGTCCGCCGGATTCGTCGCGTGGCAACGCCTCCGAACGGAAACGTGCTCCGCTCGATGGCGGGCCGAATGGGCGCGCGGAGCGGCAACGTCACGGGGCGAAAAGAAGCTGTTCTGCTCGAAGCGTCACGCGGCAAGGCCGAATGGCGACCAAAAGTACCAATCCACGCCTACTCGACACGTGGCATCGCCGGGGGTGGGGGGTGGGGGGCGAACAACTAACGCTCCACCCTACACGTCACGTGGCAACGCCTCGGAGGCGAGAACATAATCCACTATTCCGGGCGTGACAGCGCCGCGTGGAGGAGCAACCCACTCGACTCGCCGCGTGGCAACGCCTCGGGGGGGAGGGTGGAAAAGTGCTCCACTCGCTGCCCTGACTCTGAGGTCTTCCGCGCGGATCGGCCGCACCGACACACTCCGAGCTCTCGAGCCTAGGGCAGCCCTGCGCGGGCCGAGTGGGCGCGCAGAGCGGCACGGCCACGGGGCGAAAAGAAGCTGCTGCGCTCGAGGCGTCTCGCAGCAACGCGCGGCGGGCGGAACAAAACGACTACTCTCTACTCTGCTCGGCACGCGGCAGCGGGATCCCTGGAAGTCGGTGGCAACTCATGGGAACCTTCCGTACCATTTGTCGGCACTTGCGAATCGACCCTAATCGACGCCACATCGACGCTAAATCTACGCTATTCGACGCAAGCCGACGCTAAATCGGCGCTATCTCATCGACTCCAGACGCTAATAATCGACGCTAGTCGACGATCAAGACGGAATTATGAGGGTATACCAGGCTTCCATGATTTGCCACCGAATAAGTCCCGACCCGTCCTGCGACGCTTGTTCTGACGAGCCAGGGAGCCCGTCGAGGGCGCCCTCGGAGCGAGAAAACGCGGACAAAACCTCTAATCTCCTGACGACATCGGAGCTCTGGACCCCCGCACCGATCCGCGACAGCGGAGGCGTCGTTGTCGTCGTCGTCGTCGTCGTTGTCGTCGTCTTCATCGTCGTCGTCGTCGTTGTCGTTGTCGTCGTCGTTGTCGTTGTCGTCGTCGTTGGCGATGCGCGCAACTGTCGTCGTCTTTGTCGTTCGTCGTCGCCCGCCATCGTCCGTCGTCGCCGAAGGGCCGCGGAGCGGAAGGGATGAGGGCGGGAGGAAAAGATGGAGAAAAGAAAAGAACACGAGTTCCCGATGTGACCGATCGGAAGTCCGAGTTTTGGGGCGAATGTTCGGGTTGCGAGGTGCATACCAAGCTTGGCGGTTGAGACCGACTCCAGGTTTCGACCGAACGGATTCCTGGTTTGGGGCCGATTCTGGGGTTCAAAAGGCGGTTTGCGTCTTCCTCCTCCTCCTCCTGCTCCTCCTCCTCCCTTCGTTCCAATTCTCGATGGCTCCGCCGAGCGCTGTTTCACTATATGTGTCTCTTCGTCCCTATTCCCATGCACTCTCATGGGCAAGCGTTTTGAATAGGCTGGTGGGTATGCACGACCCGCGAAGAATACTCTTGATTGCGTCAGGAACGGGAGGGCCTGATACCCGCCAGACGGGCCTTTTTAAGACCCCCCAAAGACAGCCGTGAAAGGGCGGTTTGTTGCCCAAACCCCACCGGAACCTTCCAAAGCCACTCTAATCAGACCCTCACACGTCCCCCACTTTATTACGGAATGGGGAGTACCCTAAAACAACCCACGCTCATTGCAAACACGGAGATGTCCTTTCTTAATCGACTGCACCTTCCCCCTCCTCCTCCTCCTCCTCCTCCTCCTCCTCCTCCTCCTCCTCCTCCTCCTCCTCCTCCTCCTCCTCCTCCTCCCCCAGCGCCAGCCGGAATGCCCCAGGATCCCCACAGCACCCTTTCTCAACAAAGGCTCCCCAAAGCAAAAAAAAAAAAAACACTAGATATCCTAAAACCTCGATCATCGAAACTTAGCACGCCAGAACTGAGTGGTGCCCAGCTGCCCAGCAACACAGGCTGCCCGGAACAGAGAGCGGCCACTGCTGGGTGGGCGACATCCCGTCTCAAATGGACAGCGTCCTCGGCGGCATCGACCGACACCCCTGTTCAGGGACAGGAACTGCTGTGGGTCTTCGTAACCATTCCCCATCCCTCCGCGAAGCTTAAAGCAAGTTTTGCCTGCCCCCCATCGACCCCCAACCTTCAATGCTCAGTTGCGCGCGGCGCAGCCTGCTGACGCCGACGAAAAATATGAAGTCATACGTGTTGGCGTCAACATTGACATTTCGAGGGGCAGGGGGCGCCGACATATTGCGGAGGGGTGTTTTCCCATCCTCCAGATCGGTATCGGTACCTCGAGCATCGATCCTTCTCGTGCGGCCAGGTGGCGAGCTTTGTTCCGGGTCGCCTTTGGCGGCTGCGGCCATTTGCGCGGCCATCATCTGCTGCTGCATTGCGGCCATCATCTGCTGCTGCTGCTGCGGCGATGCCTGTTGGGTGGTTCGTCCCTTCGGGCTGGGGGGGAGGGAGCAGGGGCAGAAGGAGGGTGGAGGATGAGGGGCGAGGAGTGAGGAGGGGGGGGGCAGAAGAGAACACAAGATAAAGAACGAAGAGGAAGACGGGGGACGAGAAACGGAGAAGGAAGAAGGGATGAGGAGAGAAAGGAAGGAACGAAAGAAAACGGAGAGGAAAGCCATCGCCTTGATCCCACCCCCCCGCTCCGCTTCCCCCCCCCATCCCGACCCTCCCTCCGCCTTCCCCGCCTCAGGCGGAGAGGGGAGGGCGAAGGGAGACGGAGGAGAGTCAAGGGGGATGACGAGGGGGGGCGTGCGAGGGGCGGGACAGTGGATGGGAGGGGGGCGAGGAGGATCGGCCGACGAAGCGCCGCGGCGTCAAAAAGGGTCCAACACCGGGACACAATCAACAGGAAATCGGACCCTCAGCACGAAATCCGTGAGAATGGCTGGGCAGACCGCTCTTCCTCCTTGCTCTGTTGCTTCCGTTCCTCCTCCTCAGCCGTGGTGCCGGACGGCCGTACCCTGATCATTATCCCCCCTCCTCTGCCGCCTGGAGTATCTGCTGGGTGCAGTCCGTCTTCTCATCCGCCTCGGACTCCGCCTCTCCCTCCTCCTGCTTCACCTCCTGCTTTCCCCCCCCCCCCTCCCTCTCTGCCTCCTCTTCCTCCTGCCCCCTCCCTCCCTCACTCCAGTCTCCCCCTGAAGCGTACAATCTTGTAGGGAGCTGCACAAAAGGAACTTGGGGGAGGTTTCTCTGCAACATCGTTCGCGCGCCTTGGGTTTATACTGGTGATCCTGCTCCTCTTCCTCCTCCTCCTCTTCCTCCTCCTCCTCCTCTTCCTCCTCCTCCTCCTCCTCCTCCTCCTCCTCCTCCTCCTCCCTCCATCTTTCCCTCCGTCCCTCCCTCCTTCCCTCCCTCCTTCCCTCCCTCCCTCCGTCCCTCCCTCCCTCCTGCCCTTTTTCCTCCTCCAACTTCCCCCCCTCTTCCTCTTCATCCTCATCCTCATCCTCCCTATCCCTCCCTCAGTTCTCCCCCCCTCCCTCCTTCCCTCCCTCCCTCCCCCCTTCCCACCACCTCCTCCTCCCCCTCCTCCTCGTCCTCATCCTTCCCCTCCTCTTTTCACCTCCTCTTTTTTTTCCTCCTCCTCCTCCTCCTCCTCCTCCTCCTCCTCCTCCTCGCGTCCACCTCGTAGCCGCCGCGGGGCGGCCAGACGCAAAAGAGACGCCGCCCTCCGTGTGGTGTTTCGTGCTTTGGAGTCAGGATGTGTTTGGTTTGGAATTGTTGTGTTGATAAGTGTGTCTGCGGCGCGCCTGGGGGCAGGCGTTCGCAGAGGGCCGCGGGGCTTTTCAGAAGCCCGCGCGCTTTCTGCGACGTCTTCGAACTCTGCACGGGGGGTCGTTGTCAAAACGACTCTCTCGCGTTACTGCCGCACGCCGCCGTTTCAATCGGAGTTCGCACTAATGGGTTGGGCACTGACCGTTTTCAAAATCGGATTGTCGCCTGAGCTCCGCACGCGCTTATAGTTCGAATGTAACATTTAACGGGATGGAAGGCGTTTTTTCCAACATGGAACTCTCGCCTGGGACTTCGTTGAATTTACAGGCCTTGACCTTGAACGCACATCGCGCTGCACGCATCACCAGCGGCTCTTGATCAACGTGGAGCTGTCGCGTGAAACTTCCACTAAACCCATGACGACCCACGATGCACTTGTGCAGCGGTTGCATGGTTGGGGTTGTCTTTCTTTGAACTGGGCATATCGCTGGGCGCCCCGTTGAACTGTATGCCAATTGCTCTTGCGTCCCTAGTGTGACGCGACAGAGCGACGCCGCGCAATTCCTCATCAAAGCGGGGGCCTCGCCTCAATGGAACGCCCAACTGCGTTGGTCCTCCAAAGCGGGCGCTTCTTCGGGCGAGTCGGAGGAGTTAAGCGGGCGTGGGATTTGGGAAGGGGGGGTGCGTTGCAGCATCGCTTACGCATCGTCGGCTTGCTCTGGTCCTCCCCCTCCTCTTTCTCCTCGCCCTCCTGCTCCTGCAGGAGAAAGGGAGAGAACAGAAGCGGGCCAGCAAGCAGCCGCGGGGGGCGAAGCAGTCCTGACCTGGAAACAGAGCCGATTCGGGCAAAGGCGGGCGGTGCCAACGAAACACGACGCGACCCACACGCCACTTCCGCCACTGCGCGCCCGAGCCAGCGCAGCAAGCGGGAGCAGCTGGGAGGGCGCGGGGGAGAGGGGGGAGGAGGGAGGAGAGAGCCGAGAGGAACCGGGAGGCGGCGGGAGAGAGCCCTCCCTGTCAACGCGCGCGCGCCCGCCAGAGGCACGGAGCGGGAAAGGAGGGGGGGCAGGGGGAGGAGCAGGGGAAAAGCCTGTCTGGCGCCTAGGTTGGCGGGGAGAACGGCAGGCAGCAGCGCTGGCGGAAGAGGGGGGGGGAAGAGGGGGGAGGGGCAGGCTGGGAGCTGGCCCCAGTCCGCAGGGTGCCCGCTCAAGCGTGCCGGGCGCGGTGGGCAGCTGGCCCGGCGCCCGCGCCGCCGGCCCTGGCCGCCCACTGTGGCGGCCCAGCGCCCGCGCCGCCGGCCCCAGCCATCCAGCGCGGCGGTCCTCGCGCGGGCAGGCAGGCCGCGCGGTAGGTCTCGGCGCTGCCCCGCAGCAAAGTCACAGCGAGGCTTTGCCGGGCACTGCCTGTCCGAGGGTCTCGGGGGCGCTTAAGGCCGTCAGCCCAGGGCCAGGGTAATGCCTGTGTTTGCGCTCTTGCGCGGCCGCTGCAACCGCGCCGTCGCGGACATTTCAACTCCGGCCCGCAGCGGTGCGGGCGCCCATCGCCGCGTTCGTGACCACGACGTCGGCGTATGCCAGGCCGGCGGTCGGGTCGGTGAAAACCACGTCGAGCCGCGCGGCCTCGGCGGCGCCGTCAGGCCCAGCCCTGTCCCAACCGGGGACGTCCTGCTCGGTCGCCACCCCCGTGTGCCTCGCACGCCGCTGTGGCGCGCGATGGCCCCGCCGCCCAGATGGCAGTCGACCGCGTGGCCCGGGTTGGCTACCTGGTGCCCTCTTCCTCCTCCTCCTCCTCCTCCTCCTCCTCCTCCTCCTCCTCCTCCTCCTCCTCCTCCTCCTCCTCCTCCTCCTCCTCCCTCCTCTTACCTTCTCCTGCTTCCTCTCCGTCCCTCCATCCTCCTCCCCCTCCTACCTGAGGCTCGCCTCGCCCTCGCCGGACAGGCTCTTGACGCCATGGTCGGAAGCAGCGAAGCGGCGCAGCGGGTCCGCGCCCTGCTACCAGCACTCCTGGCGAAACTGCAGGGCCGAGGGCCCGATTGGTTCGCAGCACTACGGCGCAAAGTTGCCCTAAATGCGGACACCATTGGTCTCGACGTGTCGGTCGCCGACGCCGCGGGCCTCGAACGGGGGCAGCATGGGCCGCCACTGGAGTCACGGGGACACGGCGAGCTGGGGACGCCTCGGGCCGCAGCGCAGGGGGAGCGTGCAAAACACGGAGGGACGCCTCGGGCCGCAGCGCGGCGGAGCGTGCCCAGGGCTGAAGCGGCGTGCGTCTGGCCGCCGGAGCCCCTGCCCGAGCGCGAGGATGGGCAGGGGCCAACTCTTATGTCGGGCGTGTCCCCCTACAAGGGAATTTTCGACGGAAGAAAACAAAGAATACCCCCAAAATATTCAACAAATGTCAAAGCATACTCATAAAATTGTCCCCGGACTTTTTTTTTTGTGTTTTTACTATGTTGGGGTTCTTTATTTTTCGTCAAAAATCCCCCTGTAGGGGGACAGACCCGACTTAAGCCAACGCCGAGCTCGACGCGCAGCCCAACGCCGAGACCCGCAGCCTGGTACCGAGCCCAGCTTGCGGTTCGCCGAGCCCGCGTCGCAGTCTGACGCCGAGGCCGCCCCCCCAGGCCCACATGGCGAACGGGGCACAGATCATCGAGGCCCCGTTTGTGCCACTGCGGGCCTGCATGGCGGCGGCATGCGCCGAGTTCGGCGCTCGGTGTGCGAGCCCTGTTCCCAGGTTTCGCTGCGGCCACGGCGGAGATTGCCAGCGCCGCCCAGGCCGCACCTACCGCGAGCTCAACTCATTGCAAGCAGAGTTGACTCATGAATGCAGGCGGAGGGTGATGCGTGGAATCCCACATCCTCGCCTTCCCGGTCCCTTTCGCGCTCGGCCATTTTGTCGCCCTGCTCGACTACGGGATCAAGGAAGGGGAGGCTCGCAAATTGACATGACACTGTCGTCGACCCTGTCTTGTCTCGTCTTGCCTTCTCCCTCCTCCTACCCCAGCTCCTGCTCCTGCTCCGCTGCCGTCCTCAGCGCCCACCTCCTCCCTCGTCCCCGTCTCCACCTCCCCCCCATCCCTCCACCTCGCGCAGCCTCGTCTCTATCAGGGGGGCGTGCTGACCGAAAAACTGTGCCCGAATATCTGCCCGAGTGTGACCGAAACCGGCGCCCGAACTTCCCTGGACGCGCCAGAGTGTGACCCTGATTCTTGGTTCGAGATCGAAGCGACTTTCACTTTCGGCTCCAATTTCGTTCACGCTGCGTTTCGGTCGCAAATTCGAGCGCGTGTTCGGTCATCAGTTTTTGCTCGGTCACAAGCGATTTTGACTGACAGGGGCCGTGTGCCATGATCCTCCCCTCCTCCCTGCCTTCCCCCCTCCCCCCCAGCGCTGCCATGCTGCAAACGACCGCGGCCGCTGCCCTCCCAGCCAGCGGCGGGGCCAGGCCGCTGGCCAATGGCGCGGGGGGAGGGTGACGGGAGGGCGCGCCCTGAGCCGCAGGGCAGACGGGTGTGGCGAGGGGGTATGGGAGAGGGCAGGGGGGGGGTTGGGGGGGAGGAAGGGCTGTCGCGGACTGTGGTGTTATGCCCAAGGCGACTCGGAGCATGCAACTGGGGGAACCCCGCAACCACCTCGACCGCGGTAACGAAGCCCCGCTGAAGGCACGGTCCAGAGCCTCCCCAATAGTGCACATCCCTGAGGATGGGGGAGGGCCGCCGATTCAGTCATCACCTCCAGCTTGCACAGACTCTGCGGTGCGCGAGGCACCGAACAGAGACCTCGGGTCCATACGAGCTGTGTTGAGCATCGCAGGGGCCCTTTGAAGGGAGCAGGGGCCCAAACTCACCGATCTCTCGGGGCGTCCCGCGTAACTGTCGGGAGCTTCCCGCACAGGAGGTCCCCAGAGGCATCCAAGAAACCTCTGGTAGGGGGCCACATGCGAACCCTACCCCTGCCCCCCATGATCACTGAGGGGGAGGGTGGGGTAGGGTTCGCATGTGGCCCCCCACTCTGGCCCACCACCCAGGAGCGGTGGCGGCTTGGGCCGCAAGCCACCAGACAAGCTCGAGGCTCCATCGACCGGCTCTTCGCGGCGGGCCCCTCGAGTCAGCACGGCTGGCCGCAGCTCGGACAACGGCTCGCGGGCGCCTTCCATGGCTCGTTTCCTCTTATTTTTCGAATGGAGCAGCTTACGGGCCCCACGACTGCCCGTGAAGGCCCCCAAACGGCCCAAAGACGGCCCCAAGAGAGCCTCAGATGGCCTCCAGACGGTCCAAGGGAGCCTCGAGACGGATCCACAGGCGGGCCCTCGAGAGGACCTCAGGAGGCCAAAAACATTGATCTCACTTGGGTTTTTGAAGGTTTGTTCTCCGCTTAATTCTCGCATCAGGAGGCCCCCGTTCTGGGGGCCAATCGCAACTCGCCCCCCTCCCCGCCCGCCTGCTGCACGGGAGCAATCAGGGAATAGGGGCGACGAGAGAGGACGGGGACGGGCGGTGTCAGGACTGGGGAGGAATGGCCTGGCGCGTGCAACGGAAGAACGCGTGTCTTTACTTGCGGCAGTAACGGGCGTTATGGGGTGGGGGGTGGCCGCGGGGGGGGAGCATAACGTAACGAACTCCCAGCCCCGTGAGGTTCCAGCCCCACCACTGCGTTCGCGCGCACGACGACGGCGACGACGAGTGACGAGCGACCAGCGACGAGGACGACGAGGAGGACGAGGACGAGGACGAGGACGAGGACGACGCCGACGACGCCGACGCCGACGCCGACGATGACGATGACGAACGACGACGACGACGACGACGACGACGACGACGACGACGACGACGACGACGACGACGACGACGACGAGCGACGACGACGACGACGACGACGACGAGCGATGACAACGACGGCGACTGGCAACGAGCGACGCCTCTGGAGGTCTCCGAAGGTTTCCCGAGGCCTCCAGAGGCCTCCTGGGGCCTCTGGAAGCCTCCAGCGGCCTTCTGGAGACCATCCCAGGGCCTCCGAAGGCCCCCGACAGCATTCGGAGGCGTTTGACAACGACACGCAAACGCGAGCGATGACGACAGACGACAACGACGACGACGAAGATGATGACGACGACGACGATGACGACGAATCCGACGACGACAAGCGACGAGCGAGGAGCGACGAGGACGACGACGAGCGACGAGCGACGACGACGATGACCACGGGCGACGACGAGCGACGACGACGACGCCGCCGACGACGCCGCCGCCGCCGACGACGACGACGACGACCGACAACGAAAAGCGACGAGGAGTTGTGGCGAGCACATGCCTGCGAAGGCGTCGTTGCCTCCACGTGGCGTATAAGAGGTATGATCCTTACCTCGTTCCTCCATCCTCGTCGTCATCGTCGTCCCTCTACTTTCATTGCCTCTCTCCGACGAACACCACAAGTGCCTGAGAGCACCGCAACTTGCCCGCGACCACCGCCCCTATGTGGGTCTCGATGCGGATCCCTATGAAGACCCCTCTGGGGATCCCTATGCTCATCCCTATGCGGATGCCTATGCGGATGCCTATGCGGATCCCTATGAGGATGCCTATGCGAATTGCCATGCGGATCCCTGTGCGGATCCCTATGCGGCTCCCTATGCGGATCCCTGTGCGGCTCCCTATGCGGGTTCCCGCGCGGATTCTATGCGGATCCCCATGCAGATCCGTATGCGGATCTATGCGAATCCCCACGGATATCTCTATGCGATCCCCATGCGGATCCCTATGCGGATTTCTGTGCGGATGCTTATGCGGATCCCTTTTCGGGTTCCTATGCGGATCCATCTGCGCACGGCGGCAGAGCCGGGGGCGAATTGGGGGCCAGAGGGTTACGTCATGGGGGGGTGGGGGGCGGGGGGGCCCCAGCGCGCGTTATGGCCCAAGCAAGAACGAAACACGCTCGAGGTACCCGGACGTGCTGCAACGAGGGTGGCTCGTGGACCCGCGGGGCGGCTCGGGGGCAGAGCGGCCCTCCCGATCCGTGCAGCGCGCGGCTCCCAGCACCACCGACGACCCGGAGCCCCCTCCGAGATGCCCCAGGCCCTGCATGGACGGCCACGCAGGGTGTACGCCAGACACCTGGCTGCAGAAGCACGACGAAACCCCAGCAATGCCGCGGGAACTGCCACAAAGCGCTGCGTCTGCGCCTGTGGATTCGCTTTTCTCCCTTCCACGCCGCGAACTGTAAGAGAACAGAAGCCCTGGCAGCTTTAGATACGAGGGAGAAGGCGACCTGGAAAGAAGAGCTCTCCGCCGCTTACCTCGTCCCCCACCCCCCACACCCCTCGCCAGCGCGCGGCGCCGAAGTTGGCTACACGCACGAGTGACCCCAGCCAAGAGGGACCTTCGGTGCGCGGCTCTAGGCGGCCTCAGGCATGCCAAATCCAAACGCGAGGGCCGATGCTGGGGGGAACCCCCGTGGCCCCGCACCAAGAGAGCCAGCTGGCGAAGGGTCACTCTTGCGCGCAGCCGAGGGCTGCGCCGCCAGGGGTGCTGGAGGGGGGCCCGGGCCTGGGCGATGGTCTGCAATCCGAGGGCGCCCGTGGTCCCGTCCGTATGCAAACGATGCTCTGGCCTCTGGCCCTCGCTGCCCTCGCCCTCGCCCTCTCCTTTTGTCGCAGGCACTTATCCCGCTCGAAGCGGAGCCGCCCCCGCGGGGGGGACACGCCGACGCTCGGGCACTGGTAGCTCAGCGCCCCCGCAGCGCGCGCCGCTTCTCGAGCTCCTCGGCGGAGGCCCGGCGCCACTCCAGCGCCCGGGGGTCGGCGGAGTCGTAGCCGAGGAGACGCTCGGCGTCGTCGAGCAGCTTCTGGTGCTCCTTGAGCTCCGCGAAGCACTCGGCGCGCCTCCGCAAGATGTCCGCCTCCTCGTCCAGCTCCACACAGCCGGCGGCCGCGCAACTCTCCAAAGCCTTGCCGTACTCGCGCGCGGCGAGGCGGTAGAGCTTGCGGTCCGTGTACCTCGCGGCCTGCGCCAGCAACTCCTGCACGCCCGTTTCCGCGCCCGCGGCGTCCGCGGCGCCAGGGCTGCCCGCGGCGGCGTCGCCGCCAAGGGCCGGCGCCGACGCCGCCGCCTCCAGGGGCCCGTCGCGGGCCATCCTCAGCTGGACTCCGCAGCCCGCGTCCGCCAGCAGCCGGACGCTCTTGGACTCGGGGTCAAAGGTCCCGACCTTGACTCGGGCGGCGGGGTCGAAGATGCTCCCGTCCCCGGTCATGACGTAGCCCTGGCCCTCGTGCTCCAGCATCGTGACCCCCTGGGACACGTCGAAGCCCTCCGGGGGGGCTTCCACCGTCTTCCCGGCCGGGTCCCACACGCCCACGAGCTTCTGAGGGTCGGCCGGGTCGAAGAGCAGGCCGCCCTGGGCGGCCAGGTACATCCTCCCGTCGTGCTCGAGGAGCACCGTGGGGCCCAGGGGGCTCTCTGCGCCCTCGGGTGCCTCGTCCTCGTCCCCTCCGTCCACAGGGAGCGGCACGGACCCGCCTGAGCGCCTGAGCTCCGGCACCAGCCTCCTCAGGCCAGGCTCGTCGGAACAGAACCTCGGCAGCTGCCTGGAGAAGATGTGGCGGACGATCCGGGCCATGCCGGCCTCGCCCACCTGGAGGTCCTCCCTCGCCAGCAAGCCCAGGGCGACGGGGTCCTCCTGCTCGGGGCACGCCTCCGACACCCTCCAGCTGCATGCCTCCTCGTCGAATTGCAGCCGCTCGAAGGCAGCAACGGCCGCCAGGCGCGCGCGTGCCTCCGCGTCCTTCAGGTCCGACTGCGCCTTCTGGTCCTGCGCGGCCGCCGCCGCCCCTCCACATCCTCCTCTACATCCCCCTCCACATCCTCCACTCTCCTGCTCCTCCTGCTCCTTCTGCTTCTGCTCCTGCTCCTGCTCCTGCTCCTGCTCCTGCTCCTCCTCCTCCTCCTCCTCCTCCTCCTCCTCCTCCTCCTCCTCCTGCTTCTCCTCCTCCTCCTCCTCCTCCTCCTCCTCCTCCTCCTCCTCCTCCTCATGCCCCTCTCCGCCCCCTCCTCGTATCCCATCCACCTCCCCATTCCCCCCTCTGACCCTCCTTCCGTCGCTGCCGCCGCCGCCTCATCCTCGTCCTCCTCTTCCTTCTCCTCCTCCTCCGCCTCCGCCTCCTCCTCCTCCTCCTCCTCCTCCTCCTCCTCCTCCCCTCCTCCTCCTCCTCCTCCTCCTCCGTCTCCCCCTCCTCCTCCTCCTCCCCCTCATCCTCTTCCTTCTCCTCTTCCTTCTCCTCCTTCCACCTCTCGTCCTTCTAAACAACTCCCCCGTGTCGCGGCCCCAGTGGTGTCGGAAGGGCGGGCCCGTTGTTCCACCCTGGACAATCATCACCATGAATGGCCCTCCAGCTGCAAACATCGAGCAGTTACACGGATGAGGGCGGGTAAAGGTCAAACTGCTACTCGATGCTTAGGCAAACTTCCACCTACACCCATTCGAGGTAAGTTTCCAACCGCAAGGCGGGTGGAGGGCGCCCAGTTGAAAAACGTGGCTCCCGCCTTTGCGCCGCACGCATTGGTCTTAACCAGTGACGCCGAGCAGCGTATGCACAGGGTCTCGAGCTCGCCTCAGAAATCCTGGGAGCTCGCCGCCTTTATGAGAGTGTTGGAGACGTGGGCTCGTCGACACCTCCGAGGACTGAGCCCCCAGCCGCGGACCCCGCCCCCCCGAACCCCCGCCTCGGCGGGGGAGACAATGGGGGCCGAGGAGCTCCCCCTCCCGCCGCCCGGACCCCCCAAGAGCAGCCGTGACGGGGCTGGAGGTTGGCCCGAGCGGGCCCGCACACCTGGGGCACAGCACAGTGCAAGCGTCGTGCTACCACCGGGACGCTGAGTAAGAAACGAAAGGCACGTCTTGGTGGGAGAAAGCACACACGGTACTTCAAATAATCCATAACCATCGAGCTCGAGCGAATGGAATCGCTCAGCAGCAACAGTTAGAGCAAGCGCGCAAGCAACTCAGCGAGCAATCTCCAAACCAGGGGCACCGAGGACTCCGTGTTGGGTCCGATCCGCCCTGGGACGTTTGGAAATCACTTATGGCCTCGAGTGCGAAACGCGTTCATCAGGATAAGTTGGCTCTTTTAGTTGCGTCTGCCAAGAAGATTGCTTCGCGCTGTCGAGGGCGCGCTCTACGCTCGTTACTTCACGATTTCAAGGAGTGGATTGTTGGAGCCGAGGCGCCAGGTATCTTGCACAAAGCGATGAAGCAGAACCCCGCGCCCGCTGAGGAAATCATCCAGGGATCTCAGGTGTTGTTTCAGCCCAGGGATTGGTCGACCAGCGGGCTACACCATTTCGGGACCTCTGGACCAAGCCGGGCGTGTCTCTAGATGTGCGAATCCTGGAAGCCTTCGAAACTGCACGTGTAGCAGCGCGTGCCGATCCTCTCGATGCACTTTCAGTCTCCGAGATTAGGCAAGCCGCTCACGCCATGCGAGCGAGGGCGGGTCAAGGCGTGGATGTTTAAGTCCGACAGATGTTGAGCGATTGCCCGACGCTGCATTGGCAAAACTTTCAAAGCTCTGGGCATTGCGACGGGGCATGGGCTTTTGGATATCCAAGGGTTTTACGATGCGATGGGTTGGTTCTCTTGTATCCCCACGGCCATTCGACTGGGGTGTCCTCCAGTCATTCTGGCCCTTGATCTGTTGCAGTGTATCATGCCGAGGACGCTGGGACAAGGAGGAGCAGCCTCAGAACCCATATACCCCACACATTCCATAGTCCAGGGCCTCCGTGGGGGTACCAGATTGTCCCGTTGTCTTACTTTTTACATTTTACCTCGTATGACATCCTCCCACCCATGTATGGGAACACGCATTCGGATCGACGAATTGCCTCAGCGAGTCCACGGATCTAGACGCAGTCTCCGGCAGTCCCTAGTGTGCGGCCTGATGGACACGTGCCAACAGCTCACGCGCGAAGGCCTCACGGTTTCGCCAAAAAGTGTTGTGCTGTGTTCTCATCTTGAGGACGCTCAGAGTATTTCAAAGCAATTGCGACGTGCAAGTTTTGAAGTCAAGCCATGTAGTCGTGCAAGATACTTGGGAGTGGACTTAGGTGGGGGGAAACGTCATGCTCGACACCAGCGCAATAAAAAGAGTGGACAAAAACAGCAACCATGCACAGCAAGGTGGTCAAATTTGCAAGGGCTTCTAAACGATATCATATCACCAGCAGGCTCACGCGAGCTGGCACCATGGCCGCCGAGATGTACGGCCATCAATTGCATGGAGTTTTTGGCAATGCTATGCTCCGCTGCCGCCGTCAGATATGCCGTGTTTGTGGGTCGGGCAAAAGGGGGCGGTGTTTAACAACACTTCTCGATCTTCGTAGTCCATGGGGGGGATCCAGGGTATACACTTCCTCGATCTTGACTGGCTCTCTGGCTGCAGCAGTACCTGACCAGTCCTGCTATACGACCAGGCATTGCACGCGCGTGGCCGCATATTTTGCAGCGCCTGCGAGAGGCGCCAGCAGGGCAACGATCTAGATTGGTTCGGGGCCCGAACGGAACAATCATCTTGCATCTCCTGGAGGCCAGGTGGGTACCAGAGGCGTCATGGCACTGGAGGGCTCCTGCAGACCACGAGGGCGACCTTGAGGCATGGAAATTTCACCCTTCGGAGCTTTCTGGCAACATTCTGGATGATGACCCAGGTCCGCTACTTCAGGATTTCACCAAAACCATTCAGGCTAAACAGTGGCGCGAGGTCTCGCGCCATTTTTGTGGAGAGGGAACGCAGCACGGTATCGATATTTTTTCCTTGCGCTGGCTTCTGCGGCAGCTGCAGACTGTTCGTCAGGGGGTCAGGCTGAGCGAGCTTATGGTTTCCATTGCTTCGGGAGGGTCTTGGCCTCGGCAGCGGGGGCAGGATGAGACGGAAGGGGATCATGATGTGATATGTGCTCGATGTCAGGACAAACCTGAAACACAATTCCACAGGACGTGGGAGTGTTCGAAAATCGTGGTTCCAAGGCGTACGATAACTCTGATTATTTATTCAGTGCTGCTTTTGCCCAGCATGAAGCTGACGTTTGCTTTTGGCTTCGCGGCCTCATCCCTGCGGCGTGGACATGCATTTCGCCGCCGCCAGTGGAGGAAGTCTTGAGTATGATCGGCACCGCTAGAGGCACGGATGCGCAACAGATGGTAGTATTCGGAGACGCTTCTGGACGGAAAGATTCGGGGGACCCCACGTTCCGACGGGTCGGTCTGGCCATCACCACTCTGAGCTTGTACGATCCGTGTTGTATTCGCACTGCGGTCAAAGGGCCTTTGATTGGAGATGAACAGTCCGTGCCTCGTGGAGAGCTGCGGGCCTTTTTGTTAGCTCTCACGTGCACGGCCGAGCATTTAGTATATATCACTGATTGCGCTGCTGTGACCAAGGGCTTTCACGAAAGACTTCATGAGAGGCCTGCTGGGGCCAACAAGGACCTGTGGCACAAAATCGGTGGTGAGCTGGAGGCTCGATTGCGCCAAGTTTCTGTTTTGTTCGTGAACTCGCACTTGTCGGGGGAGAAAATAGTCACCTCGGGGACCCCTGCCTGGCTTGCCATCGGAAATACTGTGTGGATGAGTTGGCCGCCCAGGCGGCCGAGACTTGGAGAGTGGCCGACGAGGTTCGTGCGGCCGTCTACCAGATCGAGAGGAAGGCCATGCACGTCAGGATGAGGCTCTTGCGAGCCATCCTCGACGTGATGAACACCGAGGCGAGTGGCGGACCCGCGCGCGCGAGGGTGAGGGGTCCTCCTCCTCCTCCTCCCCCTACCCCTCCTCCTCCTCCTCCTCCTCCTCCTCCTCCTCCTCCTCCTCCTCCCTCGATCGTTCGTGCCCTCATCTCGCAGCATCGGCTTGACGAGTCCAGACATAGGTGCACTAGATGTTGGGGATCTGCCAGTAAGGCTAAAGCGTCCGAATGGCTCCCTTCTCATTGTTTTCAGCCCGTTCACGTGTGTGAAAGATATAATGCAATACCTGAGGGGGGCGGCTTCATATCGCTGGGGGCTGGGTCGAGGGGTCTCATAGGATGCGTCTGTCCAGATCACAGAAGGTATGGTTTTGTATTCGATGTGGCCACTTCGCACATTCGCAAATGCGAGAGTTGGCTAAAAAGTGTTCCAACCATATCGCTCCCCATCGCCGGGAGTATTTGACCAGGCTTCATGAGGGTAAGTGGCCCAAACTGCTTAGCAAGGCTGAGCAGCAACGCCGCTCGTAGTTCGTTTCGACCACCACGTGAGATAGCTCGCAACTCGCAACTCCTCCTCCTCCTCCTCCTCCTCATCCTACTCCTCCTCCTTCTCCTCCTGCCCCTCCTCCTCCTCCTCCTCCCCCCTCCTCCTCCTCCCTCCTCCTCCTCCTCCCCCCCCTCCTCCACCACCACCTCCTCCACCTCCTCCTCCTCCTCCTCCTCCTCGTCCTCCCCTATCTCCCTCCTCCTCCTCCTCCTCCTCCTGCTCCCCCTCCTCCTCCCCTCCTCCTCCTCCTCCACCTCCTCCTCCTCCCATTCCTCCTCCTCCTCCTCCTCCTCCTCCACCTCCTCCTCCTCTTCCCCCTCCCCCTCCTCCTCTTCCCCTTCTTCTCCCTCTTCCTCCTCCTCTGCCTCCACCTCCACCTCCTCCCCCTACCCTTTTCCTCATCCTCCGCCTCCGCCTCCTCCTCTTCCTCCTCCTCCTCCTCCTTCCTCTTCCTCTTCCCCCTCCAACTCCTCCGCAATTGCACACTGTGAAGACTACTCTCCTCTCTTCTCAGATGACGTCCTGAAGATATCCGGCCCCTCTCCACGTACTGATTTTTACACACAAGATTCCTGGGAAATGGATTTGCCCTTAGGTTGTTTTTCCAATTGTTGCTCCCGCTGAAGCGATTGCCTCATTTCTGCGCCTCTGGTTGTTCCAAACCGTGCTCCCGCTGCAGCGCGGGCGTTCTCGGTCCTTCCAGATATGCCCCTAAATATAGAAAGTGCCTCCCTTCCCCCGAACAGAAACATCGGAAGTGATTACACATTCGGTGTCGATTCGTTGATCTTTTACCCAACTTTAGGTTGAGAAGGCGAGGAGCAGAGCCAGCGGGTGCTCTCCATCAGCCCCGCCTTGTGTGGAGCTGCGCTTTTCGGGGAGCCCAAAGAACTAGACATGGAGCCACGACTCCAGACCGGCCCACACACCTTGAAGACGATCCACTTACCCTCCAAGGAACCCGGCGCCATGTCATGACATGCTGTGCGGTGTTGCGTTCTGCGCCGCTGTGCGATGCCGTGCTTTGCGTTGCAATGCTTTGTGATGCAATGCTTCGCTGCGCAATGCCACGCCATGCCATGGCATGCTACGCTCTGCCGTCCTCTTCTACGCCGTTCCATGCCGTTCTCTACCATGCATCGCGTACTCTCTCGCGATCAGTGCCCTGCTCAACATCCGAATGTGCGAATAGAGAGGATATGGACGCCATGGTAAGGGATGGGCGGAAGGGGTAGGACGTCAGATATGACGAGAGTGCACCTAACTTGTCCTCCTCCCCGTCCTCCTCCGCCTCCTCCTCCTCCTCACATCGCAACAAGTTCCGCTCACACGCCCCAAACACATCCCGTAACACAACCAACGCCTCTTCGTTCAGAGCTGCGTCGAGCTGTGGCTATGGCGATGAGCCTCCCCCCTCCGAAGGGCCACGGAGAGCGGAAACGTCAATCCTGTATCCCTGCTCCTTCTTCTGATTCTCATCCTCGTACTCTTCCCCCTTTTGACGACGACGACGACGACGACGATCGCGACGACGATGCGCGCCACGACGACAACGAGCGGCGGCGGGAAGGCTCCAGCTCGCCCTTGGCCGCAGAAGCGCGCGCGCTTCGCCACAGGTCGCACAGCAGCCACAAGTCGAGGTGGGGGAGGCCGTGGAGGGGCAGCAGCAGCTCCCCCATGTCCTGGCACAGGCCTCTCCTTTCTCACTCCTCCTCCTCCTCTTCCTCCTCCTCCTCTTCCTGCGCGTGCCTCCCAACTCCTCCGCCGTCCCAATCGTCCTCCTCCTCCTCCAATCCTCCCAATGATTCCAATCCTTCTGCCCCTCCTTCCCCAGGGCGGGAGGGATGGGGGGAAGGGGAGGGGCAGCGGCAGAAGCCCCTCCCCATCTCCTGTCTGCAAGGAGGGAGCAGGGGGAGGGTGAGGAGCGGGGGGGAGAGGCAGAGGAGGAGGGCGAGGAGGAGGAGGAGGAGGAGGAGGTGGCCGAGACTGAGAATGGCCATATGGGGCTCGCGACAACGAGCGCGAGAACTGAGGACGGAGGCCGAGGGGGGGTGGGAGCAGCAGGCGCCACCATTTCAAGGGCCACGCCCTGCACGCCCTCAAATGAGCCACAATCAAACACGGGTCTTACGCGAGATGGCGTTGCGACCTCACGCGGTGGCTCACGCGGGCTGCCAGCAAGGCACGCGACGCTTGCAGGGAGGACGCCTACGCGCGAGCTTACGCGGCCAGCTTATGCGCCAACGTCGGCGAAGACGACCCCGCTTTTCAGAATCGCTCAAATAGCCAGGCCCCTTCCTCCAAACATCCTTCGGCAAACCGTCCCAACACTCAAAAAGGCCATCTCGAGCGTGACATCCGAGGTCCCACCAACTCGCTCCGGTTCCCCAAGCCGCGCGCCACCGAACCGCTGCCGTGCCCTCGCGTGCCGCCTGATGGCAGCGAGTACAAGCATGCCAAACCCTGGGTGAAGAAAAACGCCGGCCGACAAGGAGCCAGCCACAACACGAACGCCTTACTCTTTACATTCTTGCCCTGATGCCGCGATTCGACCACTCATCGTCACCGTGGTCATCGGCCGCGTTCTGCAGAGTCGCATGAGCTTCGTAGATAAAGGGTCCAGAGCCACACAAAAAAAACACAAACCCCAGGATATCCCATCCTATTTTTCCATATGTGTTGGGTTTTCGTCTTCCCCCCCACTTCCCATAGTTTCCAATCTTTTCCTAGGAGTCGACGATTAACTATGTCTGCGTGTTTCTGTCCCTCCTGAGTAGAGGCGCTCGCAGTGGAGCCACCCAAGATGCTCCCTGGGGCTCGAGGGCCGAGACGGCCGCCCCAGGATCTCATGGCCGCAGCCTGTCGAGGCCGCGCGGGCCAGAGCAAATCAGTTTTGGAGTCGATCCAGTTTGTGATCGTTTTCTTATCCATGGTTTTGCCGATCGGCGCTGGCCCTCGCACCCCTCGCGCGCTGTGTTTGGCGCCTGTTCCCAGCAGGTGGAGTTTCCCCCATGATGGACGCCCTGCTGCAAACAGTCGCACCGAGCAGAGGTCCAGAGCCAGACCCCCGCCCTCCCCCCCCTTCCGCCCAATGCCGAAACGTCGAATAAAAGAAACGGCGCAGTGTCCGAACCCCCCTCCTCCATCTTCGTGCCTCGGCTCGTGCCAGAAGAGGGGCCCGCGGGGCGGCGAGGCTGCCTCCGTGGCGGCCAGCATCCAGCCCTCCTCCTCGAGGGGGGCGGGGGGAAGGGCGCTGGCGCCGCCGCGGCCAGGCCACGCAGGAGGAAGGAGGGAGGGAGGAAGGGAGAGCAAGAGGAGGAGGGAGGAGAGGGGGGAAGGAGGACTGATGGGGGGAGGATTCAACTTGCCGTTTTCGGATATGTCTGGGCCTCTGGGAAGCTCCACGCGGCAACGGCTCGATTGGTAATTTCTGGCCAGGAGGCAACCCAGGACATGTCCATGGGTTGAATGGGAGGAGAGAGAGAGAGAGAGAAAGAGAGAGAGAGAGAGAGAGAGGGAGATAATAAGAAGCGCAAAGAGGGAGATGTACATGGTGTTGCTATCACCAGATCTAGATAGATATCGGCCGTGCGCGGTAGCACGACCTCAGCCTGGATTCCTGGAGGTCTCGTATCCGTCGTACCAGGTGCAACCGACGATCCGAAACCCCCTTCCTCCTCCTCCTCCTCCATTCCCGGAGTCTTCGTACTCAGCGCACCAGGTCCCGGCGACGACCCAATCCCCATCCCCCCCTGTGGGAGTGGGGGGTGGGTCTCCCTGCGGCAGTTGGGGCGGGGGGTCGGTCCCCTTGTGGGCAGATCGATTTTTCCCCATGGACTCCCACGGATTTACTCAGGGCGTCCTCGGCATTCCTCAAGGACTCGTAGAAAGGATTCCTGAAGGCTCCCTGCGGGTTTACTAAGGATTCCTGAGAATGCCTTGAACATCGTTGGGGATCCTGGGGATCCATGGGGATGTTCAGAATCCCACCAGCCCTCTGGGTGTAGGCGGTCTGTAGAGTTCTGTTCTTTTCTTCCAAATGAGGAACCGGACACACAATCTCTCTCCCTATATATTTACATATGATATATATGATATATGTATATATGTATATATATATATATATGTATGTATACACCGACGCCATTGTCTGGTCTCACACTGAATCTCGCACAAGAAAGCGGATCCTGGTGTATACGAGATCCTGGTGTATAAATTCTTCGTTGTTTCCCTGGGAAGCGGGGAAACAAGTATACATCACACCACCCCGACGTCGTCCCCGACCCTCAAGAAGTCTTGGGATTCAAAAACCGCCCGCCAATGGTAATGTATATGCTCCAGCTTCCGACCAAAACCCTCATCCCTTCGGGGGACCAAAATCATGGGGAAGTCTCGAGCTTCCAAACTTGCTCTTCCACCGACGACGGAGGTGGAGGGGGATGGGAAGGTGCGCGCAGGCGCTCAGGACGGCCCCAGGAAGGCGCGATGGCCACGAGAGTGTCCCAGCGTAACCCAAAGAAAGCTGCAACGCGCGAGAGACGGCCCAGCATAATCATTCGAAAGCCTTCAGAAAAATGGATGAGGAGGTGGAACTTGGAAGCACGGTAGGAGCTGGGAACGCCACGGGAACGAGGGTGAGAAGGAGCGGATGTGGTTCATTTTGTTGTTCATTTATATAATAATAATAGTATTACTAATAATAATAAAACTACTACTAATAATAATAATACTAATAATAATAATAATACTAATAATACTAATCATAATAATAATAATAATAATAATAATAATAATAATAATAATAATAATAATAATAATAATTCTGATTAACACTAGAATGACCTTCGGCCCACCCCGCCACCGAGCGTGGGCTGTGGGTGAAAAGCTGATCGGATGTTCGGTGGGATGTCGCCGGAGGCCTCTCGGGGGCCGATTGGGGGCCTCTTGCGGGCCATTTCGGGGCCTTCTGGGGCGTCGTGGGGGTCTCCTGGAGCCTCTTGGAAGTCGGGGTCTTCTTGGCGCCTCGAAGGCCGCCTGGGGCCGTCCTGGAGGAGCCTAGAGGTCTCCGGATGCCGTTCAAAAGCCATCGTCGGCGCTCTCGGGGTGTGGCGAACCGGTATGGCTGACCTTCGTAACAATTTTTGGGCCATCTGTACGCCCACGGGTCCCTTTGGAGGCCACGGGAGCGCTCGTGGGCCCCCCCGAGCGGTCATGCCACGGGAGCGGCGTGGTCCCAGGCCCGCCCGCACCCTAGTCCTATGTTCTTGTATATACATACATACATACATACATACATACAGACAGACAGACAGACAAACTGACAGGCATAATTGCATATGTATGTTACACGGACAAATACATTTGTCCGTGTGTACACCTGTCATGCAACTATACACAATGTATATAGACATGTGTATGTTTATATACATATGTGTGCATACGTACATTCATGGATACATACACACATACATACATTCATTCATACATGCACGCATACATGGCATACATACATGCGTGCACACATACATACATAACGATAAATACCTGCATACATGCATACACGAACCCCTTATATATACATACATCAATGTATACACACACGCACACACAAACATACAAACACCTATACATGATACATACAAACGTACATACATACATACGCACATGGATGTATACATACATATACGCATACACATAAACACGTTCGTACGTATAAACTCATATGCATACATACATACGTATTTACCTACATATATACTTGCATACAACCATATATACATTACACGCATGTATGCATGCATGCGTGCCTACACACGAACACACACGCACATATATATATATATATACAGTCATACAAACATGCAAGCATACATGCATACACGCGTTCACACATAGTTTCATGTATACATATAATATACATCTACATATAAATGTACATGTACACATACATACACACGTATCCGCCACCGTGCCTGCACGGAGTAAACGTGGTAGAATGCTCGTCTGTTGCCTGGGAGTGTTTCTGAATGTGATCTAGCACCCCGCCCCCCGGACCACGCGTGCCGCTGGGATCGCCCACAGTGAAATTGTTTTCCACTGCTCTTTCTCGGACCCCAAGACGGCTTCTGCGACAGTGAAGACGACACCAAGACGGCCCAAGATAGCCCAAGGCGGCTCAAGAGGCTCCCAATACGGCCTCAAGACAGCTCAAGAGACTCCGAGGACGAGCCCAAGAGGGCTCCAAGAGGTCCTCCAACAGGCTCTCCAAGTGAGATTCAGGAAGCAGACACCAATGATTACCATTAGTTGTTTGAAGGATTATGAGGTTCTGACCTGTCGCCCGTTTGGGCTTCCGACCGCCCAGGACAGCTCCAGCGGCCTCTAGAGGCCAAGACAGCTCCAGAGGGCCAAGACAGCCCATGAGCTCCTCAACAGGGCCCCGAGTCGGCCCAAGGTAACCCAAGATCGCCCAGGAGCCTCCTAAGGGCGCCCCAAGACGGCCCGAAAACGCTCTCCAAGAAGGCACCAGGACGGCCCAGAGAGGCCCCAAAGACGGCCTCCGAAGGCGCCAGACGGGCCAATCGCCTCCCAAAGACGGCCCAAGGGGCCCCCAAAGGCCCTCAAGAGGCCCCCACGAGGCCTTCAAGCGGCCCCCCAGGAGGCTTTTTTTTCACCCCCACAAGCCTGCAGCGGATTCCGCCAACAGGCCCGCACTCAGGCCTTCTCGAAAGGCCGCCGCGGCCGCTCGGTCCGCCCGCCGCACCCGCGGCCTGAGCCCTTTGCCAGCCCAGCCTATGCTGAGCTCGCCAGCCCCGAGCCCCACGGAACCTCGAGGCGCATCGCGACGCGACCAGGCTTCAGGGCGCCGCACACTTGCTCTTGCCTGCACGGCGCCTCCGCCCTCGCACGTCGGGATCGCCGAACAGGAAAACCTCCCCAGGGTCGCGCGGCAAGTCCGTCGGCGTCCACCTCGGTCCCTGCAGCACTTCGCCCGTCAGCAGGCACCGCTCCTTCGGCTCGCAGGTGCTGTTGCCCTCAGGCGCCGCGAAGCCCTCGACGTCCAGCGCCTCGAGCTCCACCACCTCGGCCTCCGCGACTGCTGGTCCGCGCGTGCCATCAGAGGCCCTTGCGCCTAACCATGCCCGAGCGATTCTGGCCCTCGCTGCCCACCACCCGCGTTGCCTGGTCACGCACGCCTCCTTCTCGTGCCTCTCCAGGATCCCCTCCTTCTCCTCGGTCTCCTGGGGCGCCTCCCCCTCGCCGCGCCCCCGCGCAGCAGGGCCGAGGGAAACTCCTCCAAGTAGGTCGCGACGGCGGCGCCTCGGGCAGACGCGCGGGGACCTGCAGTGCACGTCGCGCTGCACGCCGTCCTCCCCTCGTCCTCCTCGACGCTCTCGCCGAGACCCCCCCCGCACGTCGTCACGTTCTGCGCCGCCTGCAACCACCACAGCAATGCCCGTCCCGAGCTCGCCATCGATGGTGGCTGCGATGGCCCGACGCCTGCCTGCAAGCTGCTCCTCCAGTGCCTCGTTGCGCGCCTTGACGAGCTTCCAGGCTTCCTCCAGCCGCGCAGTGCTCTCGAGCTGCGCGCCCTCGTCGGCCCGCTCGGCCTCCAGCGCCGCCAGCTCGCCCAAGCGCCACCCGGCTGCGAAGCCTCCCGCGAAGGCCTGAACCTCCGCCTCGGGACCCCCCGCCTGCAATGCGCATGGTGCCAGCCAGTCGCTCTTCCATGCCGCGACCTCGCTCTCCAGCTCCTCCTCGTTCTTCTCCTCCACTTCCTGCACCGGGCCCCGAAGAAAAGGAAGGGCGGGGACGCCTCCTGCACCGTCTCCCCAAGCTCCGCCATCAGGCTCCGCTCGGGTGCGTGCTGCTCGCACTCCTCCACCGTGGGAGTCACGCCGAAGGCTTCCAAGAATACGTCCTCCCGCTGCTGCACTGGCGCTTCCCTGACACCTGGGGCCCGCCGCGGCTGAGAGGGGGCCGCCCCCGCGTCCAGCCTTGCGCCGCCGTCCGCCGCCGTCAACAACTTCCGCTCGACATCCGCGACCAAGATGGCCTCCTGGGGCACAGGCCGCAGCTTCGCCGCCCGAGGCGGCGCGGCGTGTCGGGCCCAATTGCGCCATTCCAGGTCCTCGACCGCGTCCGCCAGGATGTCGTCGCCGATGCCCAGGACCCGCCCCGCGGCCACGACCTCGCCGAAGGTGGGAGCGTGGCCGCCTAGGCGATCCGCCAGCCGCCAATGCGCCGCCAGGGCGCGACGGATGGCCGCGGTCCTCACCGCGAGCGCCGAGGCCCGCGTATCGCCATCGGCGATCGGCCTGCCTTCGCATCCGCCGAAGGCGCCGTGCCAGCGAACGCTCGCTGGCCGCAACCCAGCGCCTGCCCCCAGCACCGCACTCCGTGGCCGCTGGCACGCGCTCGAGCGCCCACGGGCGCGCGCCGCGCGCGGGCCTCCCGCACGCCGGGCTCGCTTGAGCCAAAGTGGCTACGGGCGGCCCCCCAGGAGGCTCCCGGGAGGCCTCCAGGAGGCCCCAAGAGGGCCCCAAGAAGCTGTCTCCTCCTCGTCCTCATTTTCTCCATCTCTTTCTCCACCTCTTCTTGTTCCTCCTCCCCTCCCCTCCCCTCCCCTCCCCTCATCTCCTCCTCTTTTTCCATCTCTTCCTCCTCCTCCTCCTCCTCCTCCTCCTCGACCTCCTTCCTACCGCGCGGACGAAGACGAGGACGAGTTTACAACCCGTCCTTATCATACCACTTGCCGGAATTGCGATGTTCCTGCACTGAGTCTCCTTCCTGCAGCGCTGTTGCACAGGCACGGTGGCGGGGTTTGACGCAGGCAGCTGGATTGTCTCAAGGTGCCCCCAAGGAGCCCCCGAGATGAAGAGACCCTACGGTGCCCGTGAGAAGCTCCAAGATGCCCCAAATGCCCAAGGAGCACCGACCAGACATTGCTCAGGGACCCCCCACAAGGCCCCAGGAGGGTCAACAGACCCCCCGACTGAGCATTGCACACATTAGACACACGAACACGAACCTTTGCCTTTTTGTGCACATCTCTGCATACACTCACGCCGAAAACGTTTAAACAAACATGTCGAAAACAACGTCGTCGTCGGCGTTGAGTGTTCGATGCCTTTAGTGCGGTTTGGGCGGTGGTTCGAAAACCTCGACCTCGAGATGGGGCCTGGGGAATGGCAGAGAGCTGTATTTGGTTGGGCGTTGTTCGAGGAGAGCGGGGGGGGGGCGGCCCGTGCAAGCGGAAAAAAACACTCGGGAGAGCTGGCACGAAGGCGCTTCACGGTGCACCCACAGCTCGAGCCGAAGCCAAATCTGAAGTGCACTGAGACATGGGAAAGGGCCCACCCTGCAGGTTTGGTTGGCAGCACCTCACCTCTTTGAGGGGGGGGGGGGGGGGGGGCAAAGGCGGGCGAGCTCGTCGCATGCTGCCATCACAATCCGACTGGCCAACACTTCGGCCCAACACCTGGGCTTTTCCTCCCGCGGCCTCCGACGCGCCCGTCACCAAACCCGTGCTGTATCGGGCCACGCAGGCGAGGCACAGTACGGTCTTCGATGGAAACGCTAGTGACAGAATGCAGCTGTGTCAGATGAGCGTGAAACTGCAACCCTCCTCGAGATCAAACGCAAGTTGTTCATGTTGGTCGACGCGCAAAACGCGGCCCACGGGGTCAGATTTGTACGCCTGCAGTCGCCACTTCCGGCGCGAGCTTTGAAATCGTGGGGTCCTGGGGCGCCGCCGCGTCGCGGGAAAGACTCGCGCTTGACTTCGAGGGGGGGATGCAGAACTGGGGGGCAGGGATGGGGGGGCTCCGAGAGGGGGGGGGGAAGGAGGGAGGGAGGCAGGAAGAGAGGGTTGGACTTCGCTCCGCGCAGACGCTCAGGTCGAGGTGCGCGTGGCCGCCGAACCCAGGCCCAACGACCGACGGCCCCAGGGCACGGGAGGAAGGGGAGGGGGGGGATCTGTCGTTCGGACGCGTCGAGACCCGAATGGCGCGATGCCAACGGCTGAAATGCGAACCGGGGGTCACAGGCTGTCCACGGGGAAGACTCTGATGCCACATTCATTTCTTGGGCCTCCGCGCGGGCCCTCGTCACCACGGCTGGATCCGCCTGGTGGCGATGACGAGGTGCCAAATCTCGGGGAGGGGCAAAAGCAAACACTAGGAGGAGGAAAAGGGAGGAGGAAGGATGGGAGGAAAGAGGGCCTCCTCCCTCTTTCATCGTCCCTTCACCTCCTCCCTCCTCCTCCCTCCCTCCCTCCTCCTCCTCCTCCTCCTCCTCCTCCTCCTCCTCCTCCTCCTCCTCCTCCTCCTCCTCCTCCTCCTTGAAACATCAGTGGGGGTGCTGAGTTATTCCTGGTCCCTCCTCCTCCTCCTCCTCCTCCTCCTCCTCCCTCACCTCTTGTTCGTCTCCTCCTCCATGTTTCTCCCCGTTGTCTTCCCTCGCGCCCCCCTTTCGCATCTTCATTCCAACCATCCGTCATGCTCGCTCTCCTTCTCCACCCTCCCTCCCACCCACCCTCCCTCCCTGCTTCCGGCTCCGTCCCATATCCCTCATCCTCCCATCTCCGTCTCCCCCCTCCTCCCCAGCTGCCCCTCCCTACTGCCTCCTTCCTTCTGTGCTCTGCGCGGAGGTATCCTGAGGCCGTCGACGGCAGCAAAAGGAGCAAGAACGGTGACAAACCTCCTCCTCCTGCTTTTCCTGCTGCTCTTCCTCCTCCTCCTCCTCCTCCTCCTCCTCCTCCTCCTCCTCCTCCTCCTCCCTCCCTCTCCTCCTCCTCCTCCTCCTCCTCCTCCTCCTCCTCCTCCCTCCTCCTCCTCCTCCTCCCCTCCTCCTCCTCCTCCTCCCTCCTCCTCTCCTCCCTCCTCCTCCCTCCTCCTCCTCCTCCTCCTCCTCCTCCTCCTCCTCCTCCCTCCTCCTCCTCCTCCTCCTCCTCCTCCTCCTCCTCCTCCTCCTCCCTCTCTCCTCCTCCCTCCTCCACCTCCGCCTCATCCTCCTCATCCTCCTCCATCTCCTCCTCCGCCTCCTCTGCCTCCTCCTCCTCTCTTCTCCCTCCTCGTCCTCCTCCTCCTTCGATTATCCTGCTTATCCTGCTCCCTCCCCTCCCTCGGCCAGGCTGCGCGCGGTCCTCGCCCGCTAGCCTGACCCACTGATCGAAGCTCTGCGAGCGCGCGAAGACCAGCTCGCCTCGCTCGCGCTGGGGCGCTCGGTTTCACATCTCATTCCTCCCGAGGACGGCGAGTAGTCTTTGAGAGCGCTAAAGAAATAACAAAGCCCCCTTCGCTGGCACGAAGAGAGCCTGGGTGCACGAGGAGTGCCAGAGGACCAACCACGGATTGCCGTAAGGAGCGGCTAGCCCCTTCCGAACCCACAGCGGCCATCATTTCAGCGCCTTGACTGCAGGGAAGGATGTGGGCGGAGGAGTGTCCCCAAACAGCGAATGCTCTATGGGGTCCTGGTCGCTTTTCGAAGGTAGCTTTCGGTGTCCGAATGCAAGAATAGACGAGCGCTCTCAAAGACTACTCGCAAAGTATCTACTCGCAAATGGCCTGGATCTGGCGCGGGGGACCTACGATACTTTGCATCGAAGCAGACATGCTTTTCGGACGCTTGCGAGCAGGCACTGTTCCAGTCGTGGAACGCGCTCGGTGCGAGAAGCGTGCCGTGCCGTGCCGTGCCCGCATGCGATGCCGTGCCGGCGTGCCGTGCCGCGTCGTGCCCGCGGGCCGTACCGTGCCGCGCCCGGGCTCCCGCCTGGGCTTTCGAGCGCGGGAGTGCTGCCGTGCCGTGCGGTGCCCGCGTGCCGCGCCGTGCCCCGCTTCTGGCATTCGGTGGGGCATGTCCCCCCACGGGGGGAAAACAAAGCATGGTCAGCACATACTCAAAACATACCCCAGAAATCCTCAAAACGTCGCCCCCACACTGCTTTTTGACTATGTCTGATGAGGCCCCCTGTAGAGGGACACGCCCGACTTCAGTCTAGCGTGCAGAGACTGTCACACGACGAGCCGTGCCCGCGGCCCCGTGCCGGCTGCCGGGGTTCCGGGACTGGAGAGAAAGCTGCAAGCCGTGGTGTGCCGTGCCGTGCCCGCGCACCGCGCCCCCGGAGTGCGAAGCGTGTGCCGTGCCGTGCCGGTACAGCGCTTGTGCTGAGTCGGGCGTGTCCCTCTACAGGAGGGATACCCAAACATAGTCCAAGAATGTTTCGTCTGGGGGGCGATTGTTTGACTACTTTTGAGCATTGTTGGAGTGTTCTTCGTGTATTTAATTTTTTCGCCCAAAATCGCCCTGTAGGGGACAAGCCCGACCTAACTAACGCTTGTGTGTTGGGAGCTTGCCGTGAGGGCGGGGAGCTGGGCGAAGCAGGTGGGCGTGGAGAAGGGGTTGGTGCGCAGGGGTGGCAGAGGAGAAGAGGATAGGAGGGGAAGGGCGAGAACGAGCAATGATGGTGACGATGACGATAGCCATCGTCAGCATCGCCAAAATCATCGCCATCGAGGCGGGCGGGGGTGCGGAGCACCAGCAATAACACGAACAGGAGGAAGGAGAGGCAACGGCCCGCCGTGCTGCAGCCTTGCAGCGCACCGACTCCCTGCGTCATCCATAGAGGTCCTGTTCACCCTTCGCTCGCTCTTCGCTCCTCTCCTCGCTCCTCCTCGTTTCTCTCCCTCCTCTAACGGGTTTACTATGCTCCCTCCTGACCCGGATCCTTCTCCCTTCCACTCGCTCCTGCTGCCTCGTCGGCCTCCCTTCTCTCCCTCCCGGCCATGGGACGCACATGAACATACTAATACTATGTCCTCCTTGGAAGCGCGCGTCCGACCCGAACATGTAGTATATCCATCTTGTAGTAGGTCGTTTCCCGAGCGGTGTGGCCAGAAAGCGCCCGCCACGACGCATATACTATAAGATTTCACGGTGCGCGCGTCGCCCCTGTGGGGGGGGCGACGAACATATAGTAGAAGTATGTTGGGGAGAACGCCGAGGGCGCCCAAGCTGCATACCTGGCTGCGCTATGCCCCAACCACCTCCCCGCACTGGCCCAAACCACGACGAGGAAGCCAGAGAGGATGACGACGACGGCGACGACCAAGTTTAGAGACAGCGAGATGTGGCTTGTGAATGTTTTCTTGTTTCAACATCGGTTGGAAACCACATGTTCGGGGCCACCTTGCGCGTTTGCCCGAGCACGAAGACTGGCAGAGCGTGCTTCGTGTTTCGCGTCCGTCGCCGCCGTCCGTCACCACACCACGGACGGCGACGACGGACACGCAACGAAGGCGGACGACCACGACCACGACGACGACCACAACCACCACGACGACGACAACAGGCCTTGATACCGCATGGCGATCGCTTCTGCGTCGCGGCTGGGCACCCGCCTGGCGGCTGGCCGCCCCGGGGGTCCACCAGTACCCCCTCGTCCTCCTCCTACTCCTCCTCGTCCTCCTCCTCCCCGCTGCCCCCCCTCCTCCTCCCCCCTGCCCCCCCCCCAAGACCCTTCCCCCTCTCCTTCCACTTATCCTCCCCCTCCTCCTCCCCCGTCCCGTCCTCCTCCGGGGCTGGGACCTCCCCGTGAGATCCTTCGAGCCAGCCATCCATAGCCAAAAGCCACAAGGCCAGGAGGATCCCTCCCACCTATCCCGATCGTCCTCCTTCCTCCTCCTCCTCCTCCTCCTCCTCAAACTCTTCCGTTTGATAGAGCCATTATGTCCTTTGCCGCCTTGGTGCTCAGGGACATGCTCCGAGTCTCATTGGGCGGTGGACAAACCTCTCTTTAGTAAACCACCCTTTAGTGAAAACGGCCTAGGGCCGAAACCGACGGACCTGGACCCGCAAAAATGACGGCCGCGACGCCCTCTCGCGAACCGAAAACGGCCAATTCACTGAGCGACGTGTCAGGGTAGGAGGTCTATCAACCTCCGATTTGCAGCCTTGGTGCTCAGGGACATGCTCCGAATCTCATCGGTCCACGCTGCGTGCCGTCTCGGGGCCGCGGTCCACGCCCCCGGCCCGTGTCCAGGAGGGGGCGGGCCCGTGGCCCTCAGGGGGTGGGGGTGGCCGAGCAGTGGTGGGCCGGGAGGCCGCCGGCGTGAGGCCGCGGAGGCGGGAGAAAGTGCAATGGGACTCCGCTGGTGCGGGGCCGAGGCCAGGGCCAGAGCGGGCCGGGGCGCGGGGGGAAAACGTGCTTCGGTGGCGACCCCCCCGCGGAACCCTCCAACACCCCCCCAGGACCCCCCCAGGACCCTTCCGGGACCCCCCCAGGACCCCCCCTCCCCAGCGCGGGGAAGGGGGCCGCGGAGCCAAGGACAGAGAGAGGGGGACTAGAAGAAGGAGGAAGAGCACGCAAGGGAAGACGAAGGCCGAGGAGAGAAGGTTCATGAAGTGATGGGTTCAATGGGGGGAGCTTTAAGACAGGAGAGGGAGGCCGAGGAGAGCTTTCCCCCTCACTCTCTGTTTCTCGTTTTCTTCTCTCAAAGCTCTACTCTCTACTTCACCTCTACCTCTCACTCTCTCACTGGCCGTGTCTCTTCCCAGACCCTGCGAAACTCCCTCTTGCAGAAAACACCGTCGCTGACCTTTTCCCCCCCTAGCGGTGCCGCGTAACGGAACATGCGGACAGCTTGACCAGCCAAGTCGCTCCCCCGCGGGGCCAGGTGGAGGATGAATCTCCCCCAGAAGTCCCTCTCCAACCTTCTCCTGGGGTGCGTACGTTCTGGCCAGGAGTTCTGCACAGATCCAGCCGTGGCGATGGGAGCCCTCCAGGTGGCTTCAGAACTATGAATCGCGCCAGAGAGCACTTTACGCATCCTCCTGGCGGAAGGATGTGACGAGGCTGGGATGGAACACGATTCCAAGACGATCCGGGGATGCCCTGACGGCGCAGGGTCTGATTGCATTCGGGTGCCAGCAGCATGGGGGCACGAGGGGGTGGCTGGCACTCTTAGAAAACGCCCGACCTCATAGAGACGCAAAGAGGAGCATGGTTTTGACCGGAGCCGATCCCGTCGAAGAAGACCCCTGCTTTCTCAAGAAGACCCCTGCTTTCTCATGCCCGCCCCCCCGCCCGCTTGGTAATATCTCACACGTCATCACCTGGAAACCTCTCCATTTTCGTTCATGTTGATTGCAGAGAGAGAGAGAGAGAGAAAAACAACAAAAAAAGAGAGAGAGAGAGAAAGAGAGAGAATGTTTCACGGGCGCTTGCCTTGGGGACAGTCGGCGGCGCGTTTCGAACCCGGGGGTGCCCCCCCCAAAGCCAGGGGGACCCCCCTCCCCCCGAACCCCCCTCTCCCGACCCCCCCCCTCCTTCCCAAAGGGGGGGGTCTCAAAACACTCCCCCCGGCGCCGGCGCCGGCGCTTGCGGCCACCAGCAGCGCCGACGGCGGGGACGCAGCGACGATTATGACCACTACCAGCACCACCACCACTACCACCACCACCACCACCACCACCACCTCAACCCACCACCACCACCACCACCAACCCACCACACGACCACCACCACCATCACAACAGCCACCACCACCGCAACCACCACCACCACAACTCACCACCACAAAATCCACCACGACCACTACCACCACAACCACCACCACCACCACAATCTACCACACCACCGCTACCACCGCCACAACCACCACCACTACCAGCAGCACAACCCACCACCACCACCACCACCCCCACCACCACCACCACCACCACCACGCTACCACCACCACCGCCACCGCCACCACCACCAGAACCACCTCCGTAAACCACCGCCACCACCACAACCCACCACCACAACCACCACCACAAACCGCCACCACACCACCACCAAACCACGACCACAACCACCATTACCACTACAACCCACCACCACCACCACTAACCACCACCACACCACCACCAAACCACCACCACCACAACCACCCACCACCACAACCACCAGCATCGCAACAAACCGACACCACCACAACCACCGTCACCGTAACCACCACCACACCACCACAACCCACCACCACCACCATCACAACCGGTACCACCACGACAACCACCATGACAAACCACCACACCACAACCGCCACCGCCGCCACCACCTTCACCCACCACCGCCACTACTACCACCACCACCACCAGAAACCACCGCACCACCACCACCACCGCCACTATCACCACCACCACCACAACCTGCCACCACAACCACCACAACAACCACCACCACCACCAACCACACCACCACCACACCACCACCACCGCCACAACCACCACCACCACCACAGCCCACCACCACCACCACCACCTCAGAGAGGCCCCAAGAGACGCCCAAGAGGCGCCCAGGAGGCTGCACAAATGCCCTTCAGAGGCCCCCGAGAGCCCTCCGACGAGACCCCAAGAGGCATCCATTAGGACTCTGACCCAAAACCAAGGCACGGTGGCGGAGCGTCGTCGTCGTCGTCATCGTCGTCGCCGTCGTCCTCGTCGACGCTCCCCGCCGCCGCCGCCCGCCGCCGCAGGCGCCGGCGCCGGCCCAGAAAAGGAAGTCGTCGTCCCCGCCGCCGCCGCCAGCCGCCGCCGACGCAGGCGCTGGCCCGAGGAGAGGGAGAGAGGAGAAGTAGGGGAGGAGGGGGGGGGGAGGGGGGGGGGGGGTCTGGTTCCAACCCCCCCCCCTCCAAGCGACCACAGAACGCGCTCTTCTTTCCGATTGCAGGATCAGGGAGTACAGGCCACCCTCTCCCATCATGCGATCCCCTGCGCTCTGCCCATCGCCGTGTGCCTGCCTGACGGGCACGCGCATGAAGGTCACCTCTCCAGGGAGGCGCGTGGCCAATATTTACATAAGTTTTGCCACAAAGCGTGCATGATCCATGGATGGTGCCTGCCACTGTGACGTCTGCGCTGGTGCATGCGTGCGCCGAGCTTGAGATGCTTGCGCAGTGCCGCGCAGCGCCCCCTTCATGCACCAAACTCGGTGTTCTATTAAATGCTCATCTTCGGTACCGAACGCATGGCAGGTCCCACGCCAGTGCATTAAGACATGCAGGCTGCGCGTTCCCCTTCCAAGCCTTCTGCCGCGAGCGGAGTGGACATACACCACGTCGACAGCCCAGCACATCGGATGCGAACGAGAAGCGCGGTACATCTGAAACGTGTCTCCATAGCGTCATCCGCCACCGTGCGCCTGGCACGAAGTGGAGCACCGCAAGGCTCATGCAGCCCTGAGAGGTGGAGGGTCTGTAAATGTCAAGGCTCGGACGCCCAGTTTTCCAGGTACTCCTCTCGGGCAGTACTGTGATGGGCGTGTTTTTCTCCACCACCACCACCAGAAGTCGGAGGGGGTGTTCTCCTCTTGAGCAGGGACCGACCGTCCGGGTATTCCTATGGCCATACCACGAAATGTTCTTAGAACCGAAAAATGTTCTAATAATAGCAACAATGTTCTTAGAACATCAGCCCGATGTGGTAAAACAAAACAATATCCGCCAGAAATGTTCTAAGAACATTTCGTGGAAACCACAAAAGGTTCTTAGAACATTGTTTGGTAGGGCTATAGGCTATAGGCGAGCCAGGACGCTTCGCCACTGCTTGATCCTCCTCCTCCTCCTTCTCCTCCTCCTTCCCCCTCCAAATCATGGTGGTGGTGGTGGAAAACAGACTCATCATACTGGGCGCTGGCGGTGACCTCGCGTGGGCCTCCGCTCCGGGACGGCCTCGCTCCGGAGGGCCCCCGAACACGTGCCGAGAGAGCCCCGGGGAGACCCCCCAGACAGGGCCAGGAGGACCCCGAAGCGCCGAAAGATTGCTCCAAGACGCCCACAGTGGCCCCCCGACGGCCCAAGAGGCCTCAACGACGCCTCAAGAGGCCTCCAGGGGCACCCACGAGAGGGCCCCAGGCGGCAAAAATCACGAGCTTCACCCGAAGACTCCTCCAAGAGAACCCCGAAACGGCCCAAGAGGGCTCCAAGACGGTCTCCAAGACGGCCCAATAGGTCCCCAAGACGGCTCCGACAGGCGGCCCAGACGCGGGGGACCCGAACGGACATTTCAAGCCCTTGGCCCCGAGAGGCCCCCAGGAGGCAACAAGAGGCCCCCAAGAAACCCCCAAGAGGCCCCAGAAACCCCCGAAGACGCCCCCAGGGAGTTTCAAGAGGCCACAAGACGCCCCCGAGGTGCCTCCAGAGGCTCCCACGAGGCCCCCAAACTGCCCCCCAGAGGCCCCCGAAAACGCTCCGAAGAGACCCCAAGAAGCATCCCTGAGGACCCTGACTCGACAACCATGCGCGGTGGCGGGATGGGCCGAAGCCCATTCGATATTGACATGATGCCTGGCTGGATGAGGATTAACTCCCTGGCCTGGGGGGGAGCCGGTTCCAGGAACGCGAAAACGGGCGCCAGTCGATCCACTGGTGGCTTTGCTTCAAGCCCCGCATCCCTGAAAAATGGCACACTGGGATCACCGTGCAGGTGTTTGTAATCCAGGGAGCCTTTTCCCCCCGCCAACCGGTCAGAAAAATGATGACGATAAGGGGGAAAATTGATCCCTCCCTCCCTCCCCGGCTTCTGGGGGGGAAATTCCAGGTGCGAAACAAACGTTGGATAACAAAAAACAGCACCGGACCGTTTTTTTCGCGCGCCTGAAACCTTCCACCCGCCAACTCCCCTCCCCAGGGAGAGGATAGAGGGAGACAGGGGGGAGGGGAGAGCGAGGAACTCCTTACCACAAGGGATCGTGGCTAAACGAATCCTCACCAAAGGACCCTTTGATGAATGACTCCACACTGAAGAAGTATCACAGGCGAACGTAGACCAGGATGTTGGGCCAGGAACACCTTACTGCAGGAATTCAAATGACAAGGGGGATCCCTGCTAAACCCAACCTTGTTGATGCAATCCTTATTCGTGAGTCCAGAATCCTGAATGACGAATCCTTACTGAAGGGATCTCGAGTTCGAAAAACCTCATGGAGCATTCCTTGCTGGGGAATCCTTACTGAACGACCTCTGACCAGCATGAACTCTTCCGCAGTGAAATCTGAAATGACTTTCTACGATACAGGCTGGAGCTCTAGACAACATTGGAAAACCCACCAGCAGGAGTAACCATTACAAGGGCAATGATTTCATTATAACTTATGGAAACAAAATGGCTCCTTAAGTGAGGGCTTATCCTGAAGAGTTCCTGCAGCAAGAACCCCGTAGGAATGCTTCATTAAAACACGATTATGTGCACAAGCCTTTGGATCGGATTCCTGTCGCATTGGTTCCTCAGGATGGTTTCTACTCAGTTCCCGAGTGCGGATTCTTGTAATCAGGATTCTTTTAGCACAGACTCATGAAATACGGATCAGTTCAATAAGGGTATCTTGACTATGCGCTCCTTGGGTCGTATTGCGTTCAGAGTTTCCCATTTAGGATCCTTTCAGTCACCGCTCCTGAGCACAGACACCTTTGCAAGGCTTCCTCAGGAAGGATAAAGACTACTCCTCTCGCAGAGGGCAAGGAGGAAACGCCGGAGGGAACTCGATCCACTGTCGTTGACCTGAGCACTTTCTTTCAGCAAGGGAATAGGGGGGTCGGAAACTAGGGGGGCCCTCCCCTTCGGAACCTCTCCCTTGCGGGAGGAACCTAGGGTGTCGGAAGCCGTCCCCCTCCCCACCCTCGACGACGCCGACGCCGACGCCGACGCCGACGCCGACGCTGGCGACGACGACGACTTCAGCAGGAGCGGCGGCGCTCCTGTCAAGAACGCCAGCGCTAGGCGCCGGCTCTGACAAATGCTACGAGGGCTCACTCCAGCTCTCTCAGTAGCTACGAGGGCCCAAGTGTACTCGACCCTACTCTACCCTGCTTTCCTCTACCCTACTCTACGCTACCCTGCTCTACGTATCTCTACCCTACTCTACTCTCCCCTTCTCTACACTACCCTACATTACATCACCGTACCTATACTCATTCTCTATTTCTACTCGATTCTACTCTCCTCGACTCTCCTCTCATCTGTCCTACTCTACTCTACCCTGCTCCACCCGGCCGCACCCTAGTATACTCTACTCTACTCTACTCTACTCTACTCTACTCTACTCTACTCTACTCTACTTCCCTCCTACTCTACTACATTATACTCCTACTCTACACTACACAGCGCTACTATACCATTTTCTGCATTGCCCTACCCATCTCCTCTTCGCCACTCGAGGCTACTGTACTCTACTCTGATCCACACGTCTCTACTCTACTCTGCCCTGCTTTAGTCGAGCCTGCAATCCCACCCTACGCTACTCGTCTCTACTGTACCCTCTACTCTACTCATGTTTATTATACTCTACGCCTACTCTAGTCTGGTTGTCGTCGTCATCTTAGTCTTCGGCGTCTTCGTAGCATTCGTCGTCGTCGTCGGCGTCGCCGTCGTGCGTCGTTGTCGCTGCCACGGGGGGCCCAGACTTTCTGAATCATGTTCGGAGGGGGGGGATGGTAATTTTCTGAATAATTTCCCCGAGGTGTTTTTTTTTCCGGGGGGGGGGGAACATGACCCCCTAGGTTTCTTTTTTTCGGGGGGGGGAGCCTCCCCCGTGCCGGCAGCGGCAGCAAGAGCTCTTTCAAACGCCGTGATCGGAAGCGGCGAGGAGAGAGGAGGAGGGCGGAGGGGTGGACGAGGAAGCGGGGGAGGAGGAGGAAGAAGAGGAAGAGGAGGACGCTTTGGGCGCTTTGGTGGCGGACCTCTGCCCTCCTCGCCCGTGCACCGCCGACTCTCCGCGCCCTGGCGCTGGTCAGAAGTGCCTGCATCTTCCTCGTGAAAGGGGCTGCCAAGACGGGGCTTTCGCAACTCGCTTGAGGCGCCGGACTTTGCCCGGCGTCCGCAGCTCCACCGTCGCACACCGCAAGGCCCCCCTCCCCTCCTTCCCGGCCTTGCAGACGGCCGCCCATCAGGACGCTCGGCGAGGCGGCGGGGGCTCCTCTCCTTCTCGCTGGCCGTGGCTTGGCTCCCGACGACTACGACCGTCCACGACACGGCCGCCTTCCCTGGCCGCCAGCGCAAGAGCAACAGGACGTGGGGTACCCTCACGCCGAGGAGAGGGAGGGGTAGGAGGAGAGAGCGCCACCAAGGGGTAAGGTCGAAGAATTGGCCGACACGACCCAGCTAATTATGTTATGTCTCGGCCAACAGTACTGGGTGTCCGCCTACCGCAGGAGGCTCCTGACGGCGCTGTCCGTCTTGGCAAGAGCCCTACACTTTGCCTCCATGAGGGAGGTGGTCAAAGGGGCGGGAATATGATCGCGATCGCGCAAGGCATTGAAGGTGGACAGGAGGAGGTCAGAGGACAGCCCCAACACATGCAACTGAACACGACTATCGAAACAGACTTGATGAAGCAGCAAACGGTCCAGAAGGGGAACTTCAGGAAAATTGGCTGGTAGACTAGAAACAGGCTTAGCTAGGGCACTCAGGGCCAGGAGGAGGGGTAGGAAGAGGAGGAGGAGGAGGAGGCGGAGAAGGAGGAGGCGGAGGAGGAGAAAAAGGAGGAAGAGGAGTAGGACGCGGAGGAGACAGGAGGAGGAGAGAGGAGAGAGGAAGAGAGGAGGCGAAGCGAGATTCCATCGTGAAAACCTCAAAGAGGCCAGGTCCCGTTGTTCCCCACGACCTGGGAGGACACTCCCCCCCGCAAGTCCCTCCCCCCCCCCGGCCGCCTCGCTACGGACAGCCCCAGACATCTGGCCCTCCCATCTTCCCGATGCCTGGACCCCCAGAGGTCTGGGCCACCTTCTCCTCCTCCTCCTCCTCCTCTTCCTCCTCCCTCCTCCTCCTATCCTCCTCCTCCTCCTCCCCTCCTCCTCCTCCTCCTCCTCCTCCTCCTCCTCCTCCCTCCTCCTCCTCCTCCTCCCTCCTCCTCCTCTCCTCCTCCTCCTTCCCTCCTCCTCCTCCTCCTCCTCCTCCTTCTCCTACTCCCCAGGGCCATCTCTTCATCCCGAATCGCTCCCTGTCGGTCCCAGGGCCCGTGCAGGGCCCCATCGAGGCCGAAGACAGCCGAAATATGGGCAACACCGCACCATTTGTGTCCAGATCTGGGCCCCTTCCACAAGGCCAGCTTATCGTCCCCAGTCGTTCCCTCACGGTCCCAGGGCCCATGGAGGGCCCCAGCCCCATCGAGGCCGAAGACCGCCGAAAACGGGCCACATTGCACCATTTTTGTCCAGATCTGGGCCCCCTCCACAAAGCCAGCTCTTATCGTCCCGAGTCGCTCTCTGACGGCCCCAGGGCCCGTGGAGGGCTCCCGGAGGCCGAGCGCAGCCAAAAACTGGCCGCACCCGCGCCATTTTTTTTCTCTGGACCCCTGGATCTCTGGAGCCGCGGCGTGCGCGCGCCGAGCCGCGGGGCGGCCCCTGCCGATGGCGGCCCTGCCCTTCTGTGGCAACTCCCGGGAACCTCCCGTGCCATCCTGTTGGCTCTTGCGAATCGACGATGCATCGAAGCTACATCGACGCTAGACCGACGCGAATCGGCGCCAGTTCGGCGCTGTCTCCTCGGCATACCACACGCTAGCGCCCGTGCACTCGAAAGACGGAATTGCGAGGGTATACAAGAGGCTTCCATGACTGGCTACAGTAAGGGCCCGACCAAAAGGGACCTGCCACATGAGACCCCATCCCGAGCCCCGCGGACGCCCATAGATTTCTGATGTGCGGGAACGTCACGATTTCCATCGCAAAACCACCGAAACCCAGGGAACCCAGGGCACCCTGGAGGCAAGCGGGGCGCTTCTTGGCATGGGCCCCCACTGTTAGGTCGGGCCTGTCCCCCTACAGGCGGATGTTGAGCGAAAACTTGAACAATTCTCAAGGAATACCCCAAGCTGGGCAAACAATGGTAAACAAAAACATAAAATAATTCCCAGACTTCTTTTTTTGACTATTTTGAATGTGCCCCCTGTGGAGGGACAGGCCCGACGTAACCTCGGGAGCGGCCAAGAGGGGGTGTCCAAGAGAAGGGGGTGCAAATCATGACTGGCGGCATGTGCGCGGCTCAACGGGGGGCCAGGGACGTAATGAAATAAGAAGAGGCGCCATGAAATCTGGGGACATGTCATGGCCCCCGCCATGATATCCCCCCCCCCAGTCATCACCCCCCCTCTTTGCCGCCCCCGATAAACCCCGCTGCAGACAGCAGGCGCCCAGTGGACCCGCTGCCCGCCCCGCGCCCTGCCCGCCTCCAGGCACGCGACGCCCTGCGCGTGGTGGCCCAGCACGGCGAGCGACAGGGCCTCCGGGCGCAGCGGCCGGAGCACCTGGCGGCGGGGGCGCCCGGGGGCGGGGGCGGGGCTCGGTCGGCATCGACCTGGGGGGGTGGGCGAACTAGCTGCACCCCGCGCCAGAATTCCTCTAGCGCATCGATGCCGAAGAGCTCTACGAGGTATTCCGGCGCGGGGTGGAGCTAGTACCTCGTAGAGCTCTTCGGCATCGATGAGCTAGAGGAATTCCGGCGGGGGCGCCCGGGGCGGGGGCTCGGTCGGCATCGACCTTGAGTATCGCTTCACCGATCCCCATCCCCAGCGGCGTGGCCTGGGCCTTGCTGGCCGATGTACCCCCCCTGGATGGGGATACAGGTCGTTCCCTTCGGGTTCCCAGGGGTGTATCCCCAACCTGGGTGGTAATTTGGAGGGGGTCTCGAAGGCGATGCGATGGAGATGGGGATGGGGATCGGATAAACGATACCGAGACCACCTGGGAGATCTCAGAGAGCAGCTCACGGAGGCTCGGGGTCGTCCCCACGGCGCCCAAGGAGCACGCCAGGAACGGGCGCAGAGCGGGCACAATGCAGCTCTAAAGAAGCAGAACAAAAGACGCCATGATCAGAAACTCTTGGCGCTCAGCGCGGGCTTTCTGGATCTCCCTGGGGCGCGGAGCGCTCCACGGGCGGCGCCGGAAGCACCGCCGCCGGGGGCCCAGCGCGGATCCAAGAGATCCGCGCGGAGCGCCAACAGTTGATGCTTATCGCGTGTTTTCTTCTCCGAATCTCCCTCGCATGGTGCTGCTGGGCGCTGTTGGTCGCCATCTGGACGCTATTTGAGAGAGCCACTCGGCGCTGCTGGGTGCTGCTCGCCGATATACACCCGATCCAAGGGGTGCCATGGATCGGGCCGCAATGGCACGGAGTCGGAATCAAGTCGGATCGACCACGCCAGGGTGCACAGCAGCGGCATGCAGGCATCGGGCCGCGATCGGATCGCCCGAAGATCGGGATTGCATCGGATCGGGCCAGGCGAAATCGATATCGAATCGGATGGATCAGATCGGATTGGGCAAGGGGGGGGCAGCAGCGAGCGGCGACGACGACTGAATATTGGAGGATGGGAAATGGGCACCAACACCGAGACTTTTGGATGAGAGGGTGCATTGGAGAGGCCTTTGGACGGGAGGGTGCATTGCAGCATCTTTAACGCATGTTGGGTTCTCCGGTCCTCCCCCTCCTCCCCCTCCTCCTCCTCCTCCTCCTCCTCCTCCTCCTCCTCCTCCTCCTCCTCCTCCTCCTCCTCCTCCTCCTCCCACCCCCCTCCCTCCCTGCCTGTCCCCCCTTCCCCTCCCCCTCCCGCACTCTCCCCCTCCCCCCTCACCGCTGCCCCGCTTCCCCGGTCGCCGGGCCGCCGACCGAGCACACCGCCGACACCTCAAAAAACCATTCCCGTCAACCGATGCGCCGCGACGTCGCGGAAGACCGGGGGCCACGCGCGGGCACCCCCGGCATCATCCTGTCATGGCTTCTGAGGCTTATCCTGTCACGAGCGGCGAACGTACAGGGCAGCTTTTGATGCATAGGATTTTTTTGTTTAAAAAGATAGGATGTTGAATGCATGATGAATGAATTTATGCATGGCCTCATCGTTGTTTTTACTACTAAACCCTGCATTTGTTATACATGATCCGAACGCGGAGCATGTATTGAAAACGACACTGTACACCCATCCGCGAACTCGCGGCCTTAATTCTGGGGCGCGATCCCGCAGATGCGCGGTCGCACGGATACGCCCCGCGCGGGTCCTCCGTGGCGAATCGCCCCGTGTCCGCGGGGCCTCGGTCCAGGGGCCCGGCCTGCGAGGCCGCAGATACGGAGAAGGGTTTCGCCAACGACCCTTACCAACACACCAGAGAGGACCCAATCACTCGTTCGTGAGTAGAATGTGAAAAGCAGCGTGCTGGTCGTGAGCGAGCTCAAAGGTCGATGACAATGTTTCTCTCTGATCTCTGCTCCTTACTCTCTACTCTCTACTTTGTACTCTATTTTCTAGGTTCTCTACTCTGTAGCCTCCCCCGCTACATCTGACATCAACCCTCTGTCCTTCAGGTTCTTCGCGGAGAATGGGACATGGGTTTGATTTTTTTCATGGTGCCCAAAATCCCGACCTCTGTGAATCCCTGGGCGCCTGTGCGGTTTTCCGCCCTCCGGTATGTGGGCAGGGGATCCCACACTTCCAGCGCACCTCGAGATAGTCCTATGGGGGCCTCGAGGGAGTCCGGCCGCCGTGGAGGCCTCGTGGGCTGGGCCGGCCCAGAGAAGTCAGAATCACTGCAGAGGCATCGGCTTCTGCACGATCTACGCAGCGTTCGTTCTTCCTCGGGCGTCAGAACTCAAGCGGTCCGCAATACCTGCCCAAGAGGGGCCCAAGATGCCCCCATGATGCCCCCAAGAAGGGCCACCAAAGGGAGGGGCGCTCGAGCTGTCATTTTGAGCCCTCCAGCCCAATATGGCCCCGAGACCGCCTTCAGGCTCCCAAAAAGGCCAACGAGACACCCCCAGACGCCCCCAAGATGCCCCAAAGAGGCCCCCAGATGGCTCCCAAGAGAACCCAAGATGCCCGCAAGAGGGCCCAAAGGGGCCTCCCAAAGCCCCACCCCAGAGGCCGAAGAGGCACCCGAACGGCATTTTGTCCACGACCCAAGCATTTTTTTTTGCTGTAGACCGCTGCTGCGCACGACTTCGAAAGAGGCGCCCGCGCAGGGGGAGAAAAGAGGTTTGAACCGAAATGGCACCCAGTCGACGACGACGACGACGACGACGACGTGGAAACCAAAGAAGAACCAGGCCGAGTCCACCCAGCCGTCAAGGAAGTTGAACCCGACCACGACCCATGCACCACGGAGGTGGGATTGGCCGAAGACCCATACTGTATACCTTGCACTCTCTACTTTACGTACTCGTTATGCTCTCTCTCTCTCTCTCTACCCTTTCTACTCTCTCACTGCTCCCTCAGATATCTCATAGACCATCAATACATTATCACTCTCTCTCTCTCACTCTCTCTCTCGCACTCTCTCTCTCTCTCTACCTCCTGCAACTTTCTACTCTATCAGTGCTTTCTCTAAGGAGGTTGTGGGGCCTGACATCACCTGTGATTTGCAGTGGTCGCTCACTTCAACTCGCCAATGGACACTCACCTGGACAGCAATATTGAGTTGTAATCAAATCGCGCTCCCAAGCCCAACTGCCCTATTAGGCCCAAAGGGCTTGCAGGACTCCTCGGGCGTAGAAAACGCATAAAACTTCTAACGCTTATAAGACCCACGGTCAACCGGGGGGGGCACCATGTTGATCTGACTTGGTCCATACTAGGACAGAAAATCGCGCAACTTCGCCTCGCCCACACGCAGGTCACGACCGAAACGATTTCCCGGTCGGGGAACCTCACGTTGCACTTCGGCCTCACAAACGCAAACCTCAAACCTCTGATCCCTACGCTCCCTCGCTTTCCCTCTCTCTCGCTCTCTCCTCTCTACTTCGGACACACGGGAATCGAATCGCCCAAAGGGATTGACTGGAATCTTTCGCCAAGACCCAAAGCAGGAACGGGGAGACCCGGCCCAAAATACGGCACAGATCCGCAACTCCAGTAGTGGAAGTCAGGACGTGGAACTGGGCGCTTGGGAACCCAACGGCCCACTGAAGCCGAGCCAACCTTTCCGCCAAACCCTCGCAGCGTTCTTGAGGACCCCTTCGGTGCAAGCACGCACTGGGGCACAGAAGCACTGGGAACACACTGCGTGTGCAGGCACGAACACATGCACGCGGACATCAGTCACCCTGATGGCAAACCCGCCGAGAGGTCGCACTGGGCTTTCTCCGATGTGTGCATTCACGTGCACTGGCGGACCTGGAACACTTGTAGCACTCTGCGCGCGTCGGGCACATGGCATATGCGGTGCACGAGGCGCACTTTGCGCACCTGGCGCACCTGGCGCGCATGGGCACGTGGCGCGCTCGGTGCATGGAGCGCATCTCGCGAGCGTGCACCGCACCTGGCGTCTGCATTGGTTCCAAACGGCTGTCCATGGGGTGGCTCCCGTCCTCCTCCTCCTCCTCCTCATCCCCTCCCCTTTCCCTCCCTCGTTGCCCTCTTCGTGCCCCATTCACTCCTCTTCATCCCACATCGTCCTGCTGCCCAGCCCCCCCCCCCCCCCCGCCCCTCTCCCTCGCCCTTCCCTCGTCCCTGCCGCATGCCCTCCTCTCGGCCTCCTCGCTCTCCTCCTGCTCCCCCGAGCCCCCTTCCACCTCCCGCTCCCGCCTCCCCCCCTCCTCCCTCGCTCCCTCGCTCCCCCTCTCCCGCGTGCTGACAGTAGGGATGTGCTGCAAGAGTGCTGTTGCCGTGGGCTCGCAGATCCGAGGGCCGCGTCCTGGACACGTCGCACTGCCTCCCCCGGCCGAGCGGAGCTTTCTGCGGGGCGATGCTGCATGCAGTATACGCGGGGAAGTCAAGAGCCATTGTGCTGGATGAAAGCAGGGAGCGCGCGTCAGCGGTTGCAGAGCGGGTTCGAGACTTGAGTCCCTGGCAGCCCATTCAGACGAAAAGCTTCATATCATAAGATACCTAAGGAGGTCACTGCCACAACGCCGTGCAAAAAACACGCCACCAAAAGTGCAATCGTGAGCCTCCAATACTTATTGAAGGCGGGATGGGGGAGGAAGAGAAAGTGGGAGGTGAGGGGGAGGGGGGACAGGAAGTGGCAAAGGAGCGATCGGGGACTGACCGGGGGGTGCAACATGGGGAACAAGGGACAGATCGAGAGACGACACGTGACCGTCGATGCCCCTGACATAACATGTTCGTGTCGTGCGTCATGTTTTGCGTGTGGATGTGTGTTTGCGTAACGCTGCCCACCAGGACGGCCGGAGGAACTGTGGAACCGCGGAACGGCGGACTCCGAGCCTCGCCGAGCCCGTCAATGCCGCGGTAGTCGGTCAGCATCCAGCCTGGGCGCGGCAGCGAAGAGGGAGCCGGCGCGCGAGGCGGACACGAAGCTCGGAGGGCGCCTCGGAGTGGCGAGAGCCGCGGAAGCGGACGGGCACTCCGCGCGTCGTGTGGAAACTCGTGGGGGCCTCCCGTGCCATCTTGTTGGCCTGGGCTTAGCGGCGCGAATCGACGCTGGGTCGGCGCTACCTCATCGCCTACAGGACGCCAAGTCGACGCGAGTCGACGCTCAAGTCGGCGCTGCCTCGTCGCCTGCAGGACGCTCCTCACCGCGAGTGCACGCCGGAGGCGGAACTGCGAGGGCACACGTGGTCCAACGCCCAACCAAGCCCCCCCCCACCCAGCCCCTCCCTCCACGCGCCACACCGCCAGCCCGCTCCAGCCCCTCCCGCACGCGCGCCGCAGCCGTGCACGTCGGCGGTCGGAAGAAGGAGATAACATGATCCAGGCGAGGGGCCCAACCGTGTGCCATTGTGAGTACCGCAATTGTGAATATCTTCTTCGGTGGAGCTCCCTGTGGGGCCACGAAGCCGATGGAGCTGGGCATCGGGCCACGAAGCGCTGCACTGGGTGAGGGGGGCATGCGGGCGGTAGCACTGGGACCTTTGGTGGAGCTCCCTATTGGGCAACGAAGCGGTGTACTGGGTGGGGGGGACCCATGCGTGCGGTAGCGTTGGGACCTTCTGTGGAGCTCCCTACGGGGCCACGAAGCGCTGTTCTGGAGGGGACGCATGCGGGCGGTAGCACTGGGGCCGTCGGTGGAGCTCCCTATGGGGCCACGAAACGTTGTGCTGGGTGGGGGGGACGCGTGCGGGCGGTAACACTGGGGCCGGCGGTGGAGATCCCTATGGGGCCACGAAGCGTTGTACTGGGTGGGGGGGATGCATGCGATCAGTATCACTGGGTGCTTCGGTGGAGCTCCCTATGGGGCAGCATGCGGGCGGTAGCACTGGGCCCGTCGGTGGAGCTACATATGGGGCCACGAAGCGCTGTACTGAGTGGAGGAGACGCATGCGGGCGGTAGCAAAAGGACCTTTGGTGGAGGTCCGTACGGGGCCACGAAGCGTTGTCTTGGGTGGGGGGGGGGGGGGACGCATGCGAGCGGTAACAGAGGGACATTCGGTGGAGTTCCGTACGGGGCCACGAAAAGCTGTACTGGGTGGTGGAGACGCATGCGGGCGGTAGTACTAGGACCTTCGGTGGAGTTCCTATGGGGTCACGAAGCGTGTGAGGGGTGTACCCACAAGTGTGTCGATTATGGTGACGATAGCGGCGATGATGTCGGCGAAGATGATGATGATGACGATGATGATAGTGATGATGATGATGATGATGATGATGATGATGATGATGATGATGATGGCGGTGATGATGATGATGATGAAGCTGATGATGCTGATGATGATTATGATGATGATGATGATAAGAGGAGGGAGCGGACAGCGTGAGGAAGAGAAGCGCGGGGACCGTCTCTTCAAAACGAGGACCCATCACCACAGGATGGTTGGGAAACGTGAAGTACGAAGGCGGATAAAGTGGATTGGGTCCAGGCTTTCCAAATCATCGAACGCAGCAAAAACATGCCGAAGCTTGAAACAGGAAGGAACTTGAAGTAGATTGGGATATGGGAGTCCAAAAATACATACTTTCAACGACAGGTGTGCACCCCGCGTGGTCCACCCCCCCCGTCGGGGGCGTCCAAGAGGGGGGCGTCCAAGAGGGGGGCTCACAACTCATGGTTCGAGGCAGGTGCGCGGCCCAGGGGGGGCACAGGGAACCCACTGACACAAACAAAAACACCACGGAGTATGGGGAGAAATCGCGGCCCTGGCCATGGCATCCGCCCCCCCCCCTCTAGTCCTCACTCCCCTCTGGGCTGCCCCCGACCCACGCCACCGCAGGGTAACCCATTCCATCCCCACCCCCCCACGCGACAACCACAGCGATTCGGGGCGGTTCCGTCTCGGACCGGGGCTCTCTATGGACACATCGCTTGACTTTTCTGCGGGAACCTCCATTACCATTTTGTTGGCCCTTACGATTCGACGCTGAATCGGCGCTCATCGATGCAAATCGGCGCTATTTCGTCGACTGCGAGAAGGTATTCGACGCGAGTGCACGCTAAAGACGGGATTGTGAGGCTACACGAGGCTCTCATGGTTTGCCCGAGAGATTGCATGATCGATCCGACATCTTCGGACTCTGTGTATCCCGTCGGAAGCAAACGCGGTCGCGCTTTTCCCAAAAGGGGCCCTCGCCTGAATAGCAAGCCGGCAGGATGTTCGTTCTTTGCCCAAGGGGTGTTTCTTGTCCACCGCAGTGTTGCGAGGCATGGGTTGGAGCTCGAGCCTCCTCAGATCCCTTGGGCCCTCAGCCTTCAAACTTCAAAATTAAATATGGTTGGGCCGTGGCCCCCAGCGAACGCCCACGCGATGTCGCCCGACTCTGCCGCAGGCAAGAGGGCCCCAAAATAGGGGAAGGGGGCCCCGGGGGGCTCCAAAGACAATCTAGGAGCCCCGAGTCGACAAAGTAATGCTCGAAGACGCCTCAGATGCCCTGCAGGAGGACCTAGCGGGGGGAGGGAAGAGTCGCATGTGTCCTCTCTCTTTTTTCCACGACGCGGCGCCAGCACGTCGAGCTGCTGGGCGTTCGCCGGCAGGCAGGATAACGAAACGCAGATCTTCCATTGGCTTCGCGGCGCTGCCAGCGACTTAGCCCGGGCCGAAGGGTCGCCCGCAAGGGTGCGACTGCGTCACGGCATCGGACTTGACGCTCACGGATGATCTCTTCTCCAGAGCCCCAGCCCAGCGAGGCAGACCGCGGGCCCAGCGGCCGCGCGCGCCTCCCTGGTGGGTGGGGAAGGGGAAGAGGGGGGGCGGAAAGCGGTTCAGAAGGCGGTTTGAATGCAGACCGAAGTTGGGCCACCACGCTGCGCCCACCCCCCAGTTGCCCCTGCCCGTTGCCGGCGCCCTCAACAATGCTTTTTTGAGCTCGACGACGACGAGCAGCGCAGGAAGGAAAGCGTCGAGAACCCAGCTGAGGCGGGGGGGGGGGGGGCAAGACACGGACGCGGAGATCACGCGGCCGAGGGCGAAGCCTATAGACGGACACGGCGAGACGGCGCAGGAGGGGGTGGAGAAGGGGAGACCACTGCAAATGGGCAGCGCAAAACGGGGGACATCGAGAACAAGGCCGGACAAGCAGATCAACCGGCGAAGACCGAGACCTCTCATTCAATCAAGAAGGCCACGGGGCAGACGGGGGAAGCGAGGAGGAAAGAGGGGATGGAGAAGAAGGCCTGTCAGGCTGGCGCGCCCCGCAGCGCGCCCCCACCCCAGGACACGGGTCTCGCGGGCCGCCCGGCTTCCTCGGGCGCGGCGGCCGGGCTTCCTCGGACGCGAGGCGGCGCCCTGGCCGCCGCTGCCGGGGCGGCGAGCGCTCGGAGCGGGCGCCCCCGCGCGAGAAGGGCGCGCGCGCGGGCGGCCGCGCGGCGCCGTCAGCAGATGCCCCACAAGCTCTGGAAATCGTCGCAGCTGTTCGAGCAGCAGCACGCGACGCTAATCCCCCAGGGGTACATGGAGATGTTCTGACGTCGGGCTCCAGTTCCGCCTCCCCCATCTCGCTCGGCAGCGCCGGCGCCCGCTGCCGCTGCTTGCTCTTCTGGCAGCGAGCGCTGGCCCCAGCGCTGTAGACTGCTCGCCCTTCTCGCGCGCGCTGATCCCAGCATTGCAGCCGATGATTTTGGGCTCCTTCCTCGATTTCGCCTATATGATTGAAGCGCGCTGTTGCCGCTTGCATTCCCCGCGCTCGCTGGCCACGCGATTGATACTGAGCCCGCGCTGCGTGTGCCCACGCGTCGCAGGAAAATGTTGCACCGCCGAAGCTACCAACATTGCACTCGATAGTTGCGTCCCACGTCTCTTTGAGCAACCAAATCGCCCATTGCACTCGCCCGCTTCCATCGCAAGCCAGAGTCCCTGCGCTGCAGCTGACGGCGCTGGGCACGAGACCCACTTCCCCCATCTCGCTGGGCAGCGACAAGGCCCGCTGCCATTGCCCATCTGTTTCGCGCGTGCGCTGATCCAAGCGCTGTAGCTGACGGCGCCGGGTTCAGTTTTCACCTCCCGTATCTGGCTCAGCACTGTAGCCAATGACGTTTGTTTAGCCTCGCGCACTTTGCTCAGCAGCGCCAGCGTCCGCTGCCGCTGCCCGCCCCGATCGCGCGCGCTGATCCCAGCGCCGTAGCCAATGACGTCTGGCTCCTGTTTTACCTCCCCCGCCTCCCTCCGCAGCGCCAGGGCCCGCTGCCGCTGCTCGCCTCTCTCGCGCGCGCTGAGCCCGGCGTTGCAGCTGACGACGTCGCCCCCAGCTTCGCATCCCACATCTCGCGTAATAGCGCGAACGCCCACTGCCGCTACTCGCCCTTCTCGCGCGCGCTGATCCCAGCCCTGCGGCTGACCTCGTCGGACAATGTCCCACTGGCTGCTCCGCTCGCGCAGCCTGGCCACAAGCCGCGGCCACCGCCGAGGTCCAAGCAGCGTTTTTTTCGAACGGACCTCCCCGAGGACCTGGGCGCGGTGAAACCGCTCCGCCTTCTCGCGCGCACCGATTCCAGAATTGCAGCCGATGGCGTCGAGTTCTACCTCGCCCCCCCCCCCCCCCCCCGCCGAGCAACGGCAGAAGCCGCGGCCAGTTTCGACCGTTCTCGCCCGCGCTCGTGCCAGCGATGTCGCGGGTGATTGTGGGCGTCGCCTCCAATTTTGCCCATCTCGCTAAAGCATGCTGCGGCTGGTGGCCTCTCCCGCAGTCGTTGACACCAGGGCTGCAAATGAGCGCGCTCTGCATGTACCGCGCGTCGCGCGAGCAAGTGCATCGTGGAAGCTAGCGGCATTGGACTCGAGCCGTGCATCCCGCGTCTCTTCGAGCAACCAAATCGCCCGTTGCCCTTGCCCGCTTCCATTGCAAACCATAATCCCAGCGCTGCAGCTGATGCCGGGCACCAGCTTCGCTTCCCACTTCTGGCCGAGCACCGACAGAGCGATCTGCCATTGCCTGCCTGTCTCGCGATCGCTGGCCCCATCATCGTAGATTATGACGTCGGGCTCCAGCTTCGCCGCCAAGATCTCGCTCAGCAGCGCCAGCGCCCACTGCCACTGCTCGCCCTTCTCGCGCGCGCTGATCCCAGCGCTGAAGCTGATGGCGCCAGGCCCCAGCTTCGTCTCTCGCATCTCAGGCAGCAGCGCCAGCGCCCGCTGCCTCTGCTCGCCCTTCTCGCGAGCGCCGATCCCAGCATCGACGCTGATGACGTCGGGCTCCAGCCCCCCCCCCCCCCCCCCCCGCGCCCGTCTCCCTCCGCCAGGCCAGGGCCCGCTGCCGCCGCTCGCCCGTCTCGCGCGCGCTGGCCCCAGCGGTGTAGCTGAGGACGTTGGGCTCCAGCTTCGCATCCCGCATCTCGCTCAGGATTGCCAGCGCTGGCTGCCGCTGCTCGCCTTTTTCGCGCGCGCTTCGCCTCCCGCATCTCCCTCAGCGGCGCGCGCGCCCGCTGCCGCTGCTCGCCCCTCTCGGGCGCGCTAATCCCCGAGCGGTGGCTGACGTCGTCGGGCTCAAGCTTCGCCTCCCGCATGTCGCTCAACAGCGCTGGCGCCGGCTGCCGCTGCCTGCCCATCTCCCGCTCGCTGATCCCAGCGCTGCAACTGACCGCTGACCGCGTCGGGCCCCTGCTTCGCCCCCGAATCTCGCGCAGCAGCGCGAGCGCACGACGCCGCTGCTCGCCCGTCTCGCGCACGCGCTGATCCCCGAGCTGCAGCTGATGACGTTGGGCACCAGCTTCGCCTCCCGCATGTCGCTCAACAGCGCCGGCGTCGGCTGCCACTGCCCGCCCTTCTCGCGCGCGCTGATCCCGGCGCCGTAGCTGACGACGCCAGGCCCCGGCACCGCATCCCGCGTCTCGCTCAGCAGCGCAAGCGCCAGCGGCCGCTGCCCGCTCATCTCGCGCGCGCTGATCCCAGCGCCGTAGCTGATGACGTTGGGCTCCAGTCTCTTCTCCCGCATCTCGCTCAGCAGTGCCGGCGCCCGCTGCCGCTGCTCGCCCATCTCGCGCGCGCTGTTCCTAGCGCTGTAGCTGATGATGGTGGTGCCAATTTCTCCTCCGATGTTGCCCTGAGGCGCGCCGAAGCCCGCTGCCACTGCCCGCCCTTCTCGCGCGCGCTGATCCCAGCGCTGTACTCGCGCGCGCTGGGCCCAGCGCTGAAGCTAACGTCGGTGGGTTTCAGTTTCCCGTCAAGCATCTCCCCAAACAGCGCCAGTGCCCTCTTCCACGGCCAGACCTTCTCGCGCGAGCTGGTCTTAACATGGAAGCTGATGACTTCGGCCTCCAGCTTCGCCTCCCGCATCTCACTAAGCACTGACAGCGCGCGTTGCCACTGCCCGCCCCTTCTGCCCCTTCCGGCAGTCGCAGCGTAGTGGCTTGGGACGAGTTTCGCACCTAATCGAATTCCTTCGCGGAGCAGCCGCAAGGCTGCGTTCTTTTGTTTTGTTCGACCGCAGCTCTTGATCGATGCTGCGAAGGAACCGGTGCCTTCTCGAGACAATCGACCGGTGTCCAGCATCCGAAAAGACACCTCTCCGCGCCTTGAGCATCCTGGGGCATCCTCATTATCCTCCTTCCCCCGCCCCCAGGCGGAGGCAGGAGACGAGGGAGTGGCGCAGTCGCACTCGTGGGGGGCAGATTGGGGGAAACAAGACGTCCATCAAGGCTCGACATAAGCAGTGCTTTCCGTTGTCATATTGTTGTTTGTGGTCCCTCGATATGTCTTCGTTCCGCATTTGCTAAAACGAAAACGGCCCTTGAGATCGCTGAGACAGCGTTGAGGCCAAGCCCTGACTTCCACCAACATTAATATTCTGGGGAAGGAGCATGAGCCCAGATTTCGGAGCAATGGGTCATAATCAGGGAACAAAGGCCCATGCCCACAGCCCATGCCCCCCGAGAATCAGCACCTATGTGAATGCTTAGCCCCCCACGATTCTTCATCGTTCAAGATGCCTCCTTTCACTCCTCCTTCCTCGTCGCTGCTCAGATATCATTCCTCCCCCTCGTCCTCGACCTCCTCTCTCCTCTCCTCCTCAATCCCTGTTCCTTCAAAATCGCCCTTCCTTGTCGCACCAACAGGAGCGTCGGGAGGGCGATCAGGGTGTTTCCCCTGGGACCTGCTTACAACCACAGATCCTGAATCTTAACATCCCGAACATTTCCAATGGAGTTTTCGTTTTAGCGGCGCGCGCATTAGTCCTCAAAGCTTTCAGCAAATATGCGAACGGGAGGGGGTCAT
>CAUYUJ010010335.1:2500-25834 GCA_963575745.1 Prorocentrum cordatum | reverse complement strand
TCCTCCTCCCCCCCTCCTCCTCCTCCTCCTCCTCCTCCTCCTCCTCCTCCTCCTCCTCCCTCTGGTGCTGCCCGGAGGCGGTGGGCCTGGTCTCTGGGGCGCACTTAGACAGCAGGCACTCAAATCGCCCACGAACACGTGCGCGTGGCGCGCAGCAGCTTGCGACGGCTGCAGCGGCACGTCGCGGCCGCGCGGCTCGGGCGGAGAGGAGGCTCAGGAGGCCAGCGGTGCCGTGGGCCGCTGTGCTGCAAGCTGCCTCGTGGGCCTCGGCGCCTCGGTCGAGGAGGGCGGGCCTCGGGAGGGGCCGGAGTGAACTCGGTCAGGGAATCTCGCGCTTAGCACAGCGCGGCCATCTCTGCGCTCTCGCGGGGCCACCCTGGAGGAGGGCAGCCCTCAAGCCCAGACCGCGAGGTGCGATTCTCGTCACGCCTCTGTGAGTGATCTGGCCGGCGTGGCGGGTGATTGTCCCCCTGCGGCCCTGTTCACGGATGGCTCAGGAGAGGCCAAACGCGCCGTGTCCCTTGGCGTCCATGTCGCCGCGTGGTCCCTCGTGACCTGGTGGCTCCGTTGCACACGGCCTCCGATGGCTGGCGGCTTCTTAGCGGAGCCCCGAGGCCAGATGTGTGCGAGGACCTGGCCAGGTGCCAGGTGAGAGGAATGCGGACTCGCTACACAGAGGCAGAGAGAGGGAGAGACAGACAGACAGACAGACAGACAGACAGACAGACAGACAGACAGACAGACAGACAGACAGACAGACAGACAGACAGACGGACAGACGGACAAACCGACCGACAGAGAGAGGGAGAGGGAGTGTGACAGAGAGAGAGGGGGGGACGTTCGGCGGAGATGGGTGGGGGCGCGGCGGAAAGCTGGGCGAGAGGCTAACAAGAAGGCGACGCAGGCAGACCTTCGAGGCGACATGGTCATCTACTTGTGACCATGCGCTCACTAGACGTGCCTCAAGAGTTGAAACATGCTAGAATGCTGGAGCACCTCAGTGCCCCAGAAACCCGAAAAAGGCTGTTGGCGGCGCGCAGGGGGGGGCGGGGGCCATGCGAAGGGGGCAGCCTCCTCAGAGGTCAGGAGACTCTAACTCAACACGAAAGAAGCCCCGACGCAGGCCAAGCACTCCGTGCGGACTTCCTCCGCACGGACTTCGCATCCTATCAGGAGAGGCTCCAGACGGAAGCCGGACAGTCCGTACGGACTTACTCCGCACGGACTTCGCATCCTCCCAAAAAGGCAGCCTGCCTCCCAGAAGCCCCCCTCTGCATCTCGGACTCCTCATGAGAACCCTCCAGGAGGGGCAGAACCCCTCTGATGACCATCCTGCCCCCTGGCCTTCTTAGAAGGCCCCCCCCTTCGCCCCACGGGCGGGATCGCGTCGCGACGTCGCCAGCGTTGCCCCTTCCGACACCGCGCGGACGGGCCCAGCCTCGAACGGCCGCGCCCTTCCGGTGCCGCGGATCGTCCGGCATCGGCCGCTTCCGAGCCGCTGACGTCGCTCCACTCCGATGTCCTACGCCCGGGTCGCCGCCGCGGCAACGCCGAGTGGCAACATCCGAGCCCTGCAGTGGGGGCCGATCCGCAACAGACCTTCCACAAGAAACCCGACCCTGAGACCCCAGGACGTCCACTGGTTCTTGGTATGGGAGCGTCACGCCTTCCATCGCAAAACCATCGAAGCCCAAGACACCCAGGGCACCCTGGAAGCAAGCAGGGTGCTCTTCGGCATGGGTTTCCGCTGTACGCCCAGGTCGCCGCCGCGGCAGCGCCAGGTGGCGACATCCGAACCCTACCCCCACCAGCTGTCGATTCTCTGGAGGCACTGGGAAGGCGGGGGTAGGACTCGTTCTTCGCCGCGTGTTCGACAAATTCCGAACCCTGCGTGGCATAGAGGAAGCGGGTCCTGAGGGAAACGGTTCCTGGAGCCCAGGGCCTCCTCCCAGGACCAGTTCTTCATCCTGGGTCGTTTCTAGCCAAGCCAGGGCCCGTGGAGGGCCCCGAGAGCCGTTTCCCTCAAGACGCCTTTCCTCCATGGCGACCTACCCTCGCCACCCATCGAGCTGCCCGAATCGTTAATCGGCGGGAGTAGGGCTCGGATTTCGGCACCGAGCCGCACGCCGACTCTAACACCGACGCCGACGCCGACGCCGCTGCCGCCGCCGCCGACGACGACGCCGCTGTTGGTGTCGGCGTCGGCGACGGCGACGGTGGCGGCGCGCCCCGCACTGCGCGCAGCCAGAGGTTGCCGCGGGCATGCGAGCAACAACACACACACACACACACACACCAAAAAAAACAAAAACCAAACGCAAGACCGCGGGCCCGCAGCCTCACGCGCCGCCCGGGACGCACCGATTCCTGCCGCGGCGGCGACCGCTCACGGCGCGGCTGCAGGGGAGAACGAGACACCAGACAGGGGCGATAGGACGCGGGCGAGAAGACAAGGACGATGGACAGAGACCGAGATGGAGACGAGGACGACGCACGTCGCACGGGGACGAGGAGGCGAGAAGGCCGAGGGGAAGGGGGGGGGAACAACCATCGGACGCGGACGAGAAGACGAGGGCAGTGGGGGCGGGCGGGAAGGGGGCGGGGACGGCGGCCAGAGGAGGACGAGGCGGAGGGGGCAGGGGCGCCGAAGAAGGCGAGGGGGTCGGGCGGAGGAGTGGCGCAGGAGAGGGGGGAGGACGGGGGCGGCAGGAGGACGAGGAGGACGGCGGGCGGGCGGCGGCGGCGGGCCCCGAAGAGGAGGGCGTCAGACGAGAGAGCGTCAACAAGGCTTCGGGCAGGTCTGGGGGGGCTCTGGGCCCGGTTCTCCGCCACCTCGTCCTCCTCCGTCCCGCTCCGTCCTCTGGTCTTCTCCTCCTCCTCCTCCTCCTCCTCCCTCCTCCTTCGCCTCCTCCCTCAGATAGTTGTCCACCTCCCCGTTCCCTTCTACGGATCCTCTCCCTCTCTCCCTCTCTCTCTGTCTCTCTCTCTCTCTGTTCCCATCCTTTCTCCAACTTGCTCCTCTGTGTCCTCCTCGTGTTACTTGTGTAAGTCCACTGCCACTGAACATACCGTCGCTTTGGCTCAAATAAGAAAGTCCAGCATCCGAATGCACCACAGAAGCTGATTGAACTTTCAGAGAAAATGCATCGCCATCCTCATCAAAACCGTTCTGGAAACCTTCCTCTACTCCATATCCTCCTCCCCCATCATTTTCCGGTTCCCATCTCTGCCTCTTCCCTCTTCCCCATCTTCCTCCCCTCGCCTCACAGATTCCTCCAGTCCCCTTCCATCCTCAACCTCCTCCTCCTCCTCCTCCTTCATGCCACATGCCTTCCCTCTAACTGTCCCCTCGCTTCCTTCTTCCTTCCTCCCCCTTTCTCCTCTACCTCCAGTCTCCCCGCGTCATCCGCCTTTTCCTCCTCCTCCTCCTTCTCCTTCTCCTTCTCCTACTCCTCCTTCATTCCTCCTTATGTCGTGCCCCCCTTTCTCATGCTGCTCCTCATCATTTTCATTATCATCTCTACTTCACCCCCCCTCCTTCTCCTCCTCCTCCAAATCATCAAAATCGTCATCGTCAACATCCTATTTCTCCTCCCCCTGCTCCTCGTCGTCGTCCTCCTCAGCATCCTCTCCTGTCTAATCCACCTCCACATGTTCCACCTCCTCGTCATCTTCATCGCCCCACTCCTCCGCTCCTATCCCTCTGCTGACGAGGACTCTACCAGCATCGGGTCCGACCAGACCCATGTGGGGCCCAAGGTCTGAAGACCAGTCCTGGCCCTAGGCGGCGGCCAAGAATGGGCCTGGCCAGCCCCGTTGTTCCAGGATGGCTGTGGCCCGCACCGATCTTGACTCCCACAATATCATTTGCGCCCGACGACATTCTTACCACAATCGGACCTAGGCCAGACGAGCATCCCTCAAGAATAGGAGACCCTCCGTCGGCAAAAATGCACAGAGCATCCAAGGGCTCCCCCCCAGGATGCACGAGAGCATCCACCAAATACGAAGATCACTAGGGTACCCTGCCCGAACCGACCTCGATCTTTTACCTCGGTCCCCCTGTAATTGGCGAACCACGACGCTCCTGCTATACAGTAGAACGTCAGGCAGTGCTTGGCGTCATGCGGCGCACAATTCCTGCACGCAGATAGCAGTGTGTTTACACTTTGTATACTACTGCCGACGCACCTTTGACGTGCATGGCGCTCTCTCTCTCTCACGACTCTCCAGCAATACCGTGGGATGTGCTAGCCGCAGACGATCCATCCTCCCGAGAACGAATCACGTGTGTGGTCTCGGTGCGAAAAGGCCCTGGGCTTCTCGTTGCAGGCCTGCTGGAATCCGAGAGCCCCCCCTGGCCATCGCTCGGGCGTTAATTCCCTGTGTTGTTTGTCGGTTTCGTACGTGTTTGTTCGCTAAATGGTCAAGGATGCTCCTCGATGGTCCTCGCCGAAGGAAAGATGCACACGTCCGAGCGATGCCAAGTCCCCAGGTACCGTCGACCCGCATGATAGGGGTGGACGGTTAGGACGCAGAGGGCCTCGGAGGGCCACGCTAACATGTTTCGAACGTGATTGGCTCGCAAGAATTGCACAGGGTGGGACGAAGGGACTGTGGTGGTGGTGGTGGGGGGGAAAACACAAACACACACACACACAACACACACACACACTGTGGGAAAAACATACAAAAAAAACAAACAAAACGTTTTTCTGTTTTGTGTTTTTGTGTTTTCCTTTGTTTTTTGTGTTAAAGTATTGTTTCACGCACCTGGGAGCGTCGCTCGTCCATGCTATGTGGATAGACTGTACCCTGCTACCGCTGAAGTTCGGTGGCGCGCCACAGGGGGTGGGCAGCGAGGAGGGGTGGGCCTTCTGAGACGGCAGGGGGCTTCGTACGAAGGATCGGAGGCCTCTGAGAAAGCTCCCTACCAGGCAGGAAGGCCTCTACGAGGTCCCCCTGCATCTCGGGGCCATAATAAAAACGACGTGGGTATCCTGAACACCTGGGGACTGCGGTGGCAGCTGATCGGGGCCACTCAGGGCCGCTTCAGGGCCACTTCTTCCCCCTGCCCGATCCTCGATCCCCCCCCCGTTGCCGTCCGCCCGACGCTTGCTGCAAGAAAGCCCCCCTGTCATGTGGGCATCGTACGCCGTGACCGTGTTGCGCAGCAGCATCGCCACCGTCATCGGCCCGACGCCGCCAGGCACCTCGGTGGGCACTCCGACGGCCCGGCGACGTGCCGAGAGCGTGGCAGGCACGATCAGCTCAGGAGGAACGAACGGGGAGACACCGGCGAATGAAGGGACACATCGAGCTGGAATCGGCGACGCATCGCCGACAGATCGGCGACAGGCTTCCGATAGCGAAGCCGCGCGCTCCTGGGCGCGGTGGGCTACGGGCGGGCGATTGGAGGTCGTCGCGTTCCCCCCCCCCCCTGAGCCTAAGTCAACGTCGACCCGGAGCCCACACATCTAGTGTCACCACAGAGGAGTCGTGGCGACAAGAGTTTGAAGTCTGGGCCTCGGGCAAACCCTCCCAGGCCCTGGGATCAACAAATCAACTCCGTACGTGACGAGGCCGAACTCACCGGAACAGGAAAAGGCCGGAGATCTGGGATGCGTGACCGAACGCACTGAGAACGCCCGCATTTGGGCGTGGGCGGCCTCGTGGGAGTCTCCCTCGCGCAGTTCCGCAGAGCAGCCGGACGGGCACCCTTCTCCGCAGACGTGCTGAAAGCAGTGTTCAAGAAGCCGCTGAGGGCGCTGATGGAAGAGGCACGCAGACTCCAGTCAGACTGTACAGTCGGCCCGTATCAAAAGGGTCCACGATAAGGATGCAAGGGCCATGGAAGGCCGTTCCGAAGCTTTCCAAGTGGGGCGCGGTCAACGAAAGTGGCCAAGGATGGACCGAGGAGGCAAGGATGCATAGCTAGTTACCCTCGGGAAGGTTGTCCATCCTTACCATGCGGGTTGACCCTATCAGCCTCCTCCGCCCTCTCGCTTTCACTCTTGTCCACCTCCTCCTTGTCCTCCTCGTCCGCTGAGTCCTCGCCCTCCCGCCTTCATCTTCGCTCCTGCCCGTCTCCGTTCCTCACCGGTCGTCTGACCTCGTCGCTGCTTCGGTTTACTCGGGCCCTGACCTCCGACGACGTGTTTCCCACCGTACAGTCGGACTTGACTGGAGAGGGCACGCGAGAGGACACGAGACCCTTCCGAGGGCCACATTGCCATAGGAATGCGAGAAGGCACGGGTCGCGAGGCACAGGACACAAGGTCAGACCCTAATAACACGATGAAGACATGGACTCACCGAGGTCCCGTCTTCGCATTGAGGATAACACATCTGGGTATCCCTCATGTTCCTGGCCCTCCTAACTTAGGTCCTCTCTCAAAGGGCTACGGGGTCATTTTTTGGTTAATCAAAAAGGTACCCTTGATCTGGCAGGGCCGACCTCCTACTCCGGGCCGACTGCAGGACCTGGAACTCTTCGCCTGGCCTTGAGCAGGGACCGACCGTCCCGGCATTCCTATAGTCCTACTACTACGAAATGTTCTTAGAACCCAAAAATGTTCTAATAACAAAACAATGTTCTGTTCTTATACCATAAACCCGATGTGATAAAACAAGACAGACTCCGCCAGAAATGTTCTAAGAACATTTCGTGGAAACCACAAAAGGTTCTTAGAACATTGTTTGGTAGGGCTATAGGCGAGCGAAGACGCTTCGCCACTACTTGATGGCCCGCTCATGGTCGGTCCCGGGCCCCGAGATAGGCCTCCCGAGGTCCGGTGTGGAACAAAAGCCGACGCCATGGTCCTGTCGCGACGTCCCGGGGAGGTCTCAGGGGGGTTGGCGGCGCGCACAATGGGGTAGGGGGAGGGGGGGAAGACTTCTTAGAAGGAGGCTGCTTCTTAGAAGGCGCCGGCCTTACATCTATAAAGAAGGCCCGCGCCTTCTAAGAAGCAGGGGTGCTTCTAAGAAGCCCTCCCCCTCCCCCCACCCCCCTCTGCGCGTGGCTGATGCAGGACCTGGAGCTCTTCGCCTGGACCGCTCATGGTCGGTCCCCGGCCCCGAGATAGGCCTCCCGAGGTCCGGTGTGGAACAAAAGCCGACGCCATGGTCTTATGTCGGGCGTGTCCCCCTGCAGGGCGATTTTCGACGAAAATTTTTATAAAAAATACAATCAAAATACCCCAAACAGGGAAAAATATTTAAAAAATAGTCCCCAGAGTATTTTCGTACTATTCTTTGACTATGTTTGGGGTATTTAAAATTTTTCGTTGAAAACCCCCTTGTAGGGGGACAGGCCCGACTTAACCATGGTCCTGTCGCGACGTCCTGGGGAGGTCTCAGGGGGGGGGGGCGCCGGGGTGATCCAGCCCGCGCGCTGCTTCGCAGACTCGAAGTCCACGTCGCCAACGAGCTTGCCGCTCTCCAGTCTGTTGATGCCCACGTCGATGACGACGGCGCCCGGCCGTATCCACTCGCCCTGGCTGGCCGCCGTGGTCTTGCGTGCCTCTGCCTCCTCCTCCTCCTCCTCCTCCTCGTCTTCCTCCTCCCCCTCCTTTTCCTCCTGGATGCTTTTCCACCGTCATGTTCTCCCCCCTCCCTCCAATCCTGCTGCCTCCTTTTCCAACCATCGTCCTCCGATCCCTCGTTCTCCCTCTCTCCTTCGTGTCGTCCTCCCCATCCTTTCCTCCTTGCGTCCCTTCTGGGCCTCCTTGTCCCCCTTCTCGTCCACCTCCCCTCCTACTCCTTCGATGACGCCGCTCCCCGTGGCCCTCCTGCTTCCCCCCGTCCTCCTTGTGCTTTCCTGGGGAGCCCGAGAGGAGAGCGTCCAGGAGGGGGGTTCGCAGATCATGGCCCGGAGCATGCGAGCGACCATGGGGGGGGGGGACCAGGCGACGCAGTGAGAGAAGAGGGGGCCACGAGATCCAGGGGAGATCTCTCATGGCTCTGGCCATGATGTCCCCCCCCCCCCTTGCTCAGCACCCCCATCTCTGCCGCCCCCGACGTTCGTCGTCGGCGGCGGCGGCGTGCCCCTGGCCTTCACCAGGCCGGGCTTGCCGCAGGCGACGATGAGGCACTCGGCGTCCCGAACCACCTCCTCCAGATTCTGCGTGAACCTCGGGGCGTCGGCGCCCGCCGCCGTCGTCGCTCGTCGTGGTCGTGGCGGTCCTCTCCTCCTGCTCCCCGTGCCTTGTCTCCACCACTCCTGACTCACCCCCTCCTCCCCCTCGCCATCCTCCCCCTCCCCCTCCGCCCCTCCCCCTCCCCCTCCCCCCTCCCCCGTGGCGCCGACCAGAGTGGTTTCCCAGGCACCACCCCGCCCTCCCCTCGGGCGGACCCCCCAAAAGCCCCCAGGGCCCCCCAGGACCCAGGAGGAGGAGGAGGAGGGAGGAGGATGAGCAGGGAGGAGGAGGAGGAGGAGGAGGAGGAGGAGGAGGAGGAGGAGGAGGAGGAGGAGGAGGAGGAGGAGAGGGAGGAGGAGGAGGAGGAGGAGAAGAGGAGGAGAAGAGGAGGAGGAGGAGAGAAGGGCAGGAGGAGGAGCAGGAGGAGCAGGAGGAGGAGTAGGAGGAGGAGGAGGAGGAGGAGGGACTTGGGGGCCCGAGGCCACCGGAGCCCCCGAGAGCGCGCACACAAAACGCACCGAGAACTGCCCCGAAGAAACCCTTTGCAGCCCCAGGGCAGCCTCCTCCACTCATTTTCCTGATGCATATCTCCTCTTTGGACGCCCGAAATGGGTACGGAAAGAATGGGCACAATGCCCAACAACCAATGTTGTCCCAAACAAACAGCGGCCGCTGTTGGGCAGGCGGCCTTCTGTCTAAAGTGGACACAGGCCGCGGCGGCGCGGACAGCGAGTCCTGTTCAAAATGAACAAGAACTGCTGTTGGGCATCGTACCCATTCTTTCCGTGCCCATCTCGTTCGTGCAGATCCTCCCTGTCGCACCTCCAGTCGTGTCGGCAGGGCGTTGCGGGCGTTTCGCCTGACACGCCCTGGCCAGCCGTGACCCTGGCGCTTGGAAGTTTCAATAATTTCAAGGATGGAGGGCGAATCGATTACAAGATGCCGTTCTCGCCTGAGCCCTGCGCACATTCGTCCTAAATTAGGCAACCTTTTCAAGGATGGAGAACGGGCCGTCTTCAAAACATGGTATTCGCCTTAGCGCCACGCATGTTCGTCTGAACAACTAGAGGCGCTTTCAAAGATGGAGGGTGGCTGGTTCTAAACAGGTGGCAATGCCCTCAGCGCCGCACGCATTGGCACTACCTGCTTGTAACAAAATAAAGAATGAGGGGCCGCTCCTTCTTCCAAATATGGTTCTCGCCATCGCGCCACGCGCATTCGTCCTAAACGCTACAGCAACCTCGAATATTTTTTGCATGGCTGAAATCCCAAGAACGGTGCTCTGGTATGATGTAGGACTCATGACGCAACGATGAAGTTAGTTCGCGGTGCTGATGTCCCAGAATTGACGGCCTGGCACGATTTACCATTGCAACCACACAACAAACAAGCTTATTCGCGGCGTCGACGCCGCTCAAACTGCGACGTGGCACGACTCGGGAATCCCAGGCGTGTGTCTTCCAATGGAACACTCCCCTCAATGGACATACATTACTGTGGCGGCCTACGAATTGAAAACATAGGGGGAGGTTGATCGCAACAGTGTCAACGCGCTGCGGGTTTGTATTGGTTCCATTCTTCGTCGTCGTCGTCCTCCTCCTCCTCCTCCCTCCTCCTCCTCCTCCTCCTCCTCCTGCTCCTCCTCCTCCTCCTCCTCCTCCTCCTCCTCCTCTAGGGGCCACCAGCCGACGCTCGGGGACTCGGCAGTTGAAGTTCGCAGACTTGGCCTCGGACACTCGCAGAGGTGGCCAATAGCATTCTCAAATTGGGCCGCTGAATCGAGAAGGTTCTGATGCCAAGACTCGCGAGGCTGTATTTCAAGCATCGATGATCCAGAACGCACGCATTCCCGTAAACACCCCTCGTCGTTCCTCCCTTCACTTCCCCCCTTTCCTCCCAACCGCCTCCCCTCCCTCTATCCTACCTCCTTCATCCTTCCTGTCCTCCTCCTCCCTCCTCCCTCCCTCCTCCGTCCTTCTGGTTTCCACTCCCCCCTCAAATCTCCACCCTCCTCTAATCTTTCGCATTCCTCCGTCCCTCTCTTGTTCCACATCGCCCTCCCTCCTCTGCCTTCCCCTCCTCCCACCTCACCGCCCCTACTCCTCTAATTTGCCTTCAGCGTTTTCCTCGTCCTCATCGTCATCATTAGCCCAATGCTGCTGCCCACCCTCCTCTTCCTCCTCCTCCTCCTCTCCCCTTCCTCCTCCCCCTTTAGGGGAACGAACAATGACATAAACATAAAAACTCGGACCTCCGAGTTTTCATGTTTATGTCACTTTTTGTTCCTCTATGGATGCGGACGCCCAGAGCAGGACGAAGCCAGGACGAAGACAGCATCGGGTGTGGATAGAACGAGAACCCCTGAAAGCTGGCGGCCCCGAAGGGCAGCGAGGAGGCCACAAGGGGGCCACGAAGGGCTGCAACGGGGCCACGAAGGGCAGCGAGGAGGCCACGAGGGGCTGCAACGGGGCCACGAAGGGCAGCGAGGGGGCCACGAAGGGCTGCAACGGGGCCACGAAACAAAGCGAGGGGGCCACGAAGGGCTGCAACGGGGCCACGAAGGGCAGCGATATCCCGATTCCTAGGTAATATGTGAGGGAATCCTAAACGTGAACGCGACTCCTGGGTGCCTGGGTGTCGGGAGCGCGGCGCTTGAGTAAATTGCAGGAGAGTCCAACGCAAGGGCGCTAGTCTATAGTAAATTGCAAGCAAGTCTCCAGCGAGAGCGCGACTCCAGAGCGCCGGGAGAGCGATTCCTGAATAAATTGTGAGGAAGTCCCAAGCGAGAGCGCGCTTCCTGAATAAAATGCGAGAAAGTCTCGGGCGGGAGCGGGGGTCCTGGCTATATTGTAAGGAACTCTCGGGCGGGAGCCGTGGTTGTTGTAAACCGGGAGCCAACGACACAATTTGACCCTCAAGACTTTCCCTGATAAAAAAACAGGGTGCGAGCCCCGGGAAAGGCACTCCAATCAAAAAAAACAATGTGCACCAGACGGGGGGGGATCAACAATTATTATTCTTCAGAAATGAGAGCTCAACAACAACAACAACAACAACAACAACAACAACAACAACAACAACACCAACAACAACGCAAGGACACTCTCTCAGGCCACCCCGGCGGGGCCCGTGGGAGTGTCCTCGCCCCCGGGGCGAGCGCACTGCCCCAGGCCACACGTTGCAGTTGTTGCCCCGGGGGGGGGGGAGCAACGGGCAACACCTCTGTCATACGCTAACGTAAATCTATATGTGTTTCCGAATCTCCGTGGGCTCCCTTACTGTTCCCCACGCACTCCTGTGTCCGAAAACCGAAACCGACCGCGCGCCAGCGAGGCCAGCTCCTCCTCCCTATAGGACTCCTATGGAATCGTGCGGGACCCTGTAAGGATCCTGTAGGATCCCTATAGGCTTCCTATGGAATCGTGCAGGACCCTGTGAGGATCCTATAGGATCCCTTTAGGGTTCCGATGGAGTCGTGCAGGACCCTATGAGACCCCCCTCGGATTCCTATAGGGTTCCTATGGAATCGTGCATGACCCTGTAAGGATCCTATAGGATCCGGATTCCTTTAGGGTTCCTATGGAATCGTGCAGGACCCTGAAAGGATCCTATCGGACCCCTATAGGCTTCCTATGGAATGGTACAGGACCTTGTAAAGATCCTATAGGATCCCTATAGGCTTCCTATGGAATCGTGCAGGACCCTGTAAGGATCCGATAAGATCCCTATAAGGTTCCGATGGAATCGTGCAGGACCCTGTAAGGATCCGATCGGATCCCGATAGGATTCCTATGGAATGGTGCAGGACCCAGTAAGGATCCTATAGGATCCCTATAGGGTTCCGATGGATTCCTGCAGGACCCTGTGAGGATCCTATAGGATCCCTATCGGGTTCCGGTGAGATCCTGTAAGACCCTGTAAGGATCCTATAGGATCCCTATAGGGTTCCTATGGAATCGTGCAAGACCCTGTAAGGATCTTATAGGATCCCTATACGGTTCCGATGGAAGCCTGTAGGGCCCTGTAAGGATCCGATCAGATCCCTATAGGGTTCCGATGGAATCCCGCAGGACCTGTAGGGATCCTATAGGATCCCTATAGGGTTCCGATGGAATCGTGCAGGGCCCTGTGAGGATCCTATAGGATTCCTGTAGGGTCCCGATGGAATCCTGTAGGACCCTGTAAGGATCCTGAAGGATCCCTATAGGGTTCCTATGGAATCGTGCAAGCCCCTGTGCGGATCCTATAAGATCCTTATCGGGTTCCGATGGAAGCCTGTCGGACCCTGTAAGGATCCTATTAGATCCCTATAGGGTTCCGATGGAATCCCGTAGGACCCTGTAGGGATCCTATAAGACCCCCCTCGGATTCCTATAGGGTTCCTATGGAATCCTGTAGTATTACAATAGGATTCCTGTGAGGATTCCTATAGGATTGCGATAGGGTTGCTAGGGGTTCCATCGGATTCCACTAGTATTACACTCGGATTCCTACGGAATCCTGTAGGACGCTGCAGGGATCCTATAGGATCCCTATAGGGTTCCTATGGGATCCTGTAGGACACTGAGGGGATCCCATAAGATCCCTATAGGGTTCCGATGGAAGCATGTAGGACCCTGTAAGGATCGTATCAGATCCCCATAGGGTTCCGATCGAATCCCGTAGGACCCTGTAGGGATCCTATAAGACCCCCTATCGGATTCCTATAGGGTTGCTATGGGACCCTGTCGTATTACAAAAGGATGCCTAGAGGATTCCTATAGGATTGCGATAGGGTTGCTAGGGATTCCATCGGATTCCAATAGTATTACAATGGGATTTCTATGGAATCCTGTAGGACCCTGTAGGGATCCCATCGGATCCCTACAGGGTTCCTATGGGATCCTGTAGGACACTGAAGGGATCCTATAAGATCCCTATAGGGATCCGACGGAATCCTGCAGGACCCTGTGAGGATCTTACAAGATCCCTATAGGGTTCCGATGGAATCCCGTTGGACCCAATCGGGAGCCTATAAGACCTCCCTCGGATTCCTATAGGTTTGCGATGGAATCCTGTAATATTAAAATCGGGTTCCTAGAGGATTCCTATATGATTGCGATAGGGTTGCCAGGGTTCCCATCGGATTCCAATAGTATTACAGATCGGATTCCAATGGGATCCTGTAGGACCCTTTAGGGATCATATAGGATTCCTATAGGGTTCCTATGGGATCCTGTAGGACACTGAAGAGATCCTATAGGGACCCAAAAAGGACCGCAATTGGATTCCTAGTGGGATCCGATGGAATCCTGCTGGCCCCTGTAGGGATCCTGTAAGACCCCAGTAGGATTCCTATTGGCATCCTATGGAACTCTGTAGGACCCTGTAGGGATCCTATAGGCTTCCAATAGGAGCCCCATAGGATTCCAACGGAATTCCTATGGAATCCTGCTGGGCCCTGTAGGGACCTTATGGGTTTCCAATGAGATTCCAATAGGATTCCGATGGAATCCTGTAGGACCCTGTAGGGCTCCTATACAATTTCCAATAGGATTCCAATAGGATTCCAATGGAATCCTCTAGGACCCTCGAGGGGCCCCATAGGATTCAAAATGATTCCAAAAGCATTCCGACGGAATGCTGTAGGACCCTGCAGACCCCCGCAGCGGCCTGGCGAGGCCTCGTGGCGTTGCTCGGGCCAGGGGCCCTGGAGGGCCCGTGCGTGGCCCCGAGCAACGGGCCTCCAGTAGTGTCCTCGCGAACAACAACAACAACCAACAACAACAACAACAACAATTACTAGCACGTGGGGACACTCCGTTCTCACCAGTGCCAGGGTTTTCATAGGAGGCGGGCAATACCCCCACTTTGTGGGGGGGCCGGTTCAAGCTCTACCAAATTTCCAAACGACTCTTCGCCACCACCCACACCCAGCTTCCCGCCCTATGACGTTCGGACACTTCACTTCGTGGCATGCGGACGACCGTGGCTACTATTCAGGGCCCCGCGGCCGACGACGACGGCGTGCGCGCGCGAAGAAAAAACGAATGTGTCCCGCATGGTATTATTTGACAGGGATGATGGCCCTGGCAGGTGCGCAACCGTTGTTGCAGAAGTTCGAAAAAGTTGCTCGCAAAAGCCCGTTTGACAGAAATGTTTAAAAAGTGTTGGGTTTCCTACGAATCCGCAAGAGCGCGCGGGATGAAATTTCGACATTTTTTTTTGAAAAACCATTGGTTTTTTGATGTTTTTATGTTAAAATCGCTACGAAAACTAAGGTTTTGGAAGGATTTCGTCTTGCGCGCGCGAATGTCCACTTTACCTTATTTTTTGCAAGGGATTCTTGAAGTTTGGTTATGTTAGAACAAGAAATGTCCACTTTAGCTTATTTTTTTGCAAGGGAAAACCGATCGTAACAACACAACCGGATCCGGACCAACCCGTTTTGCCTGAGACTTCCTCACGAAAATGATGAAAATGAGGCTGCGGCCTAGGCGCGGCGGGGGGGTCGTGCACCAGGGGCCCCAACAATAATTATTCTTTAGAAGTAATAATCTTCAACAACAACAACAACAACAACAACAATTACTAGCACGTGGGGACACTCCGTTCTCACCAGTGCCAGGGTTTTCATAGGAGGCGGGCAATACCCCCACTTTGTGGGGGGGCCGGTTCAAGCTCTACCAAATTTCCAAACGACTCTTCGCCACCACCCACACCCAGCTTCCCGCCCTATGACGTTCGGACACTTCACTTCGTGGCATGCGGACGACCGTGGCTACTATTCAGGGCCCCGCGGCCGACGACGACGGCGTGCGCGCGCGAAGAAAAAACGAATGTGTCCAATATGGTATTATTTGACAGGGATGATGGCCCTGGCATGCGCGCAACCGTTGTTGCAGAAGTTCGAAGCACGTGAAAAAGTTGCTCGCAAGAGCCCGTTTGACAGAAATGTTGAAAAAATATTGGGTTTCCTCAGAAATCCGCAAGAGCGCGCAAGATGAATTTTTGAAACTTTTTTTTGAAAAACCATTGGGTTTTTCATGTTTTTATGTTAAAATCGCTACGAAAACTAAGGTTTTGGAAGGATTTCATCTTGCGCGCGCGAGTGTGCACTTCGTGTCATTTGTTCAAAGGATTCTTGAAGTTTGGTTATGTTAGAACAAGAAATTTCATTTTATAGTGTTTTTTGCAAGGGAAAGCGGGCGTCAACAAAACAACCGGATCCGGACCCCCCGTTTTGCCTGAGACTTCCTCGCGAAAATGATGAAAATGTGGCTGCGGCCTAGGCGCGGCGGGGCGCGGCGAGGGGGGCGCGCACCAGGGGTCCCAACAATAATTATTCTTTAAAATAAATAATGTTCAACAACAACAACAACCACCATTTTAAGGCTGTGCGCTCTTACTTGCCTGCGAGTCATTCAACACGTATACCCTACACCCTCGAAACCCGCCCTCTTCGTCTTCGATCACACCCCTTTCGGGGGGATTAATTCTCTTTGCTGGGGCCGGCGGGCTTAGACGTACGGGCAAACCGGAACGGGCGGACAATCCTTCGGGGGCGTACATCTCTCTGCCCGCCATTGGAATTGGCGCGGGCCCTGCAAGAGGAGGAGGTAATAAACGATGCAGAGAGCGGGGGGAATGGGAAGTGGGTGACGAGGAATTAGGAAGAATACCCGTTGTGTAAGGCGTCCTTGGCGCGTGCGTGGTTCCTGAGCGCCGAAACGCAATTCCCTAATATTTGTGGGGAAGTCGCATACTCTAGCAAACAGCGCAGGTCCGGAGTACATTTGGAGGACATAAGCGCCCCGGCGCGGGGGCCTTTTCAGAAGTTGCGAGAGCCTCACGGAAGCGCCGTTCCTGAGCAAATTGCACGGAAGTCTCAGGCGGACGGGGTCCGCACTAAATTGCGAGGAAGTCTCAAGCGGAGCGGCCGTTCCAGAGGGCAATTTCGGCGGAAATGTCGGCGGGAAGCGGGGGTCCTGAGTAAGAATTCGAAAAATCCTAGGCGGGAGCGCCGTTCCCACGTAATTGCACGGAAGTCTCAGGCGGGAATCGGGGGGTCTTGTTCAATTGCGGGAAGTCTCAGACGGGAGCGCCTTTCCTGAGTAAATTGCGCGGAAGTCTCAGGCGGGAGCGGGGGTCCTGAGTAAAAATCGAGGAAGTCTCAGGCGGGAGCCGTTGTTGTAGCCCGGGGGGCAGGGGCACAGTTTGAGCAGGAAGACTTTCCTTGAGAAAAAACAAGGTGCGAGCCCGGGGGGTGGCACTTCAATCGAAAAAAATCAATGTGCACCGGTGGGGGGGGATCAACAATAATTATTCTTCAAGAATGAGAGTTCAACAACAACAACAACAACAATCATTTAAGACTGGGGACACTCCGTTCTCACCAGTGCCAGGGTTTTCATAGGAGGCGGGCAATACCCCCACTTTGTGGGGGGCCGGTTCAAGCTCTACCAAGTTTCCAAACGGCTCTACCAAGTTTCCAAACGACTCTTCGCCACCACCCACACCCAGCTTCCCGCCCTATGACGTTCGGACACTTCACTTCGTGGCCTGCGGACGACCGTGGCTACTACACTGGCGCATGGGTACAGTGACTTGTTGTGGTAACATTTTCTGGACGCTAGCTTAGTATACGACTTTTCCCCCTGTTCCAACACTGGACACCTGTACTGGTTTTTGGTGGTAGCGTGTTCCTGACGCATGTAACATAAATGTTGAAAAACCATTGGTTTTTTAGGATTCGGACAGCGCGCGCGGGTAGAAATTTTGAAAATTCGTACAGATGTTTTTCGAGGACCTACGGTGCGATTCGTATGATTTTATGGTGCGCGGTGCTAAAATTCCTAAGAAACCCAATGGTTTTTGAAGATTTCGGCGTGCGCGCGCGAAGAAAAAACGAATGTGTCCCGCATGGTATTATTTGACAGGGATGATGGCCCTGGCAGGTGAGCAACCGTTGTTGCAGAAGTTCGAAAAAGTTGCTCGCAAAAGCCCGTTTGACAGAAATGATTAAAAAGTGTTGGGTTTCCTACGAATCCGCAAGAGCGCGCGGGATGAAATTTTGACATTTTTTTTGAAAAACCATTGGTGTTTTGATGTTTTTATGTTAAAATCGTTACGAACACTAAGGTTTTGGAAGGATTTCGTCTTGCGCGCGCGAATGTCCACTTTACCTTATTTTTTGCAAGGGATTCTTGGAGTTTGGTTATGTTAGAACAAGAAATGTCCACTTTAGCTTATTTTTTGCAAGGGAAAACCGATCGTAACAACACAACCGGATCTGGACCAACCCGTTTTGCTTGAGACTTCCTCACGAAAATGATGAAAATGAGGCTGCGGCCTAGGCGCGGCGGGGGGTCGTGCACCAGGGGCCCCAACAATAATTATTCTTTAGAAGTAATAATGTTCAACAACAACAACAACAACAACAACAACAACAACAACAACAACAACAACAACAATAAGACAGAAGCTGGGAACTCGCCGCTTGAAGGCACGTCCGAAGAGGGCGCGGGGGCGGCAGGGAAGTCGCGCTGCACTTCTCGGGGAGGTGCCCACGGATAGAGGCGGGGGCGGCTGTGCACAACAATTATTGTGGTTCAAACGCTTCCTTTCCCACGATGGGAGCGCGAAAGCAGTGGGCGCGGGAAACGGGTGGATGCCTCCCGAGCTGCGCATCCAACAGTCTGCGTTGGGGGCCAGGGTGGTCCACATGGTCGCGGGCATCGGTGTTGCTGGCGAGCACATCAGGAAACTGAAGGCTAGGCGCGCCCTCGTCCAGACCTTGGGAGCTTCTTGGGTCTCGGTGGGGGGCTTGATCACCGATTGCTGAGCTGATAACATTGTGTGAGTTCCTGCACATGGCCAGCGCACGCCTGAGTGCACCTGCTGCAGTTACCTTCACCTGTAGTCAGGGGCATCGCACCTTGATTGCCTATGCGTTGGCATCGGAGACGGGTGCGGCGTACCTGCGAGTCTTTTCGTACTGGGCGTCCCCTTTTAAGACGCATGCCTGTCTGGAGATCACGTTGCCGCGTGAAGATCTGATGCCAGAGGTAACGAAACGATGAAAACTTACGGGATTTCCACTGGTTCAGGGGCCTGATCATCCCTGGGTCTGGCATCTTGAGCGCGCCTTGGTTGATTGTGTGTTCCCGTCGAGAAATCGATGCCCTATTCGTCCCTCACGTTCGAGAGCATGCGTCCGATGCCCGTGCCGATACCTACCTATTTTGGTCTAGAGCCTCTGAGAAGAAAGCCCTTGGTAGGAGTCACTCGCGTGAGCATGAGGACTGAGCAATATGGTGGAAGGAAGGATCTCATGAGTACCAGGCGGACTATTTTCCAGTGCTAGCAGTGGTTGTGGCACAATTTATGCTGCTCCTGTCCTGTGTTGTTGGTCTCACCTCTCCAAGGGACCGTTCGAGCTGAGGGTTGCGCTGGGACATGGCCGTAGTAACCTTCCCGTGATTTGAGAAGGAACGTTCGGCATCCACCTAGAAACCTGTCTCCTGCCAATCTGCGTCGTGTCTGCCTGATCCTGCCCTCTTCAGCGTGGCAGGCTCAGCATGCCCAGCTCGTGTCGGGAGATCCCGATCTCTTGTGATTTCCTGATCGCCGAATGCTGGATTGCGCTCGGGCAAGCCTGGGCGGATGCCCGGACCAACTCAGCTGAGGCAATGGAATACTGATGTATTACGGAAACTCCGAGGAAGGAACCAAGACAGGCACGCGCGTGGCTCAAGAGGGGATTGGGGAAACCGAACACTGTCGGACCCCGCCCAGGGTGTGCTTCCGCTTCCCGAAGAACACGCTGAAACATCGGGCCAAGGCTTGGGAAGGTTTGTGGACGGCGGGGGAGACTGAGGCTAAGGAACTTCGGGCAGCCTTTGAGTAGAGCCAAGGGTCGAGAGCGCCTTCCTCTGCAGGACCGCCGAAACATGGGATGTCGAGGTGGTCAAGCGCCTCGCAAATTAAGACGACGACGCTGTGCAAAATCCAGCCAGTCGCTTATGTCCAAAGTTTTGGCCTGACGCCAAGCGTGGCGCATGAAATACAACTTGATCTAACAAGTTGCTTTCGACCCTTGACATCCGTTGGGGGTGTTCTGCAGGCCTGACCCCCCAGCCCTGCTCAAGGTAGTCTTGCAAGAACTCCGAATTCGAACTTCTGGGTGTCTCCCTGAATTGTCTGACATCGAGTAAAGTGATGTGCGCGATACAACTCGTCTGTTTTCTGTATGCGAGGCTGTGGGGGTGGGTCACTGGCGGCTTCGGGATTTCATGAGAGCTCAGACCACCACTCTCGAAGATCTCGTCAAGCTCTATCAATTCTGCCAGGAGGCCCTGATGTGGCCTGAGTAAATTGTGCTCAGCGTTATCTCGCTATTGCCCACAAACGAGGTCGATGAGAGACCCGTCTGTGCTCACCGTTCTGTGTCTGGGTACACACGGCGGTCAATGCTACAGGCATCTCATTCCCATTCCAATTCCCTTTCCCTCTCTCCGACCCCTGATCGCCTACACTCCTCCTTCCCCTACTCCTCTCTCCCCCCCTCCTTCCAGTCTCCTCCACCTCCTCCGCCTCCTCCTCCTCCCCCTCCGTCTCCTTTTCCTCGCCTCCTCCATCTCCCCCTCCTCCCTCCCCGTGCCCCTGCCCCACCGCCAGCGGGAGCAGAATACGCGTGCATCTACGCTGGCGTTCGTTCTCAGCGCTGTCTTCCGCTCCCCCCACACCCTGTCTCGCGAAATAATACCATAAAATCCCATCGGCATAACACACCCTGGGAAACCGCACAGGCAGGCCGGGGCCCAGCTGGGGCCTCGAACCGCAGATCCTGCTGGGCTACCAGGACCATCATGTCTCCAGATACGCCAGAGGGTAGAAGGCCGAGATATCATCTCCTGCGGAAATCTTTGGGGACACTGTGTATGCTACCAGTGACGATCTTTCCGTCGGAGGCGCAGGCGTTTGCAAGGGAGTCCCTTGTGGTCAAATTCGCCAATCCTGAGTGCAACAATCGTGGTCGAAGATATCAACGCAAGGGGGCCCGACAAGGACCACTACTGGTGCCACGGCGGGAAGCAGTTCGTCGTCGTCCGCCACCGCGGCTTCGAGAACCCAAGCAGGCGCAGTCGAGTGCGAAGGAGAAGTCCGTGTATGAACGTGTGCGTCGGGAACAATGGTTACAACATCCTGGACAACTACGAGGCGCGTATTCGTGGGTTTACGATGGCATGATGGGGCTCAGGTTGGGGGATGATCGTTGTTACGGACCGCTCCGCACCCTAGAGGAACGTTTAGACAATCAATGTATGGCTTATTGTGCAGCATATTGCCCATGTGTTAATTTCCCACGGTCGGGGAAAGCAAATACGGGTGCTGGCTTCTTCTACCGTGCAAGGGAGGTGGTCAATTTTGTCCGTCCAAGTGGGGCTCGTCGTATGGCGGCCGTCATAGTGATGGAATACCGCATCGTTTGGCGCCGTTCAATGTCCCACCGCTCACCACGCTGTGGCGGCAATGCAATACTCAGTGGTTGGAGTGGTCCCGCGGTGTTCGGCTTCCCTTTCGGGTCATCTCGAAAAATGTGAACCGCCTGTGGCTGTACCGATGGCGAGAGGTTCTGGAGCGGGCTCGGACAAATACCATTGCATGGGTCGGTGCCTTGCCCACGCCTATGGGCGTCATCAGAGGGATCGTGGGTTATCGTGACCGTGACCGATTCGACCACCGTGGACAGCGAGACCGCGACGGTGATCGTGACCGTCGGAGGGGCCGCAAGACCCGTTCGAGTTCCTCGTCGGAGTCGAGGAACAACCAGGGGGTGCGCCGCTTGGGTCGCCACAAGGGGGGATGTACACGCACGACCCGTCGTACGCGGCGTTCTTGGACCAGCGGGAGCAGGAGCTACGTGAGATCGAGGTTCGCCGACAGCGGGAGATCATGGCCAGGGCAACGCAGGGGTCGATCGGTGGCGCACTCCAGGAGAACAGCATCCAGCTCCACACGTCCCAGGGTGGGGGCGGTGGAGGTCTGCCGCCGTCGCCAGGGACGTCCACACCTGCGGACCCAGGACCAGCCCCCAGCCCAGGCGTGTTGCCAGGGGAGACCGGTACGGTTGACGCGGGGGACCTCACGAACATCAAGCGCATGCTCGTTGAAGCGCAGTTCGGGTACGTCGTTGGGCTGGAGGACGGGAAGGAGTCTACGTTCAAGGCGGCGTTCTCCAGCTCGTGGGGCAACCGCAAGATATCCCAGATTGCAAGCACGCTATTCCAGAGGCAAAAGATCACGGAGCCCAAGCGTAAGGACGAAAAGATATCGGAGTTGTGGAAGTATTATCAGAACCTCGCCTGAGAGATTGCCGAGCCTCTCTTAGACGCGTACGGTGCTGAGGTCTATGCTCCGAAGGTGGAGTGCTCTTTTGTGCAGAATCAGTTCAGGTTGTACATGAGTATGTTATGCTTGGGATCGTTTTTCGTGTTCTTCGTCGGCTGTGGGTCGCATATGTCCGTGCTCCAGTCCGCGTTTTTCTACGAATATCGCTTACTGAATGGCCAGGCCGCCCCTTTCCTGTGCCCGTCTTTCTCACAGGAGATCGCAGGTAGTCCTGCGGCAGGTATATCTACTCTTGGGATCTATGAGAAGGGGTGGGGACAACTGTCAGGACCGCTCGAGGCCGCTAACCAAGTCGAACCTTTTCTGGTTTTCTCCCCTCCACTCTCCGCTCGCTCCTCCTCTCTCCTTCCCTCCCTTTCCTCCCCCGCTCCCCACAAAAAATCCCCACGTGAGGATTGCCTCATGTGTGCCTGGGACGTTTCTTGTGCCCTGGTGGGTTCAATGTGTGAGCCACTGTCCTGTGCTTGGCAGCGACCTGTAGAGGTCTGTAGTTGGGCTTGGGTGCACCCTCCTTCCCCCTCTTGAGGACCCGAACCTTCCTCCTCCACCAGGTGTGTACCCAGAAGTCCGTCGAACAGGATTTGCCGAGGAAGATTTCAATCACAGGTTTGAGTCTGACCCTATTGCGCTGTATCCTATCCCAGCGCGGAGGGACACACTTTCTTCCCGTGGGCGCGTGTGGCTCGAGGAGGAGCCCCAGGGGAGCCCGCTCTTCCGCATGGACGCTCAAGGAAGTGCTGGCGGTCCGTCGGTCACAGATCGACCCCCGAGCGGCTCAGTGGTGCAAGGAAAACAGATCGGAGTTTCGGGCCTACGCCTACCGCCAGCCTCGAACCGATCTGCATCCCATTCATCGCCTTGGAGAACACACACACACAAATGTATACACACACACACATCGAACATGCAAATACCATCTTGGGGGCGCGGCTGACGGCAATGCTGGCGCTGGCCGTCAAGGGACCACAACACCTGCCCAGATCGCGTCCTAAAAAAGGGGATGGATCAATGGACGCGTGCCCATCCCAAACTCCTCTTCTGGACCCCCTCCAGCCGTTGTCGAGTCCAGAGAGAGCAGTTCGCCATGGTCCTACGGGCACGCACACATGCGCAGTCGCGCGCGGAGGCGCGCCCTGCGCAGGCTGTGCAGTCCGCTGCCGCCCCACCCGCGTTCGCCCGAGGCTCTGTCGTGAGCAGCCTGCGAAGCCCGCTCGGGGCTCGTCGCCCCCTCGTGCCCCGACGCGCGCCCAGTGGAGGCCCCCAGCCTGCAAGACCCCCCCTCTCGCAGCGCCTGTGAACAATCTGCACCGAGGCGCCGTTCAGCAGGAGCTCGAGCATCATGGGGCGCCCCACATGGTTGCTCGCGCCCACGACGACGCAGCGCAGACCTGGCGGGAAGGTGTGTGTTGTGTGTGTGTGTGTGTGTGTGTGTGTGTGTGTGTGTGTGTGTGTGTGTGTCTGTGTTTGTGTTTGCGTTTGTGTATGTGTGTGTGTGTGTGTGTGTGGCGTGCGTGCGTGCGTGCGTGCGTGCGTGCGTGCGTGCGTGCGTGCGTGCGCAGCGCGCAGCGCGCGCGCGCGCGGAGCGGGCGGGGCGGGCGGGCGGCGGGCGGGCCGGGCGGTCGGGGCGGGCGGGCGGGCGGCGGGCGCGGGGCGGGCGGGCGGGCGGGCGGGCGGGCGGGCGGGCGGGCGGGCGCGCGGGCGGGCGGGCGTGCGGGCGTGCGGGCGTGCGGGCGGGCGTGCGTGCGTGCGGGCGTGCGTGCGTGCGTGCGTGCGTGCGTGCGTGCGTGCGTGCGTGCGTGCGTGC
>CAUYUJ010010334.1:20000-29030 GCA_963575745.1 Prorocentrum cordatum | reverse complement strand
AAAAAATACCACAAAGAGCACACTCGCGCGTTCATGTCAGAATCCTCCGAACACCGTGTGTTTGCAAGCATTTCAACATAAAAACATCAAAAACCCAATGCTTTTTTTCACAAAAATTGTACAAATTTCCCGCCCGGGCTCTCTTGCTGAAATCATAGGAAAACATAGGAATCTTAAGAATTCGGTCAAATCCAGCGATTTCACGTCATCGCGCGGTGCACTCGCGATGCTCTGTCATGCACCCAGGCCGCGAATCCTGTGCAAAAAAAACCACAAAGAGCACACTCGCGCGTTCATGTCAGAATCCTACCGAACACCGTGTGTTTGCAAGCATTTCAACATAAAAAACATCAAAAACCCAATGCTTTTTCACAAAAATGCTTTGAGGTGTCCTGTCAGACCGTCGGGTTTCCTCCGGCCACCTCTGGCTTCCTGCGGTGTACCGGGCCATTCTCAACTCGTCTGGCAATGCGTGCGCGGCATTCAACACGCGCTCGCCAGTTCCCGTCGGCAACCGCCATCGCGGCCGCATCAGCTGTACCAAACCGGCTGGCCGGTGTGACTTCGGCCCCCAGTTGTGCCAGCTTTGCTTCTTATGTTGTTGGAGGGCGGGTGGGACTGGGCATGCCATGCTTGACTCGCTCGAGCTGGCTAGCTTGACTCCTACTCCTACCTAACTCTATCTCCCTACTCTACTCTACTCCTATCTACTCCTACTACTTCTACTACTACTACTACACACACCACCACCCCACCACCAACCACCAACCACCACCACCACCACCACCACCACCACCACCACCACCACTACTACTACTACTACTACTACTACTACTACTACTACTACTACTACTACTACTACTACTACTTCTAGTACTTCTCCTACTACTTCTCCTCCTTTTCCTCCTCCTTCTCCTCCTCCTCCTTATCCCTCCTCATCCCTCCACCTTCTCCTCCCTCCTGCTCCTCCTCCGCCTACTCCTCCTCCTCCTCATCATCATCAGCATCAGCATCAGTATCAGCATCATCAGCATCATCATCATCCTCATCCTCATCCTAATCCCTCCTCCCCCCCTCCACCCTTCTCCCTGCTCCCTCATCCTCCTCCTCTTCTTCCTCTTCCTGCTCCTCCTCCTCCTCCTCCTACCCATTCGTCTCCATCCTCCTCCTCCTTTTTTTCCCTCCTCCTCCTCCTCCTCCTCCTCCTCCTCCTCATCATCATCATCATCATCAGCATCAGCATCATCATCATCAGCATCAGCAGCATCATCACTATCATCATCATGATCATCATCATCATCATCATCATCATCATCATCATCACCATCGTCATCATCATCATCATCATCATCAGCAGCAGCAGCAGCATCGGCATCATCAGCAGCAGCATCATCATCAGCATCATCAGCAGCAGCAGCATCGCCAACATCATCATCAGCATCAGCATCAGCATCAGCATCATAAGCATCAGCATCATCATCAGCATCATCAGCATCATCATTATCATCAGCAGCATCATCATCAGCATCAGCAGAATTATCATCAGCAGCACAATCATCAGCAGCATCATCTTCATCATCATCAACCACAACAACACTACCACCACAACAACAATCATCATCATCGTCATCAACATCATCAGCATCATCAACATGATCATCAACAACATCATCTTCATCATCAGCATCACCATCAGCATCATAAGCCTTTAAGCAGCATCATCTTCATCATAACAATGGTCATCAGCAGCAGTATCATCATCATCGTCGTCATCATCCTCGTCACCATCGTCATCAGAATCATCATCCTCATCATCATCATCATCAGCAGCAGCAGCAGCACCATGATCAACATCATCATCCTCATCAGCAGCAGCAGCATCTTCATCATCCTCGCCATCATCGCCATGATCATCAGCATCCTCATCATCGTCATCGGCAAGGCCTTGCCTGTCCTCGGCCTCTCGCCTCGATCGGTCGCACGCCACGGAAGCGAGATGCGACGCGTGCGCACGTGTGCGCGCGGCCATGCACGTCTCCGGAGGGGCACGACCCAGCTCGCAGCCTGCGATTCCCTGCATACCCAGTTACATGCAAGAGCGACCCCAGGCAAGAGTGACTTTTGGTGCGCGGCTTTGAGGGGGCACGAAGGGGCCAAGTTCGAGCGAGTAAGCCGCTTAGGCCGGTGCAGGGGCGCACCTGTGGGCCCGCACCAAAGGTCACTCCAACGAAAGGTCACTCTTACGCGTGACCGACATGCTTGCTGCGCCAGAGGGTGGACGACCCCCGACGCTGTCTACACATCAGCCCCTCGGAAGCAGCTTCCCAGACACCCAAAACTTCCTGTCCTGATCAGGGCTTCGGAACTGATCGACGCAAGACAGCGAGAAGGTGGACCCAAACTATCACAATGGCATCCGCGGAAGACGGAGCGAAATGGAACTGGAACGCCTTCGTCATGTTCACGTACTCGAACACCTCCGCGATTGCTTGCCTTGCGCGAGCAGTGCAATTCAGAAGAGTGGGCAAAGGCAAACATCCTCAAGCCCCTATGCGGGGCCACCGGGTCGCGAAGAACGGGCTCTCAAGTCTAGCAAATGTTGCACGTGATTGCTTCCGCTACGGTGGCCACCGTCGAGGTGTCGTGAACATATGACATGCCTGCTGCCAGTTAGCGGCGCTGGAGATCTGAAGCGCTTATTCTAGCAAGCAGAGAGGGCCGGCGTGCTAATCCCTGCAAGCATCTAGCAGTCGCTGCTGAATTCGCGACCCCCAGGCCACCGCGAGTCCTGCCCACGAGCGCCTCAGGCAGTTCGGAAATCGACGCAGAGACAGACAGGAGAACGGTGCCCTGCCCATGCTCCCTCAGGACCACTCACTGACTTACGACAATTCACACATGGCCGATTCTGGGAACCCTGAACCAAATCATGTTCACAGTCGGGGTTGATTAGAGAGAACGGGCGGACAAGGACACAAGACCCTCCCGAGGGCCACACTGCCATAGGAATATAGAAGGCGTGGGCCGCAACACACAGGACACAAGGGTACCAGTGATTGGCAGGGTCCACCTGCCAATCAACCTCGACTGTACTGGAGAAACCAAAAAATACCGATACCTCTACTCCCCGGACCTCTACTGTTGTGCGTTCTGACGAGAATCTCGCGGCGAACCCAGCGGTGGCGGCGAGGGCCTCCCATGAGTCCCCTAAAAAGGGAAAACAAGCAAAAGGTAGCGGTTTTTTCAAACAAGAAAAGACATACGTAAACTTTTAGCGCCCCGCGCGGATTTCTTGGATCTGCGCCGGACCCCCTTCCCTGGCGCGCGGAGCGCGCCAGAGGCGCGGCCAGGGGGGGGCCCAGCGCGGATCCAAGAAATCCGCACGGAGCGTCAAGAGCTCGTGTTTATGGCGTTTTTTTGTTCCTCGAGGCTTGGGTGCCTCCTCCTCCGCTCGTGCACGCCTCGCCTTTGCTTCCGCTGCCCACCGCCACTCGCCTCCGACGGCGGCCCCGCCGCCGTCTTCTACTGCCGCCTGCCTCCGCCGGCCCTCCTCCGGCTGCCGCCGAGGGCCAGGGCGCGCCGGAGGTGAGGCCGCTTTGTGGAGCGACATATACATACATATATGTATATATGCATATATATATATATATACATGTATGTGTGTATATATTTATACATACATACATACCTATATATATATATATATATATGTGCGTGCGTGTATATATGTATATTAACGGGGCCCAGGGACACACAAAGAAATAGGCACAAATCCCAGGAACCCCATTTTCCACATGTTCGGGGTGTTCCTCTTCCCCCCCACTTCCCATAGTCTCCGATATTTTCCTGGGAGTCGACGATTGATTGTGAATGTCTTGGTGTGTGGCTGCGTATGTGTTGTGCGTGCTTGCGTGCGTGCGTGCGTGCGTGCATGGGTGCGTGGGTGCGTGGGTGCGTGGGTGCGTGGGTGCGTGGGTGCGTGGGTGTGTGTTGTGTTGTGTTGTGATGTGTTGTGTTGTGTTTCGTTTCGTTGTGCTTCGTTTCGTTGTGTTGTGTTGCGTTGTGTTGTGTTGTGTGGTGTGGTGTGGTGTGGTGGGGTGGGGTGGGGTGGGGTGGGGTGTGGGGTGGTGGGGTGGGGTGTGGTGGGGTGGGGTGGGGTGGGTGTGGGTGTGGGTGTGGGTGTGGGTGTGGGTGTGGGTGTGGGTATGGGTGTGGGTGTGGGTGTGTGCGTGCGTGCGTGCGTGCGTGCGTGCGTGCGTGCGTGCGTGCGTGCGTGCGCGTGTGTGTGTGTGTGTGGGTGTGTGTGTGTGTGCGTGTGTGTGTGTGCGTGTGCGTGTGCGTGTGTTTGTGTGTTGTGTGTTGTGTGTTGTGTGTTGTGTGTTGTGTGTTGTGTGTTGTGTGGTGTGTGTGCTCCCCTCCTGGTATGTGAAGACAGCATCTTGCAGCACGCCCCAGAGACACATCGCCCCGTGCGGCTCACGCCTGCAAGCGGCCTGACGTCCGAGAGCGCCCCACACGAAGAGATCGTCTTGCAGCACGCCCCGGAGGCACATCGCCGCGCGCGGCGCACGCCTGCAGGCCGCCCGGAGTCCGAGCCTATGCAGCCGAAGCCGCGGGGCGCCTCTGCGCCGCCAGGGATGGTCGGAAGCCTCCGCCGCTCCGCGGCTGCCCGACGGACCTGGCCCGACCCGCCCGCCAGGGCGGAGGGGCCGAGGGGCCAGGCCCCCGTCGGAGCCTCTGGCGCCTCATGCGCTCCCAGATCGGGGGCCCGAGGGCAGTGTCCCTGGCCTCCAGGTGCCTCCAGCTTGTCGCGCCAGTCTGGGGCCCCCCGGGGGCCCTCCGGGCGTCGCGGGAGGTGCTCGGGAGGCCCTCGGAGCGATGAGAAGAAGCGGGTCTTCCGCGAGAGGGCACAGCGACCGTGCGCGGTGGCTTACGCAGGCTGCCCGCCTGGAACGCTGCATTGGAGACGAAGGTGCTTACGCGCGATCTTACGCGGGGAGCTTACGCGCGAATGCCGGAGCAGTCGAACTCGTTTTTCTGCGTCGCTCACCTGGGTCTCCCAGAACACTTTGGGGGCACCTTTGGACCAGGGACATACTCGGCAAGAGCCGACCATGAGCACCCTTCAAACGATCCCTATCCCCACTGGCATGGCCGTGGCCCCACTGGCCGACTTGCCGCCCTAAGAGGGGCTGTGTGCTGATACCCGCACATTTCGCGGGTGACACGTCCCCATCACGAGGGGGGAGGGGGGGCCGACGGGGCCGAAACGCAAGAGGCCAGTGGGGATGGGGATCGGTTGGGCGGTGCTGGGACCAGAAGGTGCCCACACGCCCGACGACGTGTGTGCGAGGGCGTGTTTTGCTCCCTGCGCGGCCCAGGAGGCCCCGCCCCCTCTCCCGGAGGTCGCTCCTGCGGCCCGCATATCCGTTCCCGCGGGCCCCGCCCGGGGGCCCGGCCGCGGGCCCCGGAGGCCGAGATCGACATCAGGCAACGCCCGGAGGGGCAGAGCCAGATCGTCGGAGCTCCGGATGCTCCGAGGGGCCCTCCGGCCAATGGGTACGATGCCCAGCGGCAGCGCTGTCCAAAACCGGCAGCGGCCGCCGTGGGGCAGGCGCACGTGGGCAACGCGCGCGGCGACACCGGCAGCGAGTCCTGCTCAGAATGAAGAGGAACCGCTGTCGGTCATTGCGCCCTCTCTCTCCGTATCCATTTCTCGAGCGAGCGCTCGTCTTGAATACGAAGCTCCAGAGGGGCGCCACCCCCGTCGGGGGTTGCTAAAGGTGCCCCTGTCCCAACGTGCCCCCAGCTTTGTGCTCCATGTTGGAGCCCCTGGGGCCCTTTGGGCCTCGTGAGGGGTGCTCTGGGGGCCGTGGGGGCCTCCTTGGAAATCCTGGGGGCACCCTGTGCCAGGGGCACTGCTAGCAACACCCGATCCGGAGGGGCACTGGGGTACTATGTGGGACCTGCTCTAGAACAGGAGCATACTGTAAACGGATCCACCCCTGATCCGCTCTTGTACTGAGCCGAACACAACGGCCGCGTTGTCCACAGACGCATCCTCCCCAGAATGCGCCTATAGCCTATACGACGTCACTGCACCCAAGAACGTGCCCATAGACTCGTGGATAAAACGTGCGAACGGTGTGTGGCATAGGCCCCAAATGTTTGTCCTCTAAATCGGCGGCGAGTCTGGGGGGAAATGAGAGGGGGCGGGCCTTCTCAAAATACTCGGAAATCCCCCAGCCTTGTGAGAAGCTCTCTAAGCGTTCCTGGAAGACACCAGAAACCTCAGAAGGCGCGAGGGCTTCTGAGAAGTCCCGCCGCATTCTGAGAAGGCCTTCTCCTTCTCACTTCCCCCCCTCGCTCGCATCCGGTAGGAGCAGGTCGACTTTGGCCCTCCACGAGAAGCACCCCCAAGCAGCAGACGCCCCCCCCCCCGCCCCCGAGCGCGCTCCACCCTCTGGGACGCCAGAGGACATGCTGGTGCTACGTGCTCGTCCTGGAGGCGCACGTGCGACCCGAACATGTAGCACGGCCATCTCATAGTGCAGTGGGGGCCCGACCACAGGAAACCTTCCGCAAAAAACCCAACCCTGAGACCCCAGGATGTGCATTGATTTTCGGCGTGGGAACGTCACGCCTGCCATAGTAAAACCATCGAAACCAGGGCACCCTGGAGGCAAGCAAAGGGGTTTCTCGGCATGGGCCTCCACTGTACATCTTTTCCCGAGCGGTACGGCCAGAAAGCGCCCGCCCCGAAACATATACCGTAAGATGTCTCGGCGCGCGCGTCGCCCATGAGGGGGGGCGACGCACACATAATACTAGTATGCTCGGGTGACGCTGGCCCTCCGCCGCTGAATCAGCACCGAGCGCAAGGCACCTAGCGGAAAGAGGGGTACGGTTAGGTCGGGCATGTCATCCTACAGGTGGATTTTGAAGGAAAAACAAAACGTAGTCAACAAATATTCCAAGAGGGCGCGCCGCTGGATCACCCAAAGTGGGGGGGGTCCGGGACCCCCCCCCACCCCTCCCCACCCCCTTCCCCGATCCGTCGTCGGCCGACCCCCCCCCCCCCTCCCCGCTCCATCGTCGGCGGACCCCCCCCCCCCCTTTCCCGATCCTTCGCGGCGGACCCCCGCCCCCTTTCAAAGGGGGGTGGTCCGACCCCGCCCCCCCCTCCCCTTTGAGCGTGAAATTTGACCCCCCCCCCCCCCCCCCCCCTTCCCCCCTTTCGCCACGCCGCCCCCTGGCTCCGGAACCCGATCCATACCACACCTAACCCTCAACCTAATCCCTGCCCTAACCCCTAACTCCTAACCCAACCCCCCACTCCTAACCCTAACCCCTACCCTACGCCTAACCTTAACCTCTACCCAAGCCCCTACCCTAACCCCTAATTCAAACCCTAAACCCCACCCCAACCCCTACCCTAAGCCCTAACCCTAAAACTTAACCCCTACCCGAACCCGAACCCCTATCCTAATCCCTGATCCTAACCCTGACCCCTACCCGAACCCTACCCCTAACCCCTACACCTAACCCGAACCCTACCCTTTACCCCGAACCCTGGCCCCTAACCCTAATCCCTGACCCTGACCACAAGACCTAACCCTAACCCTTAATCTAACCCTAAGCCCTAACCCTTACCCTAAGCCCTAATCCAACCCCCTAAACCCTAACCCTAACCCCCAGCCCTGCCCAAACCACTACCCTAACCCCTAACCTTAACCCTAACCCCTAACCTTAACCCTAACCCCTACCCTAAACCCTAACCCTAACCTAACCCCTAACCCCTACCCCCACCCCTAACCCTGACCCTAATCCTTAACCCCAACCCTATGCCCTAACCCAAACCCCTAAACTCTACCCTAACCCCTGACCGTAACCCTAACTCGAATATTAATACTAAGCCCTAATCCTAACCCCTCAACCCTACCCTAACCTAACCCCTACCCTAACCCTAACCTCTACCCTAACCCCCACCCTACCCCCTAACCCTAACCCCTTTCCTAAACCCTAACCCGGACCTAGCCCCTAATCCTAACCCTAATCCCTACCCCAACCCTAACCTAACCTCAACCCTAAACCCTCACCCCTAACCTCAAGCGTAAACCCTAATCCTAACCCCTAATCCCAACCCTAACTCCTACCCTATCCCTAACCCTATCCCTAACCCCTACCCTTAACCCCTACCCTAACCCTAAACCCTAACCCTTCATCCCGACCCTAAACCCTAACCTTAACCCCTAAGCCTAACCCCTACCCTAACCCTAACCCGTACCTCAACCCTAACCCCTAACGCCGAATATCCTCACCCTACCCCGAACCCCTACCCTAAACCCGAACCCTACCCCTTACGCCTAACCCTGGCCCCTAACCCGAACCCTAATCCCTAACCCTCACCCTAAGAACTGACCCGAACCCCTAAACCCTACCCTAACCGATAACCCTGACCCTAATCCCTAACCCTTACCCTAAGCTCTAATCCAAACCCCGAAACCCTAACCCTAACCCCCAGCCCTTCCCTAACCCCTACCCCAACCCCTAACCTTGACCCTAACCCCTACCCTAAACCCTAACCCTAACCTGACCCCTAGCCCCACCCCTAAACCTGACCCTAATCCCGAACCCCAACCCTATGCCCAAACCCTAATCCCTAAACCCTACCCTAACCCCGAACCCTAACCCTAATCTCTAATATTAAACCGAAGCCCTAACCCTAACCCCTAAACACTACCCTAACCACTACCCTAATCCTAACCTCTACCCTCCACCACCTTAACCCCAGCCTCCAGCGCTCCGGAGCGGAGAGAGCCTCCCCACCTGCCCCCCCCCCCTTCCCTGGCCAAAGAGGGGGAGGGGGGGGTCCGAAATCGCCCCCCCCAGTCTCCAGCGCCAAGGGGGGGGGGCATCCGGACCCCCCCCCGCCCTTTCAAAGGGGGGAGGCGGGGAGGGGGTCTGGACCCCCCTCCCCTTGAAGGGGGGGGTCCGAAAATGTCCCCCCCCCCCTGGGGGGGTTCTGGG
>CAUYUJ010010334.1:0-15000 GCA_963575745.1 Prorocentrum cordatum | reverse complement strand
ATTAGTAGTAACAGTAACGCTAAGCTAAAGCTAAGCTAAAGCTAAGCCACAGCTAAGCTAAAGCTAAAGCTAAAGCTAAGCTAAAGCTAAGCTAAAGCTAAGCTAAAGCTAAGCTAAAGCTAAGCTAAAGCTAAGTTAAAGCTGAGCAACAGCTAAGCTAAAGCTAAGCTACAGCTAAGTTAAAGCTATGCTAAAGCTATGCTAAAGATAAAGCTAAAGCTAAAGCTAAAGCTAAAGCTAAGCTAAACGCTAAGCGAAAAGCTAAGCGAAACGCTAAGCTAAAGCCGAGCTACAGCTATGCTAAAGCTAAGCTAAAGCTAAAGCTAAAGCTCCCAGGGGACTGGGGGGAACCGCTCCCAGGGGACTGGGGGAACCGCCCGGGGCGTGTTCCACTGCCCGGCCCCTTTAAGCTAAGAGAGTAAGAACCATTCTAGGCAGAGCCTAGGTAGGGAAAAAATCCAATATTTTTCCATATGTTCTGGGTGTTCGTCTTCCCCCCCACTTCCTATGTTTTCCCATATTTTCGGGGGAATCGACGTTTAATGGTTTCTGTGTGTTTTTTCCCTCCTGAATGACGGCCAGCGCGCTGGTCTCTGGCCCGCCTCGAGCCTCTCCGCCCGGAGCGCTCGCGGCTCTCCGACGGCGCAGACGGATCCACCCCGGCCGATGCCGGGCCACTGGGGGCGTCCAACCGCGCGCCGGGGCCGCAGCCGCGCGGGCACGACAAGGACCTGCCGTATCATAGAGGAACAGACAGAAACGGCATCGGCACGATTTCTCCGAGGTCCGCACAGCTTGCCTGGATCGGCGCTGCACCCCGCCTCCCTGGCTCGCGGAGGGCGCCAGCCGGGAGGGCCCAACGCCGATCCAAAAATCCGCGCGGACCTCCAGAAACACTATGTTCATGCAGTCCGCCTCCTCCTCCTCCTCCTCCTCCTCCTCCTCCTCCTCCTCCTCCTACTCCTCCTCCTCCTCCTCCTCCGCCTCATCGCGGCGTGCTTGTGGCTATCCGCACCTTTTGTCTTCTTTCTTGAGGCGTGGATCGGCTAAGGGCGGGGCGAAGTGTTGCAGTCAGGCTTCATTCAATTTTGTTTTCTTGTTCTGCCAAGGTGCCGTGCTATTGTATTTGCGGGTGATTCTCAAGCGAATCGGCTGTCGTGAGCAGGATGGTTTGGGTTTCTTCTCCGCTTTCCTGTGCACATTCTTCATTGTCCGTCTCGGGTGCGGGGCCCATGGGGGGAGCCTGGTTGTGCACTAACCCACCCGCCCGCACCCGAGCGTACTATTTCAAGCTGGCGGGCCGCGTTTCGAGGGACCTGAGGATGCAGAGGGTGCGGGCGTCATCGTTCTTAACGGTTGGTGCCGGCCTCATCGCATGCAATAATGGTGAAGATCGCGGCAATGTTTGTGTTCAGTCGGTTTGGCTTCAGAGCTACACATTTCGGCGCACAGGCTTCCTTGTCAATGTGCTCGTGCTGCCATGGTGCTGCATCGCTGGAGGTATGGGTGTCGTCGTGTCTATATTCCGCGTGTCGAGGGACCTGAGGGTGCAAGGATTGTTCCAATCATCTTTGTATTGCGGCGCTGTTCTTTAGCATTCAAGAATGGTGAAGCACGTGGTTTATTGTTTCGGCATCATACACTCAAGTCGGCGTGCTGTCTCCCTTGCCAGTGTAATTCAAGTGCGCGCACGCGGGTACGAATCATGCTCCTGTTGCTGTCCTCCGAGCATCTATCTGCAGAGGCTCTCCACCTTCTGGGGGGGGGGGCCCAGCCTAGGGGCCCCTGCCGAGAGCCCCTCTGGGGCGGAGGCGCCGTGCAGGCGGCGCCCCCTTGGCTGTTGCCAAAAATGCGGGGGGCGTTTTTTGGACGGTTTTCCACTCTGCGATTGCAACTCGACGAAAACGTGTTGAAAACGGCACCCCGAATGTGGACGTCAGGCAGTTGGCATGGTGATGACAAAAAACGTTTTGAATTCGCAAAAAAAAAAAAAACGGAAGGAAAACGAGCAGATGGGCCTCGGGCCGATCCTGGGCCTGAAAACGTAAAGGCGAAGAACAACAAAAAGAACAAACAAACGGCGCACCAGAACTTAAAAAAAAGATGTCGATCTTGAAAACGGAATTTTAAAAAACAGCGTTTTTCAAAGCACCTCCTCCCTCCCTCCCTTCCCTCCACCATTCCCTCGCCCTCCCCCTCGACTCCTCCTCGTATCCCCTTTGCTCCCCCCATCGCGGCTCTCAGCCCGGCACCCCGGTTGCGGAGAAGTACCGCGCTCCCGCGGGCACCAGAAAACGACTCGGGATGCAACAGCCAGCTCCGGGGAAGCCGCTGCGAAAGCCTCACGATCCGCCGGAGTCTGGGGGCGGCGGTTCTCCTCCGTCTGCGGCACGGGGGGGCCCTCGCCGGGCCCCGGGGACCGTGAAAGCACGACTCGACGTGAAGAGCTGGCCCTGGGCTGAGCAGCGCCACAGGAGGAGGAGCGAGGAGGAGGAGGAGGAGCGAGGAGGAGGAGGAGGAGGAGCGAGGAGGAGGAGGAGGAGGAGGAGCGAGGAGCGAGGAGGAGGAGGAGCGAGGAGGAGGAGGAGGAGCGAGGACGAGCAGGAGAAGGAGCGAGGAGGACGACAACAAGGCGGAGGAGGAGGAGGAGGAGGAGGAGGAGGAGGACGAGGAGGAGGAGGACGAGGAGGAGAGGGAGGAAGACGAGGAGGAGCGAGAAGCGAGGAGGAGGAGGAGGAGGAGGAGGAGGAGGAGAACGACTCGACTCGACGGGACGTCCACGGGGCCCCGCATGGAGAGGCTCAAGACGCAAGAAGTCGGGGCCTGGTGGGCCGAGCGTTGGCCACACTCGAGACGCGCATCGGCACTGCCTTCCAACCGCCTCCTGTCTCGGGTGGAGCCCTTCCTTGCGACCAAGAAGGGGGTCCAGCTGAAAGGGGTTGGTGCAATAGATTTTGGGCAAATGTATTGCACATGTACTGCGCCAGAGAAGTGTATTGCATTGTATTGCAACTCATGTACTGCACGCGAAAACGCAGCAATACATTTGCGCCACGAAATGTATTGTACGCCCCAAATCTATTGCAACCCCACAAATCGATTGAACCAAATCTATTACACCACCCCCTTGTCGCTGGACCTCCTTGTGGGTCCTGTGGAACCCAGAGATTCAACGTTGCGAACAAGATACATCGTCGCACACGACGACTGGGGACCTAGACCCCCTCTTCCTAGACCCCCGACGTCGTGAATTTTTCAGAGCGTCGACCACCAAAGGTCTGAACCCCTTCCCCGAAACCGGCTGTTCGTCCTGAATAAACTGTTGACGGTCCCGATGGCCGGTATAAGGGTCCCCAGCAGCCGAAAACCACGAAAAAAATCCCGTCGTCACGACGGGATGTTTTTTTCACGGCGTCGTGATGTCTTTTCACGGCGCGAGGGGGTCTGGGCTGGTGCGGCATTCCTCGGGTTCGATCGATCCGTGAGGGCCCCGGGTCGCGAAGCTGGGCGCAGCAAGTGCGACGCCTGGATCGCAGGGGAGGGGGGCTCCGCGCCCCAGGGGGGCGCGGGCCCCGCGCGGCGTGGGCTCGCCGGCCTGGTCGTCGTCGTCGTAGGCGTCCTCGCTGATCTTGGCCTTGCCCTTCCTGCCGCCGCCGTCGCCTCGGCGCGGGCGGCCCACGTCCCCAGACCCCCAGCGGGCAAGGAAGGCATCACGACGGGAGGTTTTTCGCTATTCTCGGCCTCCGGGGGCCCTTGCTGGGCCTCGGGGCCGTCAAAAACCGACTCGGGATGCAAAACTGGTTCTGGGGAAGGGGTCCAGACCTCTCAGGGTCGACGTTGCGAAAAGATCACGACGTCGGGGGTCTGGGACTTTCCCCCCCCCCCCCGCAATCCTCTGCCGATAAGACCTGAGATCCTGGCGTTGCAACTTCTTCACAACGGGCGTTCTCGCCCGATTTCGGGGACCAGGACCCTCACAGATCGATCCAGGACGCAGAAAGATGTTGTCTGTGGCTCTGGTCGTGATTTTTCGCGATGCTGCAAATTTGGCAGCGTCGGCTCTGAGGGAGCGTCGGGCAGAAACGATGAACCCACCTCCGACGTCATGATTTGTTTCACAACGTCGACCCCCCGAGGTCGGGACCCCTTCCCCGGGACCGCTTTTTCCTCCCGAGTCTAGGAAGCAACATCGCAAAAAACTTGCCATCGTTTGGACGTCCATTCCGTGTACTTTTTTCGGCTTCGTGCGTGGCCTTTTCGCCAAATGATCAAGGATGCTCCTCGCTGGTCCTCGCCGAAGGAAAAAATGCACACGTCCGAGCGATGCCAAGAAACACACGCGACGGGAGCCCCGGACCCCGCCTCCCCGCGCCTCTCTTCGAGCCGCACCGATCCGCGAGGCTCCCGGGGCCCGAGGGTGGAGCGACGGCGCCCGCCGTGCAGCAGACTGCGGCGCCAGGGTCTCCGGGAGCAGCGCGGACCGCTCGCTGGCGGCCGACCCCCATGGCCGCTGGCGGCGCTCCACCGTCAACGCCCACGTCGGCGGGCCCTGACACCCGACGCTGCAGCAAAAAATGGCGGCATCGCGAACAGAAAAATCACGACCCGAGCCCTGGGCCCCGCCCTTCTGCGCCCCTTTTCGGGCCGGATCGATCCGCGAGGGTCCCTGGGCCCGAAGTGGAGCGAACACGCCCGCAGCCAAAAAATTGCACCGCCCACGCGGAGGGGCCGACCTGCCCTCGGGCGGGCGGCAATGCGGGGCGACGCAGATGGTTTGGAAGCGGGGCGAGGGCTGGCAAATCCGTGGCTGCTAGAACGGTCTTCCTGGAGGAAAGAAACAGATTCCCGGAACCAAGCTCAGCGCACCAAGAAGTAAACGGGCTGCTTCCCGGAAGAAAAAAAAACACACAAAAAAAAAAAACTACCCGGAGCTCCGTCTTAGCAGCCACGGATTTGCCAGCCTTCGCCCAGCTTCTGAATGGTGGGTGGAGAGAAGGGGCCCTTCCAAGGAGAATAATTCTCGTCTTGGGGGGAAGGGGTTGGGAGGATGAAGGGCATGAGCAATAGCATCCGGATGCAATGACCGATCCCTTCGGCCGCCTACGGGTAATGATATCCGTATGTCTCTCAACCCCATCCCCCCAACCCGACAGTTGTCTTCCTGATAACAGGGGGGGGGGGGGGGGCGCAAAGGGTGGGTGAAGAGAAGGGCCCCTTTTGAACCCTGTTCTTCACCCCCCCAATTCCCAGACATGATCGCGTCGTAAAGAAGAAATCAGGACGGGGAGATTTTTGGTTTTTGGCCGTTTTCGGCCTCGGGGGGCCCTCGCTGGGCCTCGGGGCCGTCAAAAAACGACTCAGGATGAAAAACGGATCGCGAGGAGAGGGTCGGGACTTCCAGCGACCCCGCATTGAAAAAATCAGGCAGGAAGTCGCATGTCTGGGCCCATTCGGAGCCCTTCTCTCCATCCCCTATGTAGGTCAGCCCCCCATTACCACCCGCCCGACCTTTCGACTCGCTCGTGTCGGGCGTGGACGGACCTGGCTCGCAGACCCGGCTCGGCCAATTCAGAAAAGCCTGCGCCCTGCGGCTTCTGCGCCCTGCTCGCAGACCCAGCTCAGCCAACATGCACCCCCAGGGCCGCGACCAGCTCAGCCCAAATCCGGTTTGGTCGGGGATCTGCGGACCCGGGTCAATCCACACTCGGGTCAGCCAGGCGTTGCAGGATGCTGCAGGATCCTGCAAGATATTGCGCCCAAACTCGGGTCAATGCAACCCTGGCTCTGCAGTGTCCTGCGAGATCCGGCGCCCTGACTAACCCCCATTTGCATGGACCCCCGTCTCTTGATTGACCCCCGTCTCTTGAGCCCCGACTTGGCAGGATCCTGCAGAACCCGGCGCTCTGGCTGAGCCCTGCCTGCTCTGAACCCCGCAACCAGCTCGCTCACCGGGCAGGCCCGCAACCAGCCCCGCCACGCGGCCCCATGGCCCCCGCGGGGCGCCCCTGGTACGACCCGCCCCGAGGGGGGACCAGCTCGGGGGGGTACCATCGAGCTGGAATCCCACCAGCCCTTTTGGGCGCAGGTGGTCTAACGATATTCTTTCTTTCCTCTTCCAAGACACCCTCTTCCCCTTCCGGGAGGGGTTTATCACTGTTCCCTATTAATAAACACCCCCTCCCCCAGGCGACTGGGGGCCAACCACGGTCCATGACAACCCCCCCCCCACCATCCCTTGCAAAAAACAATACAAAACACACTCTGCTTCCAAATTCGGAACACGCGCAGCCAACCCGATGCGGCCCCCCCCCACCATCCCTGTCAAAAAACAATACATAAACTTGGCGGCGGCGGCGGCCGCGGCAGCTGCGGCGGCGGTGGCGGCGGCTGCGGCGGCTGCGGCGGCGGCGGCGGCGGCGGTGGCGGGGGCGGCGGCGGCGGGGCGGGGCTGCGGCGGCGGCGGCGGCGGCGGCAGCGGCAGCGGCTGCGGCGGCGGCGCGGTTTGGCAGCGGGGGGGCGGCGGCGGGCGCGGCGGCGGCGGCGGCGGCGGCGGCGGCGGCGGCGGGCGGCGGGCGGCGGCGGCGGCGGCGGCGGGGCGGCGGCGGCGGCGGGCGGCGGCGGCGCGGCGGCGGCGGCGGGCGGCGGCGGGGCGGCGGCGGGCGGCGGCGGCGGCGGCGGCGCGGCGGCGGCGGCGGCGGCGGCGGATTGGCCCCCAGTAGCTGCCCATCCAAAGACGACTGCTGAATATGCTGAGGCTCGGGCCAGACTCGGGTGCTACGTATGTGTTGGGAGGGCGGGTGGGAGTGAGCGAGACGGCTTGCGGGCGGGGGGGGGTCTTGATCACTGTTCCCTATTAGTAAACACCCCCTCCCCCAGGCGACTGGGGGCCAACCAGGGTCCATGCCACCCCCCCCACACCATCCCTTGTAAAAAAAACAATACAACACACACTCTGCCTCCAAATTCGGAACATGCGCAGCCAACCCGATGCGCCCCCCCCCCACCATCCCTGTCAAAAAACAATACAGAGTACACTTGGCGGCGGCGGCGGCTGCGGCGGCTGCGGCGGCGGCGGCGGCGGCGGCGGCGGCGGCGGCGCGGCGGCGGCGGCAGCGGCGGCAGCGGCGGCGGCTGCGGCGCGGCGGCGGCGGGCGGCAGCGGCTGCGGCTGCGGCCGGCGGCGGCGGTTTGGCAGCGGGGGCGGCGGCGGCGGCGGCGGCGCGCGGTGGCGGCGGCGGCGGCGGCGGCGGCTGAGGCGGCGGCGGCGGCGGCGGCTGCGGCGGCGGCGGCGGTAGCGGTAGCGGTGGCGGCAGCGGCGGCGGTTTGGCAACGGGGGGCGGCGGCGGCGGCGGCGGCGGCGGATTGGCCCCCAGTAGCTGCCCATCCGAAGACGATTGCTGAATATGCTGAGGCTCGGGCCAGACTCGGGTGCTACGTATGTGTTGGGAGGGCGGGTGGGAGTGAGCGACACGGCTTGCGGGCGGGGAGGGGGTAACTTGACCCCTCCCCCTACCCCCTCCCCTGGACCTGGACGGGGGGGTTCGCGAGCAGTTGGAGCGCCCGAGATGGCCCAAGATGGCTCCAAGAGGGACTCAGATAGCCCAAGATGGCCTCCAAGATCGTTCCAGGTAGCCAAACATGTTTCAAGACAGCTTCCGACATGCCTTCAGGAGGCCCCAAGAGGGCTACAAGACGGATCCAAGTGCTTGAGGAGCTCCCTCGGGGCCCTCCCGAGAAGCCAAAACCCTTCAACAACCTGAGGAAAACCAATGATGTTTGCCTTCTCGCCTTGTCGCTTCCGATGCGCTCCTGAGGCCTCAACATGGCCCCAAGATGGCCCAAGAAAGCTCCAAGAGGGGTCCAAGAGGCCCCCAAGACGGCCCCAAGAACACCCAAGATCGCCCCACGAGCGCCCCAAGAGGGCCCTGAGATGCGATTTTGATGGCCCCAAAGGGGGGGAGCAAATCGAGGACCCCCCTCCTTTGATCGATGGCCTCCAAGACGGCCCCAAGAGGCGCTCCATAACTCCCAAGAGGGCCCCAAGAGAACGCCAAGAGGGTCCCAAGAGGGTCCCAAGAGGGTCCCAAGAGGGCCCCAAAAGGCACCCGAGAGGCCCCCAAGAGGTCCCCGAGCGGTCTCAGAAAGCCCAAGATGACCCCCAAGATGGCTCAGATAGCCCAAGCCGGCTCAAGATGGCTCCCAAGATGCTCCAAGCTCGAAGAGCGCTCCAATAGGGTCCCAAGAAGCGGTTTGCGGGCTCCTGAAGGGGGAACTGAGTTGGGCCCCCCCCATCCTGTAATCGATGGCTTCCAAGATGATCCCAGGAAGCCTTCCTGGGTTACAGAGAGGGTTTCAAGAGGGCCCCCAAAACTCCCAGAGAGCACCAGCAGCAGCATCAGCAGCAGCAGCCGCAATACTACCTCTAGATGGTTCCATGAGTCCTCGTCCGCGTCGTCCTCATACGCGCCCTCGTCCTCCTCGCCCTCCTCGTCCTTATCCTCCTCCTCCTCGCCCTCCTCCTCCTCCTCTTCCCCTCGCCCCCACGCGGCCCCCAGGGATGGCCCGAGGAGGCCTTCCAAGGCCACCCCCTTGCTCGCAGAGATCTCTCGGTTTACCCTGGTTGCTCGCTTTGCTTCTCTAGATGTGTCTCTTCGTCCCTTTTTCCGTCAGCTCTCATGGGCAGGGCTTTTGAATGGGGATATATTTTTTTCGCGAGCGTTGCGGTCCAACCGCGCGCCGTCCGAACATGCGCAGATAACTAGCGGCGGGACGAATTACAAACTGAGCGGCGGGAGCGGGCTACGCCGCAGCTCAGACGACAGGAACACCAGGTCCAGGACTGGTGGGGATACTTTTTTGGGTCAGCGGCCGCGCGACGACGGTCTGGCGGCAACAGGCGTGTCCGGGACGGCGGAACAGGCAAATTGCACGCAAGGCGCGCGGTGCACGCGCACTGAGCAAAATGCTCCACATTCGAGCCGAGAAGCACCTAGGCGCCGCCCGGTCCAAAAGAACGAGCGCACAGAGGTGCGGGTGCAACGGAACGTCGCCCTGGCGGCGCCGAGCTCCGAGCAACACCTCAACAAACAACTGGCACCAGCCCGGCGCACCGGCTGCTGGGGGTGGAAAACAGGCTGACGGCGCTGAAGGCTGATCCACTCAGCGCGCAGCCAGCGAACACCACTACAGAGCTGTTGAGGCAGGCGTCGGCCCACGGACGGGTCGGGACCGATGAAGGGAAGGGGCGCCGAGAAACGCAGGGGAGGCGCCACACTGGCAAGGCAACCCGCCACTGACACCCTCACCTCGGAGGACACCGCCGACCTTCCGAAGCCATAGTGCCGACCAGCTGTGGAAGGGCCACTGCGGCCCGCAGGGTGCGACTGGCGCGGAGATGGGGGGTGCAGCTAACCGCCGCAAGAGATACGTAACTGGATGGCAACTGCACGCCGAGATCGTATACACGTCAGGAGGGTGCAGCTAACCGCCGCATGTGTCACGTAGAAAGACGGGGGGGGTGGCTGGACGGTGCAGGAGCTGCCCGGGCTGGAGTGTGCCAGCGCCGGAAGCGCCACTAAAACGGCCATGTTGCGCAGCATTACGCAACACAACTGAAGAGGCACCTGTAAAAGCACCAGCTGAGCGGCGAGCAGGGAGGCGACTATTTCAGGCGACAGATCCCTGCTACCGGCAGCGGGCGGCTGTCCGGTGAACAGCAAAGGAAGGTGCGCTAAGGGGGGGGGCCACTGTGGCTGGCCCCTGGGCACCGAAAAGACTGGCTGTCGCTGTACGACAGCAAAGTAGGCGCCCCAGGGCGGGTGACACCTAGAGACGCGGCCTGGGGTGACACTGGTGGGGGATACGCGAAGCGTGAAGGATTGCTGGTGCAATGCCGATAGATCGGCGAGAGGGACCCGATAGCGACTCCTCACGTTCCCGACAGATCGGCGATGGATCGGCGAGACATCGCCGACGGATCGGCGACAAAGGTGCGGGCACGATTGACATCCATGTCCACTGCATCTTGGATTTTCTGGGAAGGGGCGCCAAAGGCCGAGGCGTAGTGGATATGGATAAAACTCTAGCCTTTACAGGGGTCATAGCCTTACCCATATCCACTGCGCCTCTGGTCTTCTGGGGAAGGGAACTCAAAACTCCAAGACGCAGTGGACATGGATACAAGCGTTGCCCGCAAAAGGTCCCCCCCACTCTCCCCCAGTGCTTCACGGACCGACCGCCTAGGAGCTGAGCCTCCCCCGCGGCGGCGCGGAGCCGCTCTCGCGCCGCGCCGCCGACATGACGGGCCGCCGCCACAGCCGCTGCCGAGCGGGGTCGCGCCGCTGTCGCAGCCGCCGCCGCCGCCGCCGCCGCCGCTTTGCCGGGCAACGGCGCGCCGCTGCCGGCAGACGCCTCGCGCGAGGTCGCTGCCGGACGAGGCCGATGCCGCTGAGCCGCTGCCGCGCCGCGGCCGGGCCGGGGGCGCGCCGCCGTCGGGCTTGCCCTTGCCCTTGCCCTTGGGCTCGCCGTCGCCGCCCTTCGCGGCCTTGCCCTTCGCCTCCGCCGGGGGGGGGCAGCAGCAGCGGCGGCGCACGGCCAAGAGCTGGCAGGGGCAGGCAGCAGGGAGCGGCGCGGAAGAGCGGCGGCGGCAGCTGCAGCTGCTGCTGCTGCTGCTGCTGCTGCTGCTGCTGCTGCTGCTGCTGCTGCTGCTGCTGCTGCTTGGCCCCGTCGCGGCGACGAGAAGCCTCCAGGAGGCCCCCCCCCCCAACAAAAAAAAACATTAGACGCCAAGGGGGGGGGGGGGCACACCGCTGCCTCGACGGGCCCACCCGCATAGGAAAGATGGGCAACCTTCTCGAAGGTACCCTCGCATCCTTGCGCCTTCGGCCCAGCCTCAGCGACTTTCGCTGGCCAGCCTCGTTCGAAAACACATCCACGTGGGCTTCCAAGGCCCTTGCATCTTTACCGCGCATCCTCACGATACGGGTTGACCCTGCACATATTGTGCTGCCCGGCGAAGTTGGGTGTTTTTCACCACCACCGAAAAGCTGCGGTGACCGCCCCCCTTGTCACCTCCAAGAGGGTCTCGGGCGAACCGTTTCCTTTTCGTGCCCCATCCAGGTGGGGTCGTTGGGTCGAACACAAATCCTTCGAAGCTGGACGTGGAAACCACACACATAGACACATTGGGCTAACACGCGTCCTGAGCATCATCGAGAATAGTCCGTATGCCCACGGTTCCCTTTCTGCCCCTGGCCTTGCCCCCAGCAGGCTTGTCGTCGTCCTCCAATTTGGGCGCCTTGGACTTAGCCTTGCCCTTGGACGACTCGTCGGCGGACCCTTTGCCCTTGCCTTTGCCCTTGTCGTCCGGCCGGCTCCTCGCATCGGGCTCGGCCAGAAGCACGCACGAACGTGCCATGCAACATCGGGACACCACGACAATGAGAACCGAAACCAGCGAAGATGGCTGGGGGGGGTGGAAGCGAAGGCAGGGAGGAAAAAGCAACGCCAGGGCGGCGCGCTCCGCCAGGGGCGGCTCAGCGGAGATCCAGGACATCCGCGCGGACCTCCACAAAAGTTTACGCCCACATGCCATGTGTTTTCTTCGCCCCCGCGGATGCCGCTGTGCTGGCATCGGCTGCACGCAAGAGTGACCCTGGGCAAGAGTGACCTTTGGTGCGCGGCATTCGGGGGCGCGGGGGGGGGGGGCCAAACCCAATCGCGCAAGCCGCCGATATCGCATCGCATTCAGCGGTCGGGGGACCACAGTGGGCCCGCACCAAGGCAGCTCCTACGTGCAGTCTATAACGGAACGCCCGGGGTGCGACAGGCCTTGCAGGGAGCCGTGGCGCAGATCGGCGACTCCAGAAGGTGCGGCTTGCAGAGGGTGTGGCTTGCAACCGGCACCCTGCGGGGCACCCTCGGGGGCGGGCAGGGATCCCGATACAGCTCTCCGCCGCGCCCCGGGGAGGCCCGACGAGGACAGCGCCGTGCCCCCCAGGCCCCCGCGGCGCCGTTCGCAGACCACACCTCGTCGTAACCGCACCCTCTGCAGTCGCCCAGCAGCCTCCAGGAGAGCCCGGCCCGTGGGTCGCCCTGGCGGCGACCGCGAGGACCCGCCCAGAGACGTGCGACGCCCTGCCTTTCTCCCATTCGGGAGCGGCCAAGAGGGGGGTGTCCAAGAGGGGGGGGGGGGGGGGGGCAAATCATGACCGGCGGCATGTGCGCGGCCCAGCGGGGGGGCCAGGGACGCAACGAAATAAGAAGAGGCGCCATGAAATCTGAGGAGATATCATGGCCCACGCCATGATATCCACCCCCCCCTAGTCATCACCCCCCTCTTTTCCGCCCCCGACCCATCCGCGGGGCCCCTGGAAGTCCCGGCCCTCTCCCCGGGACCGGCTCGGCCCGGCGCGGGCCGCCCGAGGCCGACCACGGCCGAGAGCCTCCCGCCCTGCTAGATGTTTTCGGCGCGGCGCGATCGCGTCTCCGGGCCGTCCCGCCGGCGACCGCGAGAGCCCCCGCCCACCGACGAGGACGCGCCCGCGGCGCGAGAGGGGAGGGCCCGTCCTGTCGCCGCCGTCCCTGCCGCCGCCCCAGCCGCCGCCGCCCTGGCCAGCGCCGCCTCCTCGCGCGGGGTGCGGCACGCGCAGGGGGCATCTCTGAAGAGGCCCAGGGACCCACAAAAATCAATAGACACAAATCCCAGGATGCCCTGTTGTTCCATCTGTTCTGGACGTTCGTCTTCCACTTCGCTTCCCATATTTTCCCAACTGTTCCTAGGGGATCGGATCGACGTTTGATTGTGCCTGTGTGCTTTTTTTCCACTCCTGCCATATCCACGTCCGCAGTTTGGAGGCGTGCCCCCGAGGACGACCCCGAGGACGACGTGAAGCGCTGGACGTGGGCACCTTCCCGACCCCTTTTGGAGCGGAAAAGTGTCCATACCCAGCGCTCCGCGGGGGGATCCTCGGGGGGGCACCTCCCCAAACTGGCGGATGTGGCCGAACCCCTGGCGCGGGTGAGGGGACATGGTGGGGGGCAAAAGGAGCAGTGCACCGAGCTTGCTGGAAAAAGAATGCACCGAACTTGCTGGCAGACCGCGGCCAGAACGCGCACACGCTGCCCTGCCGATCCTTCCAGCATCAGAAAGATCACACAGAGGCTCAGGACGCGCAGGCAGCTCTGCCCGGCATCCTCTCCCCCCCTTTACACCCTACAGTCGGACCTGGGCCAGAATAACATCCTTCAGGAACATGAGACCCTCCGTCGGCCAAAACAAACAGAACATCCAAGGGTACCCTCCCCAGGATGCACAGCAACATCCAACAAACACGAAGAACACTAGGGCATCCTCCCCGAACCGATCTCGATCTTATACCTCGGACCGCCTGTATCTCAATCGCCCCTCCGTCCTCTCCTTATTCATTCCCCTGTCCCTGCTACCCCCGTATCCTCCGTGCTTCCCCTCCCCTCTCCCTCCCTCCATCCATCCCCTCCCTTTTTGCTACATGTCCACGTTCATAGAGGGGTTGGAGTCACTCGCACTGCCCGCCCGCTTCTGCAGAGCCACTCAGATGAAGAACAACGCACGCCTGCAAAAGCGGATGCTGCAAGAGCGGAGAAGATATTCCCCAAGTGCTCACCCCCTCCTGCCCTTCCGTCTCTCCGTCCCTCCTCCTACCCCTTGGTCTCCTCTGCCGCATCTTCCTGCGCTCGTCCAATGCCCTGGCTTGAACAACGAACTACACATGCGACCGATGATGATGATGATGATGATGATGATGATGATGATGATGATGATGATGATGATGATGATGATGATGATGATGATGATGATGATGATGATGATGATGATGATATGACGCTGGGCTGTGGATGGACCCAGATTCAGCCATATACCACATACGATGGGCCTCCGTCGGGACAGCACAAGAAAATATCAAAATGGTGATGATGCTGACTGTTTCCAACCTCGACGCCCTGGAATCAAGCCTCGATCAGGTCCTTGCCAAAGACTCAGCTTCCTGAGACGAGACCGACGAGACCAGGACCGGGATAAGATCGGACATGGACAAGTCGAGGACCTCTGAAATCCAGCAGTTCTGGAAGATGCATCGGGCGCCGCGGCCGTTCAAGAGCGCCACGGAACGCTCTGAGAGCGTTCTGGGGCGATCTGGAACGATTCATTCCAGTCCTAGCCTCGTCGCATGACTTCCCCCGAACGTGCCGTGGCTGGGTCAGGCGATGTGGCACCGCCCTCGACCTGAGGAAGGAGGATCTTGCTGCGGCGCAATCGAGTCCAGATGGCTCTGGACAGCGTGCTCCAGATCAGAGGCAAGATGTCGCTCTCGGAAATCCCACCAGCCCTTTAGGGCGTAAGGTGGTCTAGAGCGTTTCCTCTTCCAACCCCCTTCTTCCCCTTCGGGGAAGGGTTCATCACTCTTCCTTACTGATATACACCCCCTGCCCCAGGCGACCGGCGTCCAAACAAAAACTAGGAGGACACCATGACAACCCGCCTCCCACCATCCCCGTCAAAAAGCCATACAAACCACACTCTGCATCCACATTTGGAGCATGCGCGGCCAATCCGATGCGCCCCCCCCACCATCCCTTTCAAAAAACAATACAAACTACACTTCGGGGCAAAGTCTTGAGTCATGTTCGTGAGGCCCGCGAGCACTTTGTATTGTTTCTGACAGGGACGGCGGGGGTGTCAGCATACTCCCTGCTGCGCGCAGGGCTACCATCCCTGACAAAAACAAAGCAACATGCACCTCGTGGCTAAATCTGGGTGATGCGCGGCCATCCCGCGATCACTGTCAAATGGTTTTTGACAGGGACCGCGGGGGTGGTGGCGCGTGGCCTGCTGTGCGCAGGCCCACGAGACACAATGCTGGGCATTGGTTTTCGTGGGGCTAACATGGTTCCCGATGTGTGCTGTCACGTGCGCAGGCGCGGCCCCCAGGAGGTCCCCAAGGAAGCGCCCAAGAGATATCCG
>CAUYUJ010010333.1:0-29043 GCA_963575745.1 Prorocentrum cordatum | reverse complement strand
CACGCTGTGAGGGGTTCGGGTGCCGATTTTGAGCTAATATATCTCAACTCGCCCTGCTCTGCGCGCCTCCCTCCCCCCACCTGCTCCCCCTGAGACCCGACGCTGCAGCAGAAGATGCAACCATGGCAGAGAGCATCACGCTGTGAGGGGTTCGGGTGCCGATCTTGAGCTAGTCTATATCTCAACTCGCCCTGCTCTGCGCGCCTCCCTCCCCCCACATGCTCCCCCTGAGACCCGACGCTGCAGCAAAAGATGCAACCATGGCAGAAAATCACGCTGTGAGGGGTTCGGGTGCCGATTTTGAGCTAATAGATCTCAACTCGCCCTGCTCTGCGCGCCCCCTCCCCCCACCTGCTCCCCCCGAGACCCGACGCTGCAGCAAAAGATGCAACCATGGCAGAGAACATCACGCTGTGAGGGGTTCGGGTGCCGATTTTGAGCTAATAGATCTCAACTCGCCCTGCTCTGCGCGCCTCCTCCCCCCACATAGCTCCCCCTGATACCCGCGCTGCAGCAAAAGATGCCAACCATGGCAGAAAATCACGCTGTGAGGTGTTCGGGTGCCGATTTTGAGGGGTTCGGGTGCCGATGTTGAGCTAATATATCTCAAACTCGCACTGCTCTGGCGCCTACCTCCCCACCTGCTCCCCCTGAGACCAGACGCTGCAGCAAAAGATGCAACCATGGCAGAAAATCAGCTGTGAGGGGTTCGGGTGCCGATTTTGAGCTAATAGATCTCAACTCGCCCTGCTCTGCGCGCCTCCCTCCCCCCACATGCTCCCCCTGATACCCGACGCTGCAGCAAAAGATGCAACCATGGCAGAAAATCACGCTGTGAGGGGTTCGGGTGCCGATTTTGAGCTAATATATCTCAACTCGCCCTGCTCTGCGCGCCTCCCTCCCCCCACCTGCTCCCCCTGAGACCCGACGCTGCAGCAGAAGATGCAACCATGGCAGAGAGCATCACGCTGTGAGGGGTTCGGGTGCCGATCTTGAGCTAGTCTATATCTCAACTCGCCCTGCTCTGCGCGCCTCCCGCCCCCCACGTGCTCCCCCTGAGACCCGACGCTGCAGCAGAAGATGCAACCATGGCAGAGAGCATCACGCTGTGAGGGGTTCGGGTGCCGATCTTGAGCTAATATATATCTCAACTCGCCCTGCTCTGCGCGCCCCCTCCCCCCACGTGCTCCCCCTGAGACCCGACGCCCCAGACCCCCGACGTAATGATTTTTTCATTACGTCGACCCCCAGAGGTCCCAACCCTTTCCCCATGACCGGCTTTGCATCCTGAGTCGTTTTTTTGACGCTCCCGAGGCCCGGCGAGGGCCCCCGGAGGCCGAAAATTCGGAAAAACCTCCCGTCATGATTTTTTCATTACTCGAGGAGGTCTGGGGCTGCAGCAAAAGATGCAACCACGGCAGAGAACAGCACGCCTGGAGCCGCCGACCCCCCCATCGCCTCGGCGCCCACTCCTTCGGGCCGCGTCGGTCTGTGAGGGCCCCCGGGGCCCGAAGGGCGAGCGGAGACGCCCGCTGTGGGAGCAGGGCAACGCTCGGGGGCGGCAAAGAGGGGGGTGATGACTTAGGGGGCGCCTCCGTCCCAGACCCCCTCGAGTAATGAAAAAATCATGACGGGAGGTTTTTCCGAATTTTCGGCCTCCGGGGGCCCTCGCCGGGCCTCGGGAGCGTCAAAAAACGACTCAGGATGCAAAGCCGGTCATGGGGAACGGGTCGGGACTTCTGGGGGTCGACGTAATGAAAAAATCATTACGTCGGGCGTCTGGGGTGGCCGCCCCCCTCGGCGGGGGCGGGCCCCCGCTTGCCGCTGAGCCGAGGGCTCCCCAGACATGCTCGCGTCGTAAAATCGGGGGCGGCAAAGAGGGGGTGATGACTTAGGGGGAGTGGATATCATGGCGGGGGCCATGATGTCTCCCCAGATCTCGTGGCGCCCCTTCTTGTTCCACTCCGTCCCTGGCCCCCCCGCTGGGCCGCGCACGTGCCGCCGGTCATGATCTGCACCCCCCCCTCTTGGACACCCCCCTCTTGGCCGCTCCCGAAGCGCCAGGATTTCAGGGCCCGTCTTGGAATAGGCACAGCAAAAACTAGTTGTTGGCCGTTGCTTTGAGCCCCGGGAGCCCACACCGGCGCCTCGGGGCGCCTTCCAAGAGAACCGCCTCGGGGGGAGAAGCCGCCCCCCCCCCCAGAGGGAACGTGTCGATAGACCTCCGTACAGTGCCGTGTTCAATGCATGCCCCGCGTGCGGATCACGTAGTAGAAATGCAGGGACCCAGCATGGAAACCAACGAGGGGGTCATGCATTAATCTATTCGTACATTGATCATGTATTAGAAATCCGATACATTTTTTGTAAACCAAAAACCAAATCCGACGTATTAGAAACTGCCCTGTATGGGGGTCCACGTCGTGCCACGGATCACGGCCTCGGAGGGCGTCTGCCCGCGACACGCGGGAGGAGGGGCCGCCCCCAGGAACCAGGGCGCAGACCTCCAAGGGGGGGCCCACGCCGCGAAGCAGATCCCTGCCTCCCCAGACCCCCTCGAGCAAGGAAAAAAACACGACGGGAGGTTTTTCCGAATTTTCGACCTCCGGGGGCCCTCGCCGGGCCTCGGGAGCGCCAACAAGACGACTCGGGATGCAAAACCGGTCCTGGGAAAACGGGTCGGGACCTCTGGGGGTCGACGTAATGAAAAAATCACTACGTCGGGGGTCTGCCTCGGAGGGGGTCTGCCCTCGGCGCTCCAGACCCAGATCCCGACGTAATGATTTTTTCATTACGTCGACCCCCAGAGGTCCCGACCCTTTCCCCATGACCGGCTTGGCATCCTGAGTCGTTTTTTGACGCTCCCGAGGCCCGGCGAGGGCCCCCGGAGGCCGAAGATTTGGAAAAACCTCCCGTCATGATTTTTTCACTACTCGAGGGGGTCTGGGCTCGGCGCTCCAGACGGGGTCGACCACACGCAAGAGTGACCTCTCGCCGGGGTGGCCTCCGGGGCGGGCCCGCCGGCGCCCGCCCGCTCGCCGAGCGCGGTGCGGTGATCGATGAGCGGCGCCCGGCGCGCGCGGGAGTTGGCCCCCCCGAGGCTTTCCCCGAAAGCCGCGCGGCAGAGGTCACTCTTCCCCGGGGTCGCCCCTGCGTGTATCCCAGACCCCCTCGAGTAATGAAAAAATCATGACGGGAGGTTTTTCCTGATTTCCGGCCTCCGGGGGCCCTCACCGGGCCTCGGGAGCGCCAAAAAACGACTCAGGATGCAAAGCCGGTCATGGGGAAAGGGTCGGGACCTCTGGGGGTCGACGTAATGAAAAAATCATTACGTCGGGGGTCTGGGTGTATTGGCCCTCCAGGGATCGAGAAGCGGGCGTCTCCTCGGCGGAGGGCTGCGTGGCCGAAAGGGGCTCTTGGCCTTCCAGGGATCGAGAAGCCGGCGCCTCCTCGGCGGATGGCTGCAGAGAGGGCCCGCGGAAGGCCGACGGAAGCAAGGCACGGCGGCGGTGTTCCACCTGCGGAAGCTGGCGGAGGGCCAGCGGAAGCTGGCGGAGGTAAACTCGAGACGCTGACATTTCTGAATCCACAGGTCCTGGAGTCCGCTGCACCTTCTTCTGTCTTGTGTTGTTCGTTAAATCTCTCTCTCTCTCTTTCTCTCTTTATCTTTCTCTCTATCTCTCTCTGTGTCTGTGTGTGTGTCTCTCTCTCTCTCTCTCTCTCTCTCTCTCTATATATATATATATATATATATAGCCTCCATCGCTCCATTCCTCCCTCCGCCCCTCTCTGTGTCTCTCTCTGTCTCTGTCTCTGTCTCTCTCTCTCTCTCTCTTTCTAGCCTCCATCGCTCCCTTTCTCCCTCCGCCTCCCCCGCTGCCAGTCGTACCTGTGATGCGCTCCCCCTCCTGCGTAAGACGCGCAGTCTATCCCTGTCCGCCAGTCTCTCTGCTTCCCCGCCGACGTGACCCTGGGCCACTCGCCTCCCGCCTCCCGCTGCCGCGCGCGGAGTGCACTGGATGAGGAGGGGGGAGGAGGAGGAGGAGGAGGAGGAGGAGGAGGAGGAGGAGGAGGAGGAGGAGGAGGAGGAAGAGGAGGAGGAGGAGGAGGAGGCGGAGGAGGAGGAGGAGGAGGAGGAGGCGGAGCCGCTCATCCCCCCCCCCCCCGGCAGGCCGCAACAAGCACCTCGTGACTGGCGAGGCGACGTGCGCCCGGCGCGGCTCCTCTCTGCCACGGTCGTGCTCGCTCGTGTCGTGTCCCGCCCTCTTTCCGTGTTTTTCCGTGTCCCACAGTGCCGCCAGACGCCCACCGCTTCCCCGGCGCCAGCGCCAGCCCTCGGGACTCGAGGGGCTCGAGGGAGCATCGGGGTTCGCAATCCGCTCGCACTCTCGCCCCCGAGTCTTGCGGTGGCCTCATGCATCGCCTGCTTCCAGGTCGAAGCCTTAACAGAACCCTCCCCGAAGCCCGCCTGCAATCGCACCCGCACCCACGACCACACGCCTTCCAGTGCTCCGGAGGGCTAGAACCGCAGCTGGAGAACGCAGCTGGCGTCGGGCAACCGCGGAGGGGACCCTTGCATCCTGTCAGCCCCCGCTGCCGCCCTCAGGAGGCCTGAGAACCTCAGTTGTTTGTTTGTTTGTAGTGTGTTTGTTGTTGTTGTTGTTGTTGTTGGTGCTGGTGTTGGTGTTGGTGTTGGTGTTGGTGTTGTTGTTGTTGTTGTTGTTGCTGCTGCTGTTGTTGTTGGTGTTGTTGAATATTATTACTTCTAAAGAATAATTATTGTTGGGCCCCCTGGTGCACGCCCCCCCCGCCGCGCCTAGGCCGCAGCCACGTTTTCATCATTTTCGTGAGGAAGTCTCAGGTAAAACGATGTGATCCAGATCCGGTTGTTTTGTTGTAATCCGTTTTCCCTTGCAAAAAACACTATAAAATGACATTTCTTGTTCTAATATAATCAAATTTCAAGAATCCCTTGCAAAAAATAAGGTAAAGTGGACATTCGCGCGCGCAAGACGAAATCCTTCCAAAAGCTTAGTGTTCGGAAGCGATTTTAACATACAAACATCAAAAAACCAATGGTTTTTCAACAAAAAAATGTCAAAATCTCATCCCGCGCGCTCTTGCGGATTCGTAGGAAACCCAACACTTTTTAAACATTTCTGTCAAACGGGCTTTTGCGAGCAACTTTTTCGAACTTCTGCGACAACGGTTGCGCACCTGCCAGGGCCATCATCCCTGTCAAATAATGCCATGCGGGACACATTCGTTTTTTTCTTCGCGCGCGCACGCCGAAATCTCCAAAAACCATTGGGCTTCTTAAGAATTGTAGCACCGCGCATCATAAAATCACACGAATCGCACCGTAGGTCCTCGAAAAACACCTTGTCGGGACAACCATATCCTCTCTCTCTTGTGTATTCCCACATCCCTCAGGAATTTGCCTTAAAGATGTGATCAACTATCTTGTGAGTACGTATCATGTGTATCATGTGTATCATGTACCATATGCATCATATGCAACAGATGTTCTGTGGAAGGCTTAACAACTTCTGTGGGTTAACAAGGCTTAACAACTTCTGTGGGTGTACGAACGTAGGCTTAACAACTTCTGTGGGTGTGTACTCCACGCCAGTGTAGTAGCCACGGTCGTCCGCAGGCCACGAAGTGAAGTGTCCGAACGTCATAGGGCGGGAAGCTGGGTGTGGGTGGTGGCGAAGAGTCGTGTGGATATTTGGTAGAGCTTGCACTGCCCCCCCACAAAGTGGGGGTATTGGCTGGCGTCGCATGAAAACCCTGGCACTGGTGAGAACACTGAGCGTTCGGGTAAAGTGATTGTTGTTGTTGTTGTTGTTGAACATTATTACTTCTAAAGAATAATTATTGTTGGGACCCCTGGTGCACGCCCCCCCGCGCGCCTAGGCCGCAGCTCATTTTCATCATTTTCGTGAGGAAGTCTCAGGCAAAGATTGGTCCGGATCCGGTTGTGTTGTTACGATTGGCTTTCCCTTGCAAAAAATAAGCTAAAGTGGACATTTCTTGTTCTAACATAACCAAACTTCAAGAATCCCTTGCAAAACATAAGGTAAAGTGGACATTCGCGCGCGCAAGACGAAATCCTTCCAAAACCTTAGTGTTCGTAGCGATTTTAACATAAAAACATCAAAAAACCAATGGTTTTTCAACAAAAAAATGTCAAAATTCATCCCGCGCGCTCTTGCGGATTCGTAGGAAACCCAACACTTTTTTAACATTTCTGTCAAACGGGCTTTTGCGAGCAACTTTTTCGAACTTCTGCAACAACGGTTGCGCACCTGCCAGGGCCATCATCCCTGTCAAATAATACCATGCGGGACACATTCGTTTTTTCTTCGCGCGCGCACGCCGTCGTCGTCGGCCGCGGGGCCCTGAATAGTAGCCACGGTCGTCCGCATGCCACGAAGTGAAGTGTCCGAACGTCATAGGGCGGGAAGCTGGGTGTGGGTGGTGGCGAAGAGTCGTTTGGAAATTTGGTAGAGCTTGAACCGGCCCCCCCACAAAGTGGGGGTATTGCCCGCCTCCTATGAAAACCCTGGCACTGGTGAGAACGGAGTGTCCCCACGTGCTAGTAATTGTTGTTGTTGTTGTTGTTGTTGTTGTTGTTGTTGTTGTTGTTGTTGTTGTTGTTGTTGTTGTTGTTGTTGTTGTTTGTTCTCTCTCTCTCTCTGTCGCTCTCTCTCTCTCTTTCTCTCTCTCTCTCTCTCTCTTTCGTTATTTTTCTATTGCTGCCCCTTTTCCAGGCCTCTCGGATAGGGCTGGAGCAGATGGGGTCGGATGTGGGCGGCTTGCGGCAAAACCTCACATGCACACATGCACATCTCAGGGAATCGCGCGGCCTTGCGACTGGACGCGGGAGGTCTACAAAACGCGCCATTCATCTCGATCGATAAGGCCGTGAGCCCAGGAGCCATATCGCCGATGCATCGGCGATGCTGCTCGATTTGGGGCTCGATTCTCTCCGCGCAGACGTCGCCGAGGCGCCGCCGAGGCATCGCCGATGCATCGCCGATGCATCGCCGAGGCGGCGCGATCCTCCGACCCCGTCTGGGTGCTCGGACCCCCCTTGGAGGGCTTCTACAGTTAAGTCGGACGTGTCCCTCTACAGGGGATATTCAGAAATAGTTAAAAAATAGTCTGGGGACTATTTTTTGACTAGTTTTCCCAATTTTGGGGGATTTTTGTTGAGTATTTTTGTTTTTTCGCCCAAAATCCCCTTGTTGGGGGACACGCCCGACTTAATTCTACAGTCGTGCCGCTGAATATGGAACCTTAGTTGCCTCGACACGCGCGTTTTGAGACGCAACACGTCCCGTGTCCAAGACGTCCGTGTCAATGCGTTGCGTGTTGGCTCCACGTATTCGACCACGTTCTGGCGACAGTATCGCGTCAGACCTGCGTTTTCAGCCTACGTGTTGAGCTCCGTATCAATACGATACGTGTTGCGTTTTGCGTATCGGGGCAGCTAAGTATGGAGCCCTTCTCGTTGAAGAGGGGCTCAGTGTTCCTTCATTGTTTCGCAGTTTGTCTCAGCTTCTCCTTCGGCTCTCAATGGGGAATCGGAGTTATGGAGGAAGAAGGGGCTCGTTCCTTTTTAGGGTTCCTGATGAACGCGTCTCGACTGTACTCCTGCTCCGAGGAATTGGTGGGGCCAGCAGCCACCGCAGACTTTCCTCTTGTCAAAGTGGCGTGCCGGAGACGCCTTGTGCCCCCCCCCCGCCCCTCCCCTCCCCTTCCCTCTGCCCCCCCAGGGCCCTCCTCGATTCCCCCCCTTCTGCCGCTTCCATTCCTGCGGGATCTCGGGACCGTCAAAAAACGACTCCGGATGAGAAACCGGTCCCGGGGAGTGGGTCGACACAGTTGGGGGTTCACGTTATGAAAAAATCGTGACGTCGGAGGTCTGTGCTTCTCCTCCCCGATTCGGGGGCGGCCAAGAGGGGGATGGTGACTAGGGCGGGGGGGGTCGGATGCAACTCCTGGGAGGTCAAATTCTGTTTTCGCCCTGGTCCGAAATCCGGCTTAATTCGGCTTAATCCGGCTAAATCCCGCTGAATCCGGCTTAAAGTCCCGCTGAATCCCGTTCAACCCGGCCTAATCCCATTCAATCCGAGGCCCACTCCGGCGTCATAGCTCCCAAGTGGGGCTTAAAATCCTCTTTAGTCCTTCCGACGAACACCTCCCAGCAAATGCCTCCTAAAGGGGGGGGGTATCTTGACGGGGGCGATGACATCTCCCCAGATTTCATGGCGCCTCTTCTTATTTCAGCACGTCCCTGCCCCCCCCCCCCCCTGGGCCGCGCACTGCCCCTGGCCTGAAGTCGGGCCTGTCCCTCTACAGGGGGAGTATTCAAAAAAAAGTCAAAAAATCGTCTGGGGACGATGTTTTGACATTTTTTTGTATTTTAGGGCATTGTTGGACTATTTATGATTTTTCACCCAAAATCCCCCTGTAGAGGGACACGCCCGACTTACGCCTGGCCATGATTTGCGACCCCCCCCTCGCGGACGCCCCCCCTCTTGGCCGCTCCCGCCCAGTTTTGAAATCGGGCCTGTCCCTCTACAGGACGAATATTCAGAAATAGTCAAAAAATAGTCTGGGGACGATTTTCTTAGCATTTGTTGACCATGTTGGGGTGTACTTGTGGACTATCTTTTACTTTTCGTCGAAGATCCCCCTGTAGGGAGACACGCCCGACTTACCCCTGGCCATGATTTGCGACCCCCCCCCTCTTGGACGCCCCCCCCTCTTCACCACCCACCAAACCACCCCAACCCAACCCGAAGGTCCAAATTTATCCTCGATTTCTAGTTGGGGGGGGGTCGGGAAACGTCGAAAAAACACGTGTGGAACCCTTACCCCCCCCAACCCGAAATTCGGGTCTTCGGGTTGGGTTGGGGTGGTCTGGTAGGTAGTCACCCCTTGGCCGCTCCCGACCAGCTCCCGGAGCGCTCCCTGCGGCCGGCGAGGTGATCTCGGCCATCATCGGCGGCACCGAGAGCCTCCTGGCGGAGCTGAAGGCCCCGGGCGCTCGGCCGGGGCAGGGCGCTCCCGGCACGGAGAGCCCTTTGGCGCGCCCAGTACTCCCAGACCTCCTCGAGTAATGAAAAAATCACGACGGGAGGTTTTTCCTACTTTTCGGCCTCCGGGGGCCCTCGCCGGGCCTCGGGAGCGCCAAAAAACGACTCAGGATGCCAAGCCGGTCATGGGGAGAGGGTCGGGACCTCTGGGGGTCGCCGTAATGAAAAAATCATTACGTCGGGGGTCTGGGCTTGGCGCGTCCAGTACTCCCAGACCCCCGACGTAATGATTTTTTCATTACGTCGACCCCCAGAGGTCCCGACCCCTTCCCCACGACGGGCTTTGCCTCCCGAGTCGTTTTCTGGCGCTCCCGAGGCCCGGCGAGGGCCCCCGGAGGCCGAGACTTAGGACAAAAACCTCCCGTCGTGATTTTTCATTACTCGAGGGGGTCTGGGCTCCCAGCGCCCTCTCAAGAGATTGCGTGTCGGAGCGTCGGCTCCGGGAATCGCCGAGCGCGCTCGACGGCTCGCACAGGGCCCACTCGCAGGCGTCCGAAAACGCCGGGCCCTCCTCTGTGCAATATTCAGCCACGCGCAGAGGGGGGGGGGGGGGGCGCAGGGAGGGCTTCTCAGAAGCAGCCTCCTTCTAAGAGGCCCTCCCCCCTCCCCCCACCCCCTCTTGCGCGCCGCCAAAATACATCGTAGATCACCCGCGGCAGATCCAGGCGGTTTGCGAGCAGTTGATCTGCGAGTGGCGGAGCGCGCCTGCCCAAGGGGAAGGAGGCGGAGGAGTACAGGAGGCACGCCCAGACAGCAGGCCCAGCAGGTGCCCCGCGAAGATCTCTTTGTTCCCGAGTGCCCCCACGGAGATCTCCTGCCCCCCAGCGACCCTGTGCACTCCCCAGGGATCCAACGCATTGAAAAAATCAAGACGGAGGTTTTTCTTCTTTTTCGGCCTCGAGGGGCCCTCGCCGGGCCCTGGGACCGTCAAAAAACGACTCAGGATGAGAAACCGGTCCTGGGGAATGGGTCGAGACTTTTGGGGACCCCGTATTGAAAAAAATCACGACGTCGGATCTCTGGGTCATTGCAGTTATGGGCATCCCGCGACATCCGACATCGATCGACCAGTCTGCCCCTAGACTTCTTACCGCAAGGCTTCTGAACGTATGCACCATCCTGTCCCTGTGAGATGAAGAGGGGGGGCGATCAAAGAACGGACCAGCCCGAGCACAGCCCAAAGCCCAAGTCTGGTCAATTTGTGGGAGCCTCTTGGATGTCTTTTGGAGCTGGGCACTCTGGTGTGCCGATGATAGTGGCGATGGTGACGATGATGGTGATGCCGCTGATGGTAATGGTGACGATGAGGAGGAGGAGGAGGAGGAGGAGGAGGAGGAGGAAGAGCAGGAGCAGGAGCAGGAGCAGGAGCAGGAAACATAACAGGGGGAGCAGGAGGAAGAAGAGAAAACGGGGAGGATGAGGAGGCATGACGATCGCCTCACCATGAGAGGCCATTTCAAGCACTGTCCCTGAGGAGGCCTGCATAGATCATGTACGTGCCGCGTGTCCTCCCGCAGCCTCGGCTCCGGCAGTTTGGGCTCAAGACGAGCCCTCGCCTCCTCCTGCTCCTCCTCCTCCTCCCTCCTCCTCCTCCTCCTCCTCTCCTCCCCTCTCCTCCTCCTCCTCCTCCTCCTCCTCCTCCTCCTCCTCCTCCTCTCCTCCCTCCTCCTCCTCCCCCTCCTCCCCCCCCTCCTCCTCCTCCTCTCCTACTCCTCCTCCTCGACCTCGCGATGTCTGCCATGCGCCCAGCACAGCTTGGGCGGCCAGGCGCCGCCGGCCTCGCGGCGCCCAGGGCGCGCGCCGCGAGCGGCGACGCGGCGCCGGCCGCGGCAGCGGCGCTGGCGAGCCGCAGGCTGGCCGCGGGCGTCGCCACGGCGCCCAGCGCCGGCAGCGGCATCGTCCTGGCTGCCGCCGCAGGCGCCGCAGCACTGGCCCACAACCAGGCACGGCAGAAGCGTCTCAAGAGGTGGTGCAGGCACGTCGCCGTCCGTGCCGAGGGCACCGCCGAGGGCTCCGCGGCGGCGGGGCTGCAGGCGTTCATCGACGCTACCAACACCGGGTACGAGCAGGTGCATCGCAGCTTCGAAGAGCAGTTCTGGGGCACGAAGATGGGCCTCGACAGTGAGCACTTCTCCACCGACGAGCTCACCAGGACGAAGGGCGAGATGGAGGCCTTCCTGGCCGACGCCAGCCGGCTCGAGGAGACGAGGAGGTGGCTGAGCAGCGGCGTGGCCACGGAGGAGCAGGCCAAGATCCTGCGCATCTTCCAGCGCACCTTCGAGTGCTACATCATGGAGAGCGCAGAGGCGCAGCAGCTGCGCGAGGAGTCCACGAAGATCGAGGGCGGCCTCGGCTCGGCCCGGAACGCGATGCGCCTCGGCGCCCACCTGCCGGGCCAGGGCTTCGTGGAGCTCTCCTCCGTGGGCCTGCGCAGCCGCATGAGCACGGAGAGCGACGAGGCCGCACGTCGGGCCTGCTACGACGGGCTGCGCACCATAGGTCCCTTCGTCTGCGAGCACGGCTTCGTGGACCTCGTGAAGATCGGGCCGGGCGAAGGGGGGGGATAGCAAAGGGGGGGTGGGAGAATCAGCTCGCGTAGCCGCTGTTCCCGGCGCCTCCCGGCGCCGGAGGCGCCCATGTATCGAGGAATTCCATGGGCCCCTTGGCGGGGCCGAAACCAGCTGCATGCAGCAGATTTCGTAACCCCCCCTTTCCCAATCCCCCCCTGTCGTCCAGCCCGAGAAGAAGCGGAACAGGATGGCGCGGGCGCTTGGGTACATCGATTTCTACGACTACAAGGTGACCCAGGCCGAGGGCTTCGGCAAGGCGCGCGTCTTCGAGATCCTGGACACCCTGGAAGTGGGCACGCGCTCGCAGTTGGAGCGCGCGCGCGCGATGCTCGCGGAGGAGAAGGGCGAGGCTGCACTGGAACCGTGGAACACCGGATACATGCTCGCCGGCGACGTGATCAAGCGGCTCGACCCGTACTTCCCGTTCGAGAAGGCCATCGACGTGTGGGCCCGCTCGTTCGCCGCGCTGGGCATCAAATTCCGCGGCTCGACCATGACGCTGGACCTGCTCGACCGGGCGGGGAAGTACTCCAACGGCTTCTGCCACTGGCCGCAGCCCGCCTGGGAGCGCGGGGACGGCTCGTGGCAGCCCGCCGCCGCGAACTTCACGTCGCTGGCGGACCCGAGGCAGGTGGGCTCCGGCCACACCGCGCTGACGACGCTGATGCACGAGGCCTATATAATATATATATATATATGTGCATAAATAAATAAATATTTTTTTTTATTTTTTTGTTAAAAAGTTAAAAAATAATAATAATAATAATAATAATAATAATAATAATAATAATAATAACAATAATAATAATAATAATAATAATAATATAAAAAAACGACGCTGATGCACGAGGCCGGCCACGCCGCCCACATGGCCAACGTCGTGCAGCCGTCGCCGCTCTTCGCGCAGGAGAGGGCGCCCACCTCCGTGGCCTACGCCGAGAACCAGAGCATGTTCCTGGACTCGCTCGTGTCGGACGCGGCCTGGCGGGGCCGCTACATGCGGGACCGCGCGGGCAACGCGGCGCCGTGGGAGCTGCTGGAGGAGGACCTCCGCTCGCGGCACCCGTACGCGGTCTTCGCCCTGCGCAGGATGCTCTCCGTGCCGTACTTCGAGAGGGCCCTGTACGAGCTGCCCGAGGAGGAGCTCTGCTCCGAGCGGATCCAGGAGCTCGCGGCGGAGGTCGAGGAGCGGGTGGGCGGCGGCGCGGCGCCGCTGCCGCTGATGGCGGTGCCCCACATCCTCTCGGACGAGGCGAGCTGCTACTACCACGGCTACGTCCTCGCGGAGATGGCGGTGCACCAGACCCGCGCGCACTTCCTCGAGGAGCACGGGTCCATCGTCGACAACCCGGCCGTGGGCCCCGCGCTGGCGGAGGGCTACTGGCGGCCCGGGAACAGCGCCGCGTTCCTGGACCTGGTGGAGGGCCTCACGGGCAAGCCCCTCACGGGCGACGCGTGGCAGCGCAAGCTCTCGCGCCCCCTCGAGGAGGTGCTCGAGAGCGAGAGGCGCGACTACGAGGCGGCCGTGCGCCTGGGCGCCGCGGCGGCCGGCGACGTGGACCTCGACATGCGCGTGCGGATCGTCGACGGCGACGAGCAGATCGCAGACAGCGACGCGGACGGCTCCTTCGCGGCGGCCGCCGCGAAGTTCGAGCAGTACGTCCAGCAGCGCGTGGCCGCAGAGGCGGCCGCCTGACCGCCCGCGGGCCTCTCGGGAGCGGCCGGGGCCGGCCGGGCCCTGGCCGCGGAGGGGCCAGGCCCCAGAGGGAGCAAGAGCTTGGCGCAAGTCGGGCCTGTCCCTCTACAAGGGGAACCTTCCGAAATAGTTTAAAAAATAGTATAGGGACGATGTGTGGCCCATTTGGGGGGCCTCTTTGGAGCATGTTTTTGGGCTATTTCTTCATTTTCCCCCCAACCTCCCCCTGGAAGGGGACAGGCCCGACCCAAAGCTTGGCAGCCCTGGCACAGCCGAGCTCTCCTCACAGGCAGAAGCCAGCGCTGCGGAATCCAGCGCCAGCACGTCGTCCGCCATATCATGGGCGGCGTGGAGGCCACGTCCGCACCCGGCGCTGGACGAGTCGAACGCTGCCGCAGTGTCCACCATGACGGACTCGAGCATCACGTCGGTATCCCCAGACCCCCTCGAGTAATGAAAAAATCATGACGGGAGGTTTTCCCTAATTTTCGGCCTCCGGGGGCCCTCGCCGGGCCTCGGGAGCGTCACAAAAAACGACTCGGGAGGCAGAGCCGGTCCTGGGGAAAGGGTCGGGACCTCTGGGGGTCGACGCAACGAAAAAATCATCACGTCGGGGGTCTGGGTCCACCACGACTGACCCTTGCACCGCGTCGGCATCTGGCGCTCCGGGCTCCAGCGCCGGCACGTCGTCCACCGGGGGCGAGGTCGAGCACCCCGTCGACGTCGTGGCACCGCGGGGTGGAGCGCTGCCACGGTGTCCACCGCGGCGGCTTCGAGCTCCAAGTCCTTTTTTTTTCGGCGCCGAGGGGCCCGCCTCGGCCCTCTTTTTCCGTTCCCCCTTCTGGTCGGGATGCCGGCGGCTACTTTTAAGTCGGGCCTGTCCCTTCACAGGGGGAATATTCAAAAATACTCAGAAAATAGCCTGGGAACTATTTTTTAAAGTCTTTGTTGGTCATTTTGGAGTATTGTTTGAGTGTATTTTTTATTTTTCGTCGAAAATCCCCCTGTAGGGGGGCACGCCCGACTTAAGGCTCCTTCCCGCGTGGAGGGTGGGACGCTCGAGGGAAAAGTGATGTGCCGCGTGCCCATTGCTCAAAGCAGCTCACCCGAAGCAGGCGCAGGTATGTCACTGGTGGGCTGAGGTCGGATTGCCTGGGCCTTCTCTTCCTTTGCGCATTCCATCGTCGCCCCCACGCGCTTCAGACTGAATTACGACTTGACGGCGCCTCGGGCGAATCCACGCCGCCACATGGCACTGTGGAAACGGAAGGCACCTGTTATCAAACATCGATGGGTGTAAAGCTTTATCCTGATTCCCCGAAGTGCTGTCGGGACGACAACGGTCAGGAGAGGAAAAAGCACACAGACACAATTAATCCTGGATTGCTCAGAAAGTATGGGAAAATATGGGAAGTGGGGGGGAAGACAGAAACCCAGAAAATATTGGAAAATATGGGGAATATTTTTATTTGTGTGTATTTATTTGTGTGTCCTGGGGCCCCTTCAAACGGGAGCGCATGGGGTCCAGCGTGAAGGGTTGTCCTGGACCTCTGTGGGGTCTTTGGGTGTGTCCCTCTTTCGGGTGGCTTCCCGGGGCTCTCTCGGACTGCCTCGGGCCCTCCTGGGCCGCCATGGGGTGCTCCTGGGCCGTCGGGGGCTCTCTGGAGGTCGCCCTGGGGGGTCGCGTGAGGTCGTGTTGAGGCCCTCCTGGGCCGCTCTGCTCTCTGGGGCCGTGCTGGTGGTCATCTTCTGCCATCTCGGCCATCCTGGAGTTCCTCCGTCGTGGTTTAAGTCGGGCATCAGGGGGATCTTCGACGAAAAAATCGAAATACCCCCAAACATACCCCGAAAAGGTCAAAGCATGTGCAACAAAAAGTCCCCAGACTATGTTTGGATTATTTTTGGATTATTTTTGGAGTATTCTTTGTTTTTCGGCGAAAATCCGGCCTTGATCGTCCATCCCGGCGCCTGGAAGGCCGCTCTGCGCCATGCGCCGAGGCGCCAGCGGCATGGGCCGAGGGGCCGCCGGGAAGCTTCTGGGCGGGGGCCAGCGGCGCCTCGGAAGTCCGGCACGCCGGGCACGCCGTCGTCGGGAGGGAGAAAGGCACACAGACACAACGAGTCGTCGATTCCCCCGAAATTGCAGGAAAACATGGGAAGTGGGAGGGAAGGCAAGAACTCAGACAATGTGGGAACACATGGGAAGTGGGGGGGAAGGCAGAAACTCAGAAAATATGGGACAACATGGGAAGTGGGGGGGAAGACAAACACCCAGAAGATGTGGGAACACATGCAGAGTGGGGGGGAAGACAAGAACTCAGAACATATGGGAAAGTATGGGAAGTGGGGGGGAAGACAAAAACTCAGAAACTATGGGAAACTATTGGAAAATGGTGTCTATTTATTTGTGTGTCCAAGGGCCCCTGCACTTCGATCATTCGAAGCCAGCGGGTCGAAGAGGCATCTGATTCTCCCTCTGGCGGGTGACCTTCGATGATGCTCCTTCGCCATCTTGCTCGAGAAGAAGATGATTCGATGACTCGAAGCACGCCACGCACGAGGGGACAGCGGATCGAAGACGCCCAGGTCAGGCGAATCGCATCCCTCCTGGGCGCCCTCGAGCTCTCTTGGGGCCCTCTTGGGCCCTCGGTCTCCTGGAGCCGTCTTGGAGCTCTCTTGGGGCCCTCTTGGGCCGTCTCTGGCAAGTAAGTGTGATGACTCGTTGTGGGAACGCTGGGGATTTGGGACTGAGCATCGAGGCGAGACTCGCTGGGCTGTGGCTGAACCATGTGTCCCGAAGCGTTGCCGGGGCGACCAGGGGGAGCGCATGGGGGTCCAGAGGGGCCGTCTTGGGAATATGTTGCGGATCCGGTGGGGTTTTTTGGGTGCTCTTTGGGGGCCGCCTGGGGCTCTTGGGCCGTCAGGGCGCCCTCGAGGCTGTCTTGGGGGTCTCCTGGAGCCGTCTTGGAGCTCTCTTGGGGCCCTCTTGGGCTGTCTCTGGCAAGTAAGTGTGATGACTTGTCCCAATTGGTTGCTTCTTGGGGGCCTCCTTGAGCCGTCTTGGGGGCCTCGTTGGCTAAGTTTTGGGTCATCTCGGGCCGTTTTGCGGCCCTCTTGGGCTGTCTTGGGGTCCTCTTGCCCAGTCTTGATGGCCATCTTTGGCCGACTTGGCAATCTTAGACGCCATGATGGCTGTCTTGGAGGCCAGCCTGGACCGTCTTGGAGGCTACAGTCGAGCATCATATTAAGAAACCTCCTTCCGAAAAGCTGGGCCAGCATTCTTGCCAGAAAGCCGGCCCAGTCTTTTGAGCACGTTCGCCTCCTCCAGCGTGGACAACAGACATTGGCCCAGGTTTGTGTTAAGAGACCTTTGGGAAGCTGGCCCAGGTTTCTCGATTGCTCATTGTCTTGATCATCTTGTCAGCTGCACAGTCGGGGCGCTGACCTAAGGAACTCTAGATAAGGAGCGAGGCCCCTTTTTCCCAAAAGTTGAACTTCGATTCCCCATGGAAAATCTTCGGGAAACCTCAGGCAAACTGCACAACAATCAAGGAACACCGAGCCCCTCCCCGAGGAAAAGGGCTCCTTCTTCAGCGCCCCGACTGTATCTTGTCGGGCGTTGGCAGAACTGGGTTTAGTGGGACCTGGTTTAGTGATCTGTAGCGGGGACGCCCCCCCCGTCCCATTCCACTAACCGGAATTGCCGTCACCCGAAAAAACACCAGCTACGGCAGACCTGGTTTGGTGATTCTAATCCATGTTTGGGGCTTCGGGGCCCAATCACTGACCGGCTCCCCTTAACCAGGGTCCTGGCTATACCCGATCTTGGCACCTGCAGGGTGGTTCCATGTAAGTTGTCAGGGCCGGCGCGACGGGCCAGCGGGAAGGCCTGGCAGGGGCCGGGAGCCCCTGAGACTTCGACTCGTCAGGCACGCCTCCCATGACCTGGGAGGGGGCGGCGGACACTTTGCGTGGCCTTTCCCTGAGATCCTGGCGTTGCCATCTTTGCTACAGCGGGCGCTTTCGCTTCACTTCGGGCCCCGGGACCCTCAGAGGTCGGTCCGGCTCGAAGGATGACGCAGGAAGATGTGGCCCTGGGCTCCAGCCGTGATTTTTCCCGACGTGACAATGTTTTCGCAACCTCGGACCTCGGGGTCGGCCCATACGATCCTTGGGTCATGGACCGGGTGCCGAAGGCCTGTCGGGCGTGGGGGGAGGAGGAGGAGGAGGAGGAGGAGGAGGAGGAGGAGGAGGAGGAGGAGGAGCAGGAGCAGGAGCAGGAGGAGGAGGAGGAGGAGGATGAGGAGAGGAGGAGGAGGGGGAGGAGGAGAGGAGGAGGAGGAGGAGGAGGAGGAGGAGGAGAAGGAGGAGGAGGAGGAGCAGGAGAGGAGGAGGAGGAGGAGGAGGAGGAGGAGGAGGAGGGGGAGGAGGGACGGACGGACGGACGGACGGACGACGGGGACGGACGGACGGACGGACGGACGGAGGAGAAGGAGGAGGAGGAGGAGGAGGAGGAGGAGGAGGAGGGGCAGGAGGAGGAGGAGGAGGAGGAGGAGGAGGAGGAGGAGACGGAGGAGACGGAGGAGGAGGAGGAGGAGGAGGAGGAGGAGGAGGAGGAGGAGGAGGAGGAGGAGGAGGGGAGGCCGCTTGGGTGGCATCCACACGATGGAGGATCCGAGGGCGCTCCGCTCACTCCTGGCGGCAGGGTGGCGTACGGTCAAAGGGGATCGCAAGGATGAGTACCCAGACATCGGGCGTCTCGAAAAAGTCGAGACACATGTTTTTCATAGTTTGTAGCCTCTCGGGGCCCTCGCTGGGCCTCGGGACCGTCAAAAAAACACTCGGGATGAAAAACTGGTCCCGGGGAAGTGGTCGGGAGGTCGGGGGCCCGCGTCTCGAAAAAATCGAGACGTCGGATGTCTGGGTAATTTGTCAAGGATACCCTTGCATCCTTGCCTCTTCGGCCCATCCTTGGCTGTTTTCTCTGGCCAGCCCCCCCGAAGAAGGCCTCAACCTGGGCGCTCAGGGGCCTCGCATCCCTGCCGCGCATCTCTATGATCCGGTCGTGCTGCATGGTGGCCGCCAAACGGGCTCAGGACGTCGCCCTTGCTCACCCTCGCTTTGTTCCTCATTTCGTTGTGTCTTCCTCGCTGTGTGTATATATCATGTCCCCTCCCTTTGTGTTCCTATCGCGATGTCTTCTCCGTTGTTTGTGTGTGATTGTGTGCCAATGAGGGAGAGAGTGTGCTTGTGTGTGAGTGTGTGCGTGTGTCAGCTGCGCCTACGAATGTCTGCGGGTCTCTCTCTCTGCCTTTTTTTGCGCATGAAGTGTCAAGGGTGTACCGTTCGCTTGCGATGCTTGTTTTGCGCTGCTAAGGAGCATGGTGTGAACATCGTGTCCACGGGCGGGGAGACTGCGGATGTTGGCGATCTCGTTCGGACCATCATTGTGGACTCGACCGTGACTGCGCGGGTGCGCCGCAGCGACATCATAGACAACAGCAACATACAGGAGGGCGACGTGGTTGTAGGCCTGGCCTCGTTCGGACAGGCGAGCTTCTTGCCGGCCTGCCTGGAGATGGGCGGGAAGAGAGGGATGGGAAGTTGAGTTGGGGCAACAGGAAAGGTGCAAATTTGTTTTCTTGGGGGGGCTTAAGTGGAGAAGGTTGCTGGTGAGGGTAGCGGCTGGCCCGATTTTATAGATGGGCGGGGAGGGGAGGAGTTGGGTCGACCTGGGGATGGAACGTTTGAGCGGGGTGGGCCACGATGACAAGCCCAGGGTGACGACAAGGACAAGGACAAGGAGGATAATAATACGAAGGAGGAAAAGGATACACAATAATGATGCAAGGAGACGAGACATAAGAAGGATACTTCTAATAATAATGACATGTGGAGGGCACCTCTACGATCACTGCAACTACTATTACTACTACTACTACTACTACTACTACTACTACTACTACTACTACTACTACTACTACTACTACCACTACTACTACTACTGCTGTTGCTGCTGCTGCTAGTACTACTACTACTATTACCCCCACAACTACTACTACTACTACTTCTTCTTCTACCGCTATTATGAGTATTACGACTTCTACCACTACTACTAGTCTTACTACTACGATTACCACTACTACTACTACTACTACTACTACTACTACTACTACTACTACTACTACTACTACTACTACTACTACTACTACTACTACTACTACTACTACTACTACTACTACTACTACTACTACTACTACTACTACTACTACTACTACTACTACTACTACGACTACGACTACGACTACTACTACTACTACTACTACTAATTACTACTACTACTACTACTACTACTACTACTACTACTACTAGTTTCTACGACTAGCACAGCAATCCTCATTCCGACTACTACTAACTGTACTACTACTAATACTACTACTTACTACAACTACTACTACTACTACTACTACTACTACTACGACTTACTACTACAACTACAACTACCTATCGACTACTACGACTACTACTGCTACACTACTACTTCTACTACTACCACTACTACTACTACTACTGCTACACTACTACTGCTACTACTACTACTACTACTGCTACTACTACTACTACTACTACTACTACTCCTACTACTACTACTACTACTACTACTACTACTACTACTACTACTACTACTACTACTACTACTACTACTACTACTACTACTACTACTAATACTATTACTACTACTACTACTACTACTACTACTACTACTACTACTACTACTACTACTACTACTACTACTACTACTACTACTACTACTACTACTACTACTACTACTACTACTACTACTACTACTACTACTAGTACTACCACTACTACTACTACTACTACGACTACGACTACGACTACGACTACGACTGCGACTACGACGACGACTACTACTACTACTACTACTACTGCTGCTGCTGCTGCTGCTGCGGCTGTTACTGTGCCTACAGCTACTACTATTACTATTACTACTACTAAACTCTACTACTACTACTACTACTACTACTACTACTCCTACCCTCCTACTACTACTACTACGACACTACTACGCTAACTCCGGCTACTACTACTACTGCTAACCACACTACTCCTACACTACTACTACTACTACTACTACATTCTAACTACTACTACTGCTTTTCTACTACTACTACTATACTACTAACTATACTACTAACTACTACTACTACTACTACTACTTCTACTACTACTACTACTACTACTATTGCTGCTACTACTACTACTACTACTACGACTACTACTCTTAATATTGTTACGACTACGACTACTACTACTACGGCTACTAATACTAATACTGATTCCTTTTTACTTCTACTACTACTTCTACGACTACTACGACGACTACTACGACTACTACTACTACTACTACCACTACTACTACTACTAATACTACTACTACTACCACCACTACTACTTCTACTACTCCTACTACTACTACTACTACTACTACTACTACTAGTGTTTAAATTTTTTTTTTTTTTGGAATTTCTACTACTACTACTACTACTACTAACTACTACTACTACTACTACTACTACTACTACTACTACTACTACTACTACTACTACTACTACTACTACTACTACTACTACTACTACTACTACTACTACTACTACTACTACTACTACTACTACTACTACTAGTCAGAGAGAAGGTGCCCGAGTGGTCTTACTCCGTCCTTGCTCGCGTTCGTCCGTCTTGGGGTCGTCTCTTCGGCGGCCACGCTAGGAGGCCACGCTGGGAGGCCCGGATAGGAGGCCACACTGGGGGGCCACGCTGGAAGGCCACGCTTGGAGGCCACGCTCGGAGGCCACGCTGGGAGGTCACGCTGGGAGGCCACGCTTGGAGGCCACGCTGGGAGGTCACGCTGGGGGGCCACGCTGGCACGTCTGGAGGGTTCACCGAAGAGTGGCGGTCTGGGCGTAGCGGTTTCAGTTCAAATCCCGCTATCAGCGAGCGCGCCGTGGCTTTTAAGAGCGCCGCCAAGCACCCCCTTTCACTCTGAAGTGAGCTGGGACAAGGGCGAGAGATATCGAGCGTTTGTCCGCGGCCGCTTTGGCTCAAGCGGCCGGCCGCCAACATATGACTGTGCCTCATCGCGAGGCACACTGCTTGCAATCGAGACCGAAAACATTTTCGCTTGAGATGGCCCGTCGCTCCCGCGACGACCTCCTACGTCTGGGACTATCGCTACTACGGTACAACAGTTGGACATGGGCTTCGCTTTAGGCGAAGCTTCTGGTTGGGCCTCCCAGCCCCCTTCAAACTTGGTAGCGGAGCTGGCCTATGGGGGTCAGCTCTAGCTCTACTCCTCACCATCCACGGCGCTATCTGGTGGACTACTGACATGGTGGAACATCAGGGTGCAATGGGTCTGCGCGGAGGAATGTACATAACTACGCACAACCGCAAGGACACTTGCAGTGCTACCTCCGCTCTCGCGGAGGCTTCTTACTCGAGTCCTACATCCTTGCGCTACTACATTCCTGAAGTCCACCCACCTACTTCACTTGTAAACTTTTTGAAGACACCATGCATGGCAACATGCGTTACGATATTGCGCCGCCTCCACCCCCACGCAGGCTTACAACAAAACAACGCAAACCCCAGCCACGAATACCCGATTACGACCTACGTGGCCACTGATTGGTATTATTATTTTTGGCCTTCTATGGATCGTTATCGGGCGCGCTGTGGGGCACATGCGTGGCGGAGATGACAGAAGAACAACCGGCCCCCACTGGGACCCGGCCGGTCAAATACCTTTCCGCGAATTCGCTCGAGAGGTACATGCCTGGATCAACGTGACCACAGGCACTAGCTGCAGCACAGCAGCGTGGTCTGGGAGGCCTCGCGCGGACTATAGCCATGAGAGTCCCCCCGCAATCATCAGTTTTGGCGTTAACATTGGTGGTCGCCACACCGACGGCGTCACTTACATCGCGTTCCTCCTCAGCACGAAGTTTGAGAACTTAGAGGAGGAACGCCAACTTAACTCGGGAACGGCTCTCATCGACCTTCGCGTCCATGCGGGAGAACGGATCGACCAGACATTGGCACGCAGTGAAGCTGAGACGGCAGGCTTTAACATCCCCAACTTCCAAATCCTAATAGCCATTCTGCTCAGAGCCTTATGAGTGGGAACGTCGCGTGCACAACAACTCCTACAGCCACTTAACCACCAAATGCCGAAGAAACAACAACATTTTGATGCTTTACTTGAACGCATGAGGTCCTATACCCACATGTCTGAGCGAACTCCTGGCAACATAGGTGGTATCTGTAACCACGGTCACCGCACCGAAACCTTTCATGCTGACACTACTGCAGGGCAGCCTGCTACGAATGTCCGGAATGACGATCTGCAACCTACGGAGGCCACCGCTTTATGGGCCCAAAATTGGTCCGCCTACGGGGTCGCAAGACTCTTGGGCTGGGTATCAGGGACCGTCGGCAACGGCGGCCCCCACACAAGCCATTATCCTTCTAGGCTCAGCGGAGCAACCCGCCGAGTCTGACTTTGACTCCGAAACCGACACCGACACGTCATCCGACGATGGAACTGGTGCCCTAGATTGTTCCGACATGCCTACATATTTCACAGAAGAGCAACAGGCGCAATGGTTATTGAAATTGAATTGCTTCGCTCACTCCGCCGGCCCATTTCGCATGACTGAGCCTCTTGGGGCCGCTGGGGGGCCTCTTCAGCGTCGCTTGGGGGCCTCCTGAGGGCCTCTTGGGGGCTTTTGGGGCCTGTCAGGGGCCTCTTGAGGCCTCCTGGGGGGTTTCTTCAGGCCGAGGGCTCGAAGTTTTGCTTTGTGTTGCCCTTTTGGGGCATCGCTTGGGCCCCTCTTGGGCTGTCTTGGATGCCTCTGGGGCCGTCTTGGAGCCCTCTTGGGCCATCTTGGGGCCTTCTTGGGAGCTTCTCGGGCCCTCTTGGGGCGATCTTGGGGGCCTCTTGGGCCGTCTTGGGGCGTCGGGAAGCCGAAAAGATGGACACGCCAAAATTTGCCCAAAACCTAAGGAAAAGTAATGAGTTGTGCCTCTTGGGGCCCTTTGGGGAGTGTTTTTGGAGGCCTCTTGGGGCGTCTGGGGGCCATCTTGGGCGTCTTGGAACGATCGTGTGGCATCTCGGAGCACTCTTGAACCATCTTGGAGGGCTCTTGGCGGCCTCGTGGCCCTTCTTGGGACTCTCTGGAGGGCCACGGGGGCGGCGCCCAGGAGGAAAACCATCTCTGACCCGACCCTGCCGGGGATCGCCCGGGGTACTTTTCGTCCGGGGACCCCCAGGGGCCGCCCCGCGCGCGCGAAGTAGAAGTATTATTTAGCAGTCACCGGAGATCTTAGCACGCCTGTGGCCCGTTGGGCCGGCGAATTTTCTAGGATACCAGAAACACAAACGCCGTTGGAGACGATGTATGAAGAAACCAGCTCCTAAGATACGACGTGTGCTATTCGATGGGCGTTTCGATCAAAAGGTAAGGGTCGAGGCAAGGGTAAAGGTAAACGACGGCGACTCCATGGCAGAGGCATGTTGGCATTCCTGGCATCCCTTACTGAGTTACAGTACGAAAAACTATTTCTGGGGACAGGTAGAGGCCGTAGGCATACCTCAGGAAAGGGTTCGGGACGTTGGGGCAACCCGAAAGATGCTAGCGGCACAACCATGGAATGTGGCATCTGCCATAGTACACATCACTTCCGCAGTGAATGCCCCCGAGGCGATGGGAGAGGCAGGGGTCCGTGAATACATTTGGCTCAAGCCGATTCGAACATACAGTATGTCGGTTGGGAGACGCTATCGGCCGACCCTGCAGACAATCCTACCGCAGTTGTTTACTTCGCGGCTGCCAGGTATCTAAGTGCCAGCATGTCCCTCGAGAGATGCGCCGATGAGCTCTTCGAGGACATCGATGTTGGCCACGACGAGATTAACCTGGCAGGCTGGCTAGGCATACCCGTCGCGGGGCAACCTGCACAGATCGAGTTTGTGGGGGATTTCCATGTGCCCGCCCACGCAGACTACGATATGGTGGGGACACCTGCGGATTTTGAAGCTACAATTCCAGCGACAGAAGAGGAGAGAAAATTGATGCCCCATCCTCAGGCCAGTGGAAACCCGACAAACATATAATCATATGAGGACGACCCTTTGCGGGGGAACTCGCGTGATGCTGGTGACATTTACAGAGCGCGTCCAGTACGAACTTGGACAGAATGAAGATCATCATCTTACGTTCGTGGCTCACGAGCGGTCCCCTAGCCGCCATGGGCGGCCCGCTAGTCGCCAAGTCTGGAGACGCGCGTAGCGCGCAGTTGACGACGAAGACGAATGGGAAGCTGAGGGCCGTCGCATGCAGCGCCGCGGTCGCGGCCACTCACGCGGGCACTCGCGCGCGCGCGCTCCAGCGGCGCCCAGCGCCCCCATCCTCCTGACACAAGGGTCCCAAGGACTCCACCGAGGAGGGAGCGCTCGCGGGGGAACCCGCCTCTGTTGGATAACCGTCCAGCTGCGCCCGAAACGAAAGGCGCCCGGCGCCTCGCCAGTTATGACGAAGCATGTGCCCCCCAACGCGGTGCAGTACTGGCTCGACCGAGGCTGGACCGAGCATGACATTCGTCACTGGTATTCACTTCGCAATGTTGAGCGGAATGGCGAAGGTGAGATCGTCCGCTCCAACAGAGGCAAGGGCACCGAGACACTGCCTAACCTTGAAAGACGGGGCCTCCAGAGGGCCGTCATCAGCGGCCGGAAGACCTACTGGTGCACCGTCTGTCCTTGCGAACATTTTGCTGGCCGCAGACCTTCGCGTCCGATGGGGCGACCACCGAGGAGCCCCAACTTCGACAGAACCCCATTGGTCTGGTCTCACGGAGACGGCTTGGGTCGCAGAGTGGATCCGGCTAGTCATGCACGTGCAGAATGCTTGATTGAAGCTGACTACCAGCCGATTGCTGAGAGAAGGGTCAATCGGATCGAGCGAATTTGGCAGCGCCTCGATATATATCACCGCCTCAGAGTACACAATCGAGAATATCATGGAGCAGGTGATACGCGACATGCGGGGCAACCCGCTTCTTCTTCTCATAGGGGGTGCTGCCCATCCAGAAGGCGATGAAGAGGCTGGTCGTGCGGTTTTTGTCGAGGCGGTGGACCCCGCTGAGGCCGCTCCTTCTGGGTCCGACCCATCGTCCGACTCGGTCTACAGCTCTGGGACAGAAAGTACCCGTCTGGGATATGTCCTTCGGTGCCGGTCCGTGAGAAGGTTTAGGCGTCTTAGATCTGGCAGAATGTTCATTTCTCCCTCAGGTGGCGTTCTGTGGCGCTTCGCGCGGTCACAGACGGTATAATCTGAGACAGGTGTAAAGAGGCACGGGACAAATCACATAAAACAACAATGACATCCAATGGCCTTCGACCCACCCCGTCACCGTGCATGAGTTTTGCTTGTGGTTTCCTGGGGGCTTCCTGGGAGATTCTTGGGGGCCTCTGCGGGGCCCCTTGGGGCTTGTTGGAGGCCTCTGGGGGGTTCTGGGGGCTTCTACGGGACCTCTTAGCCTTCGGAGGCCGTCGGGTTTTTTTCTGGGCAGTCGTGACAGTCGTGGGTCCCTCCTTGGGCGCTTTAGGGCCGTCTTGGAGTCTTGGATGTGTGCGGGGCCGTCTTAGGGAGCCTCTTGGGCCGTCTTGGTACTCTCTTGGACCGTCTTGAGGGTCTTTCGGGGGCCTCTTGGAGCCGTCGTGGAGCGTCGGAGATCCGAACAGGCGATACCGCTAACACCATTGAGCAACCTTAGGAAAATCAATGTTTTTGGCCTCGCGGTGGTCCTCTTGGAATCCTCTTGGGGTTTCTTGAGGGCTTCTTGCGCCGTCTGGAGGGCATCCGGGGACGTCTTTGGGCCATCGTGGGTCATCCCAGACCGTCTAGGGTCATCCTGTCTCGTCTTGGCCATCTTGGGCCATCTTGGGCCGTCTTGACCCGTCCTAAGGCCCTATTGGGCCCGCCAAAGCCGCCCACGGCGCTGGAAAAACGCAGCAACGAGGGGGAGGGAAGGGGAGACGGAAGAGGAGCTGGCAGCACGGGGCAAAGCCAGCGAGGAGGCTTCGAGGGGGAATTCACCTAGGGATCATCGATCAGATTTTGGCATCGCTCGGACGTGTGCATTTGTCCTCGGCGAGGACCATCGAGGAGCACCTTGGATCACCCAGCGAAGCAGGCACGCGCGAAACCGACAAGTGCACGGGCAATGGACGCCCGAGCGATGGCCGCCCCTTACAGCCTCACGACCGCACCCTGACTCCAGACCCGCCCTACTTTGGTTTTTTCCCCAACTTAGAATTGCGTCGGATATCCACCTGTAAGAAGCCATAAAAGTGGGGCGGAAATTTCTGCGGCCAACATAAATCAGGGCGGAAATCCACAGAAGTGGGGCGGAAACAGCAGCAGAAAAGTAGGGCGGAGATCGGCATCAGCGGGGCTTGAAAAGTAAGGCGGACATTCCAAGCCCTACTTGCGAATTTCCCGAAAGTAGGGCGGATCTGGAGTCAGGGTGCAGCATTACGGCCGCACCCCTCTCTCGGACGTGCCCTGCAGCCCGGACGTGCGTCCGAGGTGCTCCGCCGTCTGTCGCCGACCCCTCCTCGGACCCTGCTCTCAAGCAGTGGCGAGGCGTCCCGGCGTGCCTACAGCCCTACCAAACTCGGGGGTCCCCAAACGGGGCGGTGACCACACCGTGCGGTGAGTCGGTGGGGATTCGGGGTCACCGCACGGTCTTGGGACTCGGGTCGTTCTCCGAGGACGCCTCGGGCAACTGGGGCCTCCGGGGTCCCAAGACCGTGCGGTGACAGACCGTGCGGTGAGGTCTTGGGGGATTTCGAGGTCACCGCACGGTCTGTCACCGCACCGTTTCGGGACTCCAGACAAACAATGTTGTAAGAACCTTTTGCGGCTTCCACGAAACGTTCTGAGACCATTTCTGGCTGGGACGGTCTTGTTCTAACACGTCGGGTCGAATGTTCTGAGAACATTGCCTTTGCCCTTGGGAACACTCTTGGGTTCCAAGAACACTTCGTGGTAGGATGATAGTCAGGAGGGGAGACAACACACAGACACCATTCATCGTCGATTCCCCAGGAAATATGGGAAGTGGGGGGAAGACAGATGCCCGGAAAATATAAGAAAAAATTTGGGAATCCGGTCGTTTGTGTGTGTATCTATCTGCGTGTCCCAGTTCCCCTTCAGATGGGACTGCCGGGGCGGTCGGTCCCTGCTCGGTGCCTGCGCCACGGCTGCGCCCGTGCGGTCGGTGCGTCCGCCGCCCCCCCGGAGTGCTGAGGCATCCTGCATGTTCCGGGCATTGGTTGATTGCATACATGCTGGAGCTCTCGACCCCCTGTAGCAACGCAGCGCAGCAGCTAGCACGTGGGTGGGCAGGCAGGTCGCACCAGCAGTGTAGCATCGAGTGGGGAGAGAGTTGGACTGCAGCCCCCTTTGGCCCGTGCGCTGAAAAGGGGCCCGTGCGCGCCCGCGCGCGCGCTCCGACACGGAGGCCACCTACGAGCGGGAGTACAACAGCGGCATGGGCAGCAACGGGCTCACCGCGGCGCGGCACGACGTGTTCCGCAAGGCCCGCGGCGCCCGGCACGGGCGGGAGGGAGGAGGCACCAGGGTGGAGTCGGGCTTGTCCCCCCTACGAGGGGGGAGAAATATATTCAAAAATAGTCCAACAAATAATCAGGGGACGATTGTTGCTGCGCGCTTGTTTTTTCCACGTGGGGGGATTTTTGGGGGGCCGTGCTTGATGTCTCGTCCACTACCACCCCCCCCCCGCAGGAGGACAGGCCGGACCGAACGCCAGAGGGGGAGCTCACCAGGGCGAGGAGGACGGGGGGAGGGGACGGGGCGGCGAGGGTGAACGCGTGCGTGCCGCGCAAAAGAGCAGCTGCTGGCGATGCGGGTCCAGCGCTCCCTGTGTCGGCCAGTGGCGGCCGTGGCGGCGGTGGGGGACTCGCGGCGGAGGCGGGGGGGGAGCGGGAAGGACAGCGCAAGCACAGCAGGGGGAGGTGGAGGGAGGGTGGATGGTGGCGAGGAGGGGAAGGAGGGGCAGGAGGGAGGACGAGGGACCCAGACAGCCGACGTCGGTTCCTCATTACGTGGCCCTCCGGAGGTCTGGACCCTCTCCCCGGGGCCAGCAGCTCATCCCGGGTCGTTCTTGCTGGGCCCGGGGCCCGGCGAGGGCCGCCAGGAGGCGAAGATGGGCGAACATTTCCCGCCGTTTTTTTTATTTATTTCGATGATTGGAGGTCTGGGGCCAGGGAACGAGTGGGGGAGGGTGAGGTGGAGCAGCCGGACCCTCCCGCCCGTGCATCCGCGTGCCGGCGGCAGTTTCGTGCCAGCCACCTGGCCAGTTTGACTAGGTCTTACCCCAAGAAGAGGCATCGGAATGAGCATGATGCAGATGTTTGTTTTTCCTTTAGCGTGTTTCGAGACGTTTGGCAGACGTGAGGAGCGGATCGCATTTGAGGAGTGGGCGGGACAGGAGCTGCCAGGGGGCGCGGGGGGGCCTGGAGAAGGAGGGGGAGGAGGAGGAGCAGGAGGAGGAGGAG
>CAUYUJ010010332.1:7500-24529 GCA_963575745.1 Prorocentrum cordatum | reverse complement strand
TCTCTTCTCTTCTCGTCTCTTATCTTCTCTTCTCTTTCTCTTCCTCTTTCTCTTTCTCTTCCTCTTTATCTTTCTCTTTCTTCTCTTCTCTTCTGTCTCTTTCTCTTCTCTTCTCTTCTCTTCTCTTCTCTTCTCTTCTCTTCTCTTCTCTTCTTTCTCTTTCTCTTTCTCTTTCTCTTTCTCTTCTCATCTCTTCTCTTCTCTTCTCTTCCCTTCTCTTCTCCTCTCCTTTCCTTTCTCTTTCTCTTTCTCCTTCTCTTTTTCTTGTCTTCTCTTCCTTCTCTTTCTCTTCTCTTCTCTTCTCTTCTCTTCTCTTCTCGTCTATTCTCTTCTCTTCTCTTCTCGTCTCGTCTCTTCTCTTCTCGTCTCTTCTCTTCTCTTCTCTCTCTTCACTCTCTCTCTCTCTCTCTCTCTCTCTCTCTCTCTCTCTCTCTCTCTCTCTCTCTCCCCCCCTCTCCCTCCTTCCCTCCATGCGCACGCGCATATTATAGATTCGCCGAGTCGAACCGACGGGAGAACAGCAGAAGCGATATATGACGGAGCAAGACGAGGAAAGACGGATGGCGGGACAAGCGGCCTTGCAACAATGGGGGCGGGATACGGGAGGGATGGGCCAGTGCCGCCCAGGCTTCCCAGCCCCAGGGTTGATTGTGCAGGTGCCCATCGCGGGCGCGCGCCGCGCGCGCACCCTTAAGAGCGCCCCATGCGTCCAGGACGCATGGGGTGCCATCGCGCCGCTGCAGGCGCGCGATGGCGCGACTTGAGCAGCGCCCCAGGCAATCTCTTGCGCGGCAGTTGTCATATTCAAAAGTGGTGGTGTTTTTGTTAAGCGCGTTCTTTTTGTTTTATGTTATTTGTTCCCCGGCCCTCGGCGGTTGCATTTTTCGCAGGGCGCCAGGGGCCTCTCTTGAGGCGCATGCAGCTTGAGACGGCTGTCGGGCCGCAGGCTCTGCAGAGAAACGTTGAACATGCGAAAGGAGATGCGATGGCTGTAGGGGTGGCTTGGGCCGCCTTCAGCCTTGCAGAACCGCCGCCCCAGGGGCTGTGGAAAACCGTCGGCATAGGGGAATAGGGGGGGAGGGGGATGGGGGGGGAGGAGGAGGAGGAGGAGGAGGATGAGAAGGAGAAGGAGAAGGAGGAAGAGGAGGAGGAGGAGGAAAATGATCATACTTTTCATGAAACAGGAGACGGAAGAGGGAGCAGGAGACGGACGAGAAAGAGGAGGAGGAGGAGGAGGAGGAGGAGGAGGAGGAAAAGCAGGAGGAGGAGGAGGGCGGCGGATCAGCACCGTTTCGGCTGTGTTCCATCGGAACAGCCTGATGGGACTCACGTCGTCGCCCCTCTTCCCTTGTGACACCCAGACCGCCGTGACCTGGGATCCGCTGTGCTTTGGTTCATACACCAACATAGAAGTGTCTCGGACATGCGCCCCGAACGATGCGAACAAATAGGGCGGGCATTCCCGCCTCTGAGAAGAAGGGCAGGCATTTCCGCAAGCCTGCGACTGACACCGCGGCGGCAGAGACGGGCGGACGTCGACGTCAAAGGAGCTTGTGAAGCATGGGATGGGGGTTCCCGCCCTGCCCACGAGTTCGCGCACGGCGCGGCGGAGCCGAGGTCTGGGCGCCGCGCCCCCGCAGCCGCGGCCCCGACCCCTCTCCCCGACGCCGAGGCGCGCCCGGGCGGGATGGGGGGGGCTGCGAGCGTCGCAGACGCAACCACGTCCGTGTTTTTTTTTTGCGTTGTCGAGGGCGCAGCCGGGTGCAGGGCGGCGCCGGCCAATGGAGACCTCGCGGCTCTCTCGGGGGCGGGGGTGCCGAGGGCGCCGACGCACCAAGCCTGACGACACGGGCGCGCCCGTGCCGCGAGCCCCGATGCTGGGGGGGAGGCGACCCCCAGGTTCCACTCGGGGCGGCGGCCCACCAGGGCCGCGACGGCCAGGAGGGCCGCCGAAGACGAACCAAGCCCCAGGACCCGATAGGGACAACCAGGAGGACCCCAGATGGAGCCCCGGCCCGAGTGCTTCCCCTCCCCAGGGGCGCTCAAGTCTTGGAGATCCTCTCCTCCCCCGATGCCTGGCCGCCTGACTATGAGACGACCTTGTCCTTCAGCCGCATCTTGAAGTCCTCGATGTCGAAGCGCGCCTCGAGCTCCGCAAAGGCCTCAGAGCTGAGCGGGGTCTGAGCATCCAGCGCCCCAAGGTCCTCCATCGCCGGGAGGGGTGGCTCCCTCAGCAACTTGCCCTTGGCTCCCTTCTTATCATTATTATTATTATTGCCCGTTGCCTGCTGGCCCACCAACGCGCTCGACTTTGCAAGATTCGAGTGGTCGACCTCCTTCAGCTCCTGGGACGGCTGGTCGATGTCGAGGTCGCCCTCTAAAGACCCGCCGCCGTCGCAACGCGCCTCCGCGACCAGGTCAAAGATCGAGGCGGGCTCGGCGCAAACATCCACCGCGTCGGACTCCACAGCCCTAGCCATCTCCGCGAAGCTCTCGACAGCGGCAGCTTTGTCGCCCACCGCATGCGACTCCACAGATGTAGTCTGCACCGAGGGCGGGCCCTTCTCCTCCAGCGCGTGCTGCGCGGCCTTGCGGAGAACCCAAGCCTGCGCGCGCAGCTCCATTGACTCCGATGCCGGGAAGCCGCGGGTCTCCTCCGACCGCTTCAGGTCCGCCTGGAGGTTGCAGTAGAGGTCACGGGCCTCCTCCGACGCACGCTCGCCGCGCGCCTCGTCGCCCTCGCTCGGCGCGTCGTCCTTGCCCAGGACACGTCCCCTGCAGAAGCCCGCCGTCGCGCCGCGCCCTGCTTGCGGCTTGCGCTTCTCGAGCAGCAGGCGCGCCAGCTTCCTCTGGGCCGCTTCCGTGGTCAGCCCCGGGAAGCCCGTCTTGAGCACCCCCTTCTCGTGGCCCACCTCCTCCTGCCACTTCCGCTTGTTGATGGCCCTCTGCCTCTGGCCAGGACTGCGCCGCCGCCGCCGCGTGGGCGCCGTCGCACCCGGCCCCGCCGGCCCCGCCGATGCCTTCTCCGAGCTCGGCACCACTGCCGCCGCCGGCGATGGGCCCGCCAATGCCGATTGGGAGCCTCGAGGCGGGGGTCAACGCAAACGGGGGTCAGCCAGAGCGCCCGATCTTACCGGATCCTGCAGGGCCAGGGTCGCATTGACCCAGGCTTGGGTGCAGGATCCTGCAGGATCTTGCAGGATCTTTCGCATTGACCTGGGCTTGGGCGCAGGATCTTGCAGGATATTGCAGGATTCTGCAAGGCCTGACTGACCCAGATCTGGATTGACCCGGGTCAGCAGGTCCCCGAGCCGAGGAAGCCGAGCTTGCAGGAGGAACCGCCATCGCCGCCTTGCTGCGATTGCCACGGGCCACCACGCCCGTCACCGGGGCGGTCCGCGGAGGTCCGTGCTGCAGGCCGAGCTCTGCCAGGGGCCGCCCCGCCGCCCCCTGCCGTGCCGCCGCAGCCCTGGCCGCTGCCTTCTGGGATGGGCGCGCCAGCGGCGAGAGATTCCTCCTCCTCCTCCTCCTCCTCCTTCTCCTCCTCCTCCTCCTCCTGTCCTTCCTCGTCCTCGTCCTCGTCCTCTTCTTCCTCCTCCTCCTCCTCCTCCTAGCCCCCTGTGCTCAGGAGTTCACCCTTCTGGGGCGCGAGCACCTCGATACCGCGGCAGACTACACGCGCTGCGGCAGGCCCCCCCCGCAGGCTCCCCCGCGCGCGCACTGCGCACTTCCCGTGCCATGCATGTTCCGCCTTCTCTGTGTGCTGCTGCGGGGGGGCATGTTCACGTTCGCTCATTGGAACGCACAGCATGCTGATCTGGATCGGCTGCGTGACCTCTCGGAGGAATTCAGATTCACTGACATTGTGGCAGTCGCACGTACTGGAGAGCGAGCGGCAGAAGATCGCTCGCCCGTGTTCTCTAACTTGAGGCTTCGTTTCGTCATCCGTTGCGGGTGCCAGCCTGGGCTGCATGTGAACAAGGCGCGTGGGATCGCTCTGCTGCTGAGAAAGAGGACGTTCAAGAGGCGAGACGTGCATGACGTGCCAGCTGTTCCTGCGGCTCTTCACGGCCGTGCTGCAGTATTTCGTCTGCGATCGGGTCGGTTCGATGCGCTGGTTCCTGTGATGCACTTCCCCCCTCGGCCAAGCTCGCGTCGGGGGGGAAGGAGTCGCGTGCGCAGGCCGCTACCACGCACGCACGCTACAGAGCGACGGTGGACATACTCATTCAGTGGCTTGAGAAGGGTCTGACATGGTCTCAGAAGCGCTCGGCATTGTTCCTGGGGGTCGACCTGAACGACCTTGTTCGGGTGGCGTGTTCGTCCTGGGCACATCATCGACTGGGTCAACTCTCGGGCGCTGGGGCCCTTTGCTCGATATGAGCAACGGTATGCGGCAGACCAGATGCTGGAAGTATGCGAGAAGCATGTGGTGACTATTGCCTCCACGTGCTACAACGTTGGCGACGCGTACTGTGGGTCCCAGTCATCGAGCTGCATCGACTCCGTGGCTGTCTTCGCCTGGCGGATGAAGGATATTGTCTTCTGCGGTGCGCTGCGACGGGCCAACCTTCGTCTCAAGCTCGGGGGTCGAAGGGGCCTTTGTGATCATGTCCCGCTGATCGTAAAGACGAAGTCTGACTTTGGTTTCAGCCAAAGCCCCCCCCCCCCCCCTAGTACTCGATGGGACTTCGACCGGTTGGCGAGCGCGCTGAAGGGGGGGGGGGCTGGAGTGCAAGAGTTCATGTCAGATCTCGAGGACAAGTTCAGCCAGGCTCCTGAATTTCACGATCTTCTTCTCCGCGAGTCAGCCCCTGATCGTGCATGGGAGAAGTGGGTTTCGATGGTACACTCTACGGCCGAGACGCACTTTGCTAAGGGCAGTGCTGTGGATCCATTGGTGGTGCAGTTTCAGCAGGAACGCAGTCGGTTGCTGCGAGAGCGGCGTGACGCGCGTGAGCGTGGCACTGGCGATCTGGAGCCCAGCCTGCAGGTTGCCAGATGCAGTCGACGGCCGCGGCATCTGCGTCGGAGTCGACAGGAAGAGGCTCTCGGTCAGGTCGTGGAAGAGCTCCAACAGGCGTGGGCTTGTAGGAGGCATGCGGAAGTGTGGCGCCTGGCGCATGATATTGCGGGCCGTCGTTGTGGCCCGAAGCGTCGTCGGTGCAATGGAGCTGAGACCTACGCCCCCAGGGTGGAGGAGATCAGGCAGTACTTCAGTGGCGCGGGCCCCTTCTGGGGGCATTGCTGCCGCCCCAGTGGACTTCGCCGACTACCAAGCTCGTCTCCTGGAAGACCTTCCGGGGCCCCCGACCATCGGGAGCGACAACTTCCTTCACGTGGAGCTCGGTCGTGATGACTGGGGGGCAGTAAAGGAGCTTGCAGCCAAGACTCCTCGGCGGAAGGCAGCGCCTGCCCACTCTATCCCGACGGAGGTCATCATGCTGGTGCTGGACCCGCTTCGCAGGTTCGATGGCACGTACCGTCGTCCACGTCGAGAGGCTCGAGGTGACGAGGATGGGGGGGGGGGCTGGTGAAGGTGATCATCGTCCCCGAGGTCGCGCGGAGTACGTTGCTCGTTATAGGCTTGCGAGAGACCGACGTGGGCTGGGGGCTGAGACGGTGCCGATTTCGAACGATCGTAGTCTGAAGGCGCTGCAGAAGATATTTCATCATATTCGTAGAGTGCATCGTGTTCCAGTTATATGGCATCATTCCCGAGCAACGGGGTTGGATAAGCATAACAACAAGGATGGCTTCGCGGCGCGGCGGTCTATCCATGGATTATGTCGCATGGGCGTGCTGTGGTTCAAAGGGCAACTACAGCGAGGTCGAGCTGATGAGATCACCGATCGTGAGCACGGATATCATGTCGGTCGTAGTCAGGAAGGGGCGCCCATATGTCAAGAAGTGCTCCTAGGACGGCTTCGCGGGTTGGGGGTGTCGACGGTGACGGCGAAGGAGGACATGGCCAATGCCTTCGGATGCTCGGCGTTTGGGTCATTGCGGGAGACGGTGGAGGCCTCGATCCAGCCAGACACGCAGTGTTCTTTCAGCGACATGAGCATAGCACCTTCACGATCAGGGGGGTCGACGGGGAGCAGACGATGCATAACTTGTGTGGCGCTTTCATGGGCGACAGTCCTGCGGCGGCGTTCTTCGCGCGGGCGTTCCGACGGCCTGTTCAACGGTGGATGGACTTGCTCCGCGACCAGACGTGGCACGGACGACCCCCCCCCCCCTCGGCCAATTACCTACACGGAGGGGCTGGAGCAGGAGTTGGTGCCCCCGTCGCCGCTTGCTGACCCTGTTCGTATTCTGTGGCCCAGTGAGGCCCTGTGCACGGCGTGGGTCCCGATCCTCCAGCGCCCTGTGGACCTGTCGTGTCGGATCTATGCTGATGGCACGAACAAGACGCACGCGGTGACGTCGGCCAAGAACGCGCAGTACACCCTGGAGCAGGCGCACGTTCACCTTCGGAATTCACTCGGCAAGGATGGATATTCTCACCATGCTGGGAAAAACTGCGTGTCACCATCATTCGTCGGGACGGGGGCTAAGGAGTACAACGCCGCCGTGTTTGGGGGACACACTCGTCTCCCCGGTACCGTACAGTTTGACAACATTGTGTTGGGTATCCAGACTGCGGTGAATGGGGGCGTCCAGGGAGAACTCCAGAGGCGGATTCAGGCGTGTCGGCGTGGGTACTACTCCATGGGAAAGTTCTGGGCCAGGAACCGTGTCTGGAAGTTCACTCGCATAGTGTTCGGAGCCGTGGTCCAGAGCGCGCTGCTCTCGGGGCTCACGGCGTTGGTGCTTTCAGAGGCCCAGGAGCTCAAGCTGGATCGGGTCCTCATCGGGCTCGCCAGAAAGATTCTTGGGGGGGGCGCGTGCCAGAAGGTGGAGGTGAAGGGTGAGGAGGGGAACACAGTGCGTGATGAAAGGGGGCACGTTGTCGTTCGCTATCGTGCGCAGTCGGATGCCATGGTCTTTCGTCGAGTCGGAGTCGCCCCTGCTGGTGTCGAGCTGCGCGTGCGTCGATTGCGGCAGTATCAGCGTTGGATTCGTCATCCTGAGCGCCACCCGCAGGAGCTCGGATCGATTTTCGGACAACTGCCGCCCGATGATCGGCCCACCCTGTCTGAGAAGGGCCTGTTGCATGAGAGAGCAAACACATATGCGAAGCCCTTCGCGCTTGATGTCCTCACCTTGGTGCAGAAGGCGGGGGCTGAGCTCCTGGAGAACTGGCTCTTCGCGGGGCCCTCGGAGGAGCTCCACATGAGGCTGTGCGCGCGGGCCTTGTTTATGGATCCCGATTTGAGGGAGCAGTTCCTGGCGTTGGACTTTGGGCTTCTTCGAGCGTCGACGTTGACGGTGGCGGTGCCTCCTTCGGTGGGTCTCGACGATCCCCCCGAGGTGTCTGAGGGTCCTGAAGGTGCTCTTGAGGCCCCGCAACAGGCTACACTTCGGAGGTGCGATCTGCCGAACTCTGAGGGGACGGTCTGCGGGGGGATCTTCGCGACCAAACGCGCGCTTCTTGCCCATCAAAGGTTCCCGAAAGCTCGGGGACATTCTTGTCGGTCAAAGATGCACCCCTTTATCGTGGCCAACGAGTGCATCTTTTGTGGCCAGAGATTTCGCACTAGGAGGATTGCCCAAGAACGTGCGGTCCAAGCGGTGCTGCGTGGACGTTGCCCCCCGACTGTCGCGCCCTTTTTGCGCCCCGTCCTGGAGCCCGAGAGCTTGCATTGTCCCGTGGCTGATATGACGAGGGAGATGCTTTTTGGAAGTCGGACTGCTGGGGCCCATGAGATGTGCTGCAACCGCACGGGGCCTTCTGAGGATCGAGCTGCCCTGTGCCTGCACCTACGCCACCACGCGCCTCGTGCTCCGCTCACTCGTCGCGGACCTGATGCACCGCTTGGGGGCCGAGGCACTCGAGGCGGCGGCCCACAGGTCAAGATCGCATGGCGGCGGCAAACCAGGCTCGCGCAGGGGCCGCTCTGGCTCGGCGCGCGTTTCCCGAGGGCGCGGCGCGAGGCGCAGCCAGCCACCCACAGGAGGCGCTCGGCAGGCCCCGCAGCAGCAGCGGGAGTCGCGAGGCGGCCCGAGGCGCGAGGCTGCCCCAGCTCTGCTCGCAGGGGGGCGGGCTGCGACCGACGACGCACGGAGGGAGATTGGCAGGAATTGCGGCCTCCCAGCGGACGCTCTGGACAAGTTGCCGCCGATGGACCTCCAGATGCGCGCCGAGCTGTTCCCCGTTCTCATGAGGGCGGTCCTGGGCAACAGCTTCAACATCAGAATGATTCTGGCGGCGGAGTTCGTCACTATCACGATGGGCGAGGAGGAGGAGGAGGAGGAGATCAAGGCGGGCTTCCACGCGGGCAGGGCGCATGCGTCGGAGGCGGCTCGGATGAGGGACGAGCACCAGCGGGGCGCGGGCAAGCCGCTGCCCGAAGTGCAGATGGGCCCAGCATGTGTGCAGATATTTCTGGTAGTGGCAAAGAAGATCGTGGACATGGGCGACAAGGTGGGGCACCGCAACGCGAAGGAGTGGGCCGAGCACTTTGGCAAGCTGAGCGCGATGCAGTCGGTGGCGGACCTCGCCATGGTGATCAAGGGGTTCAGAGTCTGCAGCGCGTTCAAGGAGGGAGTGGCGAAGGTGGTGTTCTCGCTCGCGGATGTGGAGGTGCAGCGCTGGTTCCACGAGTGCCTCGTGCAGCTCGGGGGGGGGGTGCGACCAGGGCCGGCTCCGAGGTCGCACGCGGAGAGGCTGATACAGGTCGCGCTGGACGAGCTCGAGCTATAGGCGTCAGAGCGCAAGCCCCGGCTGGCTGCGCCTCGAGGCCCGTTCGGGCATCGCCGCTGTCACGAAAAGCTGGACTCGAAGTTCTCAGATCGCAAAATCCCGAGGGGGAAAGAGCTGGACGGCCACCCCCCAGGTTTCGTCGCCACTCTTGGAACGCAAGTCCCGACTGGCTGCTCCTCGAGGCCTGCTCGGGCATCGCGGTCGCCAGGCATAGTTGGATCGGAAGCTGTCAGATCGCAAGGCGTCAGCATCAGAGTCGGGGCGCCAGTGCGAGGGCGCCGAGGCAGGATGAGGAGGGCATCGCGCCGAGCGTCGCGTCAGTTTCGCACAAGCTGCAGGATGAGCAGGGTATCGTGAAGCCAATACTTGCATCAGTGAAGGAGCCAATCAGTTCGAGTTTTCAGATGGCCAGGCCGAGTCTGCAGATGTCAATGAGATCGGTCTCCTCGACGGCGGCGGCTGGGACAGGTTCGGAGAGCCAGACGACGAGGCCTGCCTCTCTGATGGGGTTGTCGACGGGAGTTTCAAGGTCAGGTGAGTTAGTTGAGCACGTGATGCCCGCGTCCGCGTCCCTGGAGGCCACCCGTGTCGCCGCCGCCGCTGCCTTTTTGTGCCCTCGTCCTCCTTCGAGACCTCCTTCCTCCTCTCGATCTTTCAAAGACCTAGTTGCGTATGCTTTGAGATTTTGATTCGGGCCCATCGGCCTGGCCTCCTGACGCCCTCTGTGTGTGTTTTTCTCTTTTGTGCCCGATCCTGGGGTCGAGCAAGGACAACTTGGGGCTCCCCCTCGCCTGGAGGGGGGGGCTGTCGTTCACCCGCATTTAATGCGCACGATAGGTCGCACGTAGCTACAGGTGCCCGCGAGCTCTGCTATGTGGTCTTGGACGAGACATTCGGCCCGATATCGTTCCGCCGCCGCCGCCTCCTCCTCCTCCTCCTCTTTTCCTTCCTCGTCCTCGTCCTCTTCCTCTTCCTCTTCCTCCTCCTCCTCCTCCTCCTCCTCCTCCTCCTCCTCCTCCTCCTCCTCCCTCTCCCCCTCCTCCCACTCCTCCTCCTGGGGAGGGGCCCATGCCCCAGGTACCTGGCCGTCATAGAGGAAGACGGCCACATCGCTTTTGGCTATGCCCACGCAGTGCGCCTCGAAACTCGCCGCCGCTGCGCCACAAGGTGCTCGAGAGGTGCCCCGCTGTAGCTTGAAGGCTGACCATGCAGCGCTCCAGCCAGAGAGGCTCGGACCAGCAGCGCCGCTTCGAAGTGCGCTGGCCCGCGCTTGAGCGCCCGCGCATGCCCCCGGCACGATCGCCCCACGCGGTTGCCGCCTCGCGCCGCGGCCACGCGCGCGGGGCATGGGGGGCGCCCGGCTCTTGCCGAAACGGCGGAGGGAGGGGGCAGGAGGAGGAGGAGGAGGAGGAGGAGGAGGAGGAGGAGGACGAGAGGGGAGAGGAGGAGGAGGAGGAGGAGGAGGAGGAGAGGAGGAGAAGAGGAGGAGGAGGACGTGAGCAGGAGGAGGAGGAGGAGGAGGAGGAGGAGGAGGAAAAGGACGTGAGCAGGAGGAGGAGGAGGAGGAGGAGGAGGAGGAGGAGGAGGAGGAGGAAGGGAAAGAGGAGGAGGGGTAGGAGGAGGAGGAGGAGGAGGAGGAGGAGGAGGAGGAGGAGGAGGAGGGGGAGCTCCCCGACGCTGAGGAGCCCCTGATCAAGGTCGGCCCTGGGCCCGCCGCCGTGGGCGCCACCCGGCAAGGGCCTGCCCCGCCCATTCCGCCGCCGGCCACCCCCTCTGCGCTTGCCTCGGGGTCGTCGTCGTCGTCGTCGTCGTCGTCGTCGTCGTCGTCGTCGTCGTCGTCGTCGTCGTCGTCGTCGTCGTCGTCGTCGTCGTCGTCGTCGTCCGTCATCGTCCGTCGTCGCCGTCGTCGTCCGTCGTCGTCGTCGTCGTCGCCGCCGTCGTCGTCGTCGTCGTCGGCGACGTCGTCGTCGCTGTCGTCGTCATCGTCGTCGTCGTCGTCCGTCGGTGTTCAGGGGGGACAGACAGGCTCAGGGGTGTTGTTATGCGTTGTTGCCTTCCCTGGCGATTAACGTTGATAACTTTTTACTTGTGGTCGCTACTAGGCGCTAGTGGATAAGAATGAGGGCCAATAGGCGCTAGCAGGCGCTAGAAGGCGCCAATCGAGGCATTGGTAGACACTGATAGACGCAAATATGGCGGAGCCTGTCTCAAAATCACTCACACATAATCAACCTGAGGCTCAGGGGAACATAGGTCACTTGATTTCGGGCGTTTCCGTCGGTACTCGGCGGTTCCAGCCTCGGGATGTTTTCCAGCAGTTGCGCCTCACCGAGAGCGTTCCTGGGGTGCCCGAATCGTCCCGAACGGCCGCCAGAGGCCCAATTCATGGCCCAAAAATTACTAGGGTTAGGCCTGTCCGGGCGAAAAATTAGAAATAGTCAAAACATGTTTAACAACTATTCATATATACTCAGAAAATTGTCCCCGGACTATGTTTAGACTATTCTTGAATGTTCCTCCTGTAGAGGGACAGGCCCGACTTGACACCAGGGACGCCGTCTCGCTCCGAGGGAAGCGGATCGTCCCCCGATCGCCCATTGATCGCCGAGAGGGGCTTGACAGCACACCCCGCCCAGGAACGTGGGGATTCGCTGCCGGGGGCCTCTCGCCGATCCGTCGGCGAGGCGTCGCCGATCCCAGGCCTCCCCCCTTGTCGTGGCCCCTCGCTCCCGGGGCGGACGAGAGGGAGGTGGGATGCGGTCAAACCGCGGAGAGGAGGGCCACCTTGTGCTCGGGAGGGGCGCTGGTTTTCGGGCCGCTCCTCGGATCCAGGTCGTTGAGGCCATTCGTGGCCGAGGCTCGCCGTGGCCAGAGAGGCCCCTCCGATGCCTGCTCGGCGTTCCTCGTGGCAGCGCGATGGCTGCAGGGGGAAGAGGGGGCGAGCTCACGAAGTCTGCTGTGCACGCAGCTGGTTTCGGCCCCGCCGCCAGACGCCCTTCCTCGATGCGTTGGCGCCTCCCGGGAGGCGCCGGAGGCACCAGCTGCGTGGGATGGTTCGCTATCCCCCCTTGGCTGTCCCCCCCCTTCCCCTTTTTCCCAACCATCCTGTGGTGCTGGGACCTCGTTTTGAAGAGACAGCGCCCCGCGTTCACTCCTCCCGCTGCCTCCTCCCTCCTGCCATCATCATCATCATCATCATCATCATCATCATCATCATCATCATCATCATCATCATCATCATCATCATCATCATCACCATCACCATCACCATCACCATCAACATCATCATCATCATCATCATCATCATCATCATCATCATCATCATCATCATCATCATCACCATCATGACGATCATAGGGAGCTCCAGCGAAGGCCCCAGTGGCTGCGCTCCCATGCGCCCACCGCACAGATTTCGGCACACCCCTCACACGTTTCGTGGCCCCATAGGGAGCTCCAGCGAAGGCCCCAGTGGCTGCGCTCCCATGCGTCCACCGCACCCATTTCGGCACACCCCTCACACGTTTCTGGCCCCATAGGGAGCTCCAGCGAAGGCTACAAGTGGCCCATTTTTTTGTTTTTTGCGCCTCCCATGCGCCCACCGCACCCATCGAGCCTCGAGAGCGGCAATCCTGTTCCATGCATGAGAGGGCTTTCTTTTTTTCTTTACTTTGTTTTTTGTTTTCTTTTTTATCCTTTCCTCTTTGTTTCTTTTTCTTCTTTTCTTTTGCTTTTACGTGTGTTTTGGTTCTTTTATTCTCATTTCTACCTCCTCTGAAGTCCCCGGTGGTCTTCGCTTTCTGCGCTCCCATGCGCCCACCGCACAAGGGGGGAATTTTCGGCACACCCCTCACACGGTTCGTGGCCCAATAGGGAGGCTTACACGAAGGCCCAGTTGGCTGCGCCTTCAAATGCGCCCACCGCACCCATTTCTGACCACCCCTCATACGTTTCGTGGCCCCGTAGGGAGCTCCAGCGAAGGCCCCAGTGGCTGCGCTCCCATGCGCCCACCGCACAAATTTCGGCACACCCCTCACACGTTTCGTGGCCCCATAGGGAACTCCACCGAAGGCCCCAGTGGCTGCGCTCCCATGCGCCCACCGCACCCATTTCTGCACACCCCTCACACGTTTCGTGGCCCCATAGGGAGCTCCAGCGACGGCCCCAGTGGCTGCGCTCCCATGCGCCCGCCGCACCCATTTCGGCACACCCCTCACACGTTTCGTGGTCCCATGGGGAGCTCCAGCGAAGGCCCCAGTGGCTGCGCTCCCATGCGCCCACCGCACCCATTTCGGCACACCCCTCACACGTTTCGTGGCCCCATAGGGAGCTCCAGCGAAGGCCCCAGTGGCTGCGCTCCCATGCGCCCGCCGCACAGATTTCGGCACACCCCTCACACGCTTCGTGGCCCCATAGGGAGCTCCACCGAGGCCCCAGTGCTGCGCTCCCATGCGCCCACCGCACCCATTTCGGCACACCCCTCATACGTTTCGTGGCCCCATAGGGAGCTCCAGCGAAGGCCCCAGTGGCTGCGCTCCCATGCGCCCACCGCACAGATTTCGGCACACCCCTCACACGTTTCGTGGCCCCATAGGGAGCTCCACCGAAGGCCCCAGTGGCTGCGCTCCCATGCGCCCACCGCACCCATTTCGGCACACCCTCACACGTTTCGTGGCCCCATGGGGAGCTCCAGCGAAGGCCCCAGTGGCTGCGCTCCCATGCGCCCACCGCACAGATTTCGGCACACCCCTCACACGTTTCGTGGCCCCACAGGGAGCTCCAGCGAAGGCCCCAGTGGCTGCGCTCCCATGCGCCCGCCGCACAGATTTCGGCACACCCCTCATGCGGTTCGTGGCCCCATAGGGAGCGCCATCGAAGAAGATACTCACAATTGCGGTACTCGCAACTGCATCTGGTTGGGTCCTTCGCCAGGATAATTTTTATGTTAGCTTTCAGCGGAAGAGGTTCGCTCTCGCCCTGCAGATAAAAAAATGTCCCCCCCTTTCGGCCGACCCGGGCCTCGCTGGCGGGTCGGTCCTGGGCCGAGGGCTGGGAGAAGGAGGCGCAGCACCTTCACCTTTGCCGGGCTGCCGGATGCAGGTGTGCAGGATGCCCCGCGCGAGAGCCAGCAAACGGTACCACCACCAGCCTGGACCCCCCGTTGCTTCCACACTCCGGGGGTTGTGGGTTGTGGTAGTGCGCTTCTTCCCCCCAGACTCGAGGGGGGGGGGCCAGGTCCCGAGCCATGGATGCTGCTGCCGTGGAGGTCGATGCCACCTGTTGCTCCCTGTGGCGACGGCCATCGATCGTCATAGCCTGCAGGTCTACTTAACTACGGCATCCCCCAGGGGTGCGGGGACGATGGCGCCTCCCGTTCCCCGAGCAGCATCAAACTCCAGTCCCCGGAGCGCCACCCGACTCTGCCTGGTGGTTCGTTTGTGAGGTGGCCAGGCTTTGGCGCTGCGCCTCGCCTGCGAGTTTTTGCGGGGGCGCCCGCGTCGTTCACGCGCCCAGCCGAGGGCCTCCTGGGGGGCAGCCGCATCGGCCCGAAGCGGCCTCCTGAGGCTCGATCCATGGCTCCAGACCGACCTGCGCGGTCTCTTGCTTTGTGGATGCCATGACAATGGACGCTACTCGAACAATCCCATCCTTGAGTTGTGCACGTGCTCCAGATGTTTGAAGCATCGGATAACTGTGTGTAACTCAGATCTGTACATGTGTAAGACAGGTTGACACATGTTTTAGACACGTGGAAGGTATTTGGCAACGTGCTTCCTCTCCATCGATCTTCGTCCACAACTCTTGCCTGCGCCTCCCTTCGCCTGCTGTGCCCCAGGCGGCCCCCCTGGCACTCCACGGCTGCCCCCGAGAGCGCGGCGAGGGCCCTCGCCGCCGCGACAGAGAGCGTCCTCTCTTGCCTGCTCTGTTGCCCACGGCTGGCCCCTCGTCGCCACAGTGGCGCGCAGGTATAGCTATACATCGATAGGTATGTATGTATGTATGTATGTATGTATATATATATATATATATATATATATGAATATATATACATGTGTATATATATATATATATATACATACATGTATGTATATATATATATAGAGAGAGAGAGAGAGAGATATAGGAGTAGGGCCCGGGGGCGGTGCCTGTCATCTCCATGGGGTGTGCAGGGCGCCCCCGGGAGCGTCCGAAGCGTCCCGGAGTGCCCCTGGGACCGCCAGGAACAGTTCGAGACCGCCCAAGACGGCCCGCGAGCGCTCCAAGACGCGCATAGATAACCCCAGGAATGGCCAGGAAGGCCCGAAGACGTTCCAAGAGAGCTCCATGAGGCCCCGAAGGCATCCCAAGAGGCCTCCCAAGAGAGTCCCGACAAGCCAACACCGTTGATTTTTATGGTTTTTGTTCGAGGTTTTTGGCCTTCTCGCTTTTTCGGGGTTCCGACGCTCCAAGGCCGTCCAAGAGTCTCCCAAAACCGCTCCAAGACGACCGAAGAGGCCCCCAAGACCGCCCCAAGACGGCCCAAGAGACCCCCAAAATCGTCCCAAGACGGCCCAGGAGAGCCCCAAGATGGCCCAGGAGCCGCCCAAGACGGTTCCAGGAGTGCCCCGACAGGGCTTCAAGATTGCCTAAGCGAGCCCAGTGGTCCCCAAGAGGGCCCCGCGAGGCCCCAAGAGGCCCCGAAGAGGCCCCCAAAAGCCTCCCCGAAGGCCCCCAGAGGCCCCCAAGATGCCCCAAAATGGCCCCGAGCGCGCCCCAAGACGCTTCCAGGAAAGCCCCACAGGCCTCCGAGAGGCCCCAAAGAGGGCCACTGGAGGCCCTCAGGAGGTCGTCCCCATCATGTTCCCGGAAGGCGGTCCGGGAACATGATTCCGCGCCTTGGAGGAGTATTCTGCGCCTTCCGAGGCGCATTGGACGACGTGCGATTCATATTCTTGAACGCTTTTCAGGAACATGATTTCTCACCGTTTCGGAACGCTTTCCTACTGCTGCGGTGCTCTGGGGGGAAGGGACGGGGGTCTGGGAACATGATCGGGAGGTTAGGGAACGAGGGTTTGGAGAGGAGCAGTAGGACAGACGGACGGGGCCCGGGGGCGGGGGTGGGGTGGTGCCACCGGTTGGCATGGCCGCCCCGGGCGTCCTGTGGGGTCCACGAACCCGCCCAAGACGGCCCATGAGGCCCCAAAGACAGCCCAAGAGGCCCACAAGACAGCCTCAGCGAGGCCCAAGAGGGCCCCAAGACGCTCAAGAGCGCCCCAACAGGGCCCGAGATGGCTTGAAGATGGCCGAAGAGGGCCCTGAAAGGGTTTTCGAGAGGCAAACGCCGGCCTATTTCCATTATCGTACAGCATACATTTTCAGCATACTCGTTTGCTTGGTCCTCACAGTGCCCCAGACGCCCCCGAGCCCCAAGACAGCCCAAGAGAGACCCAAGAGGGCCCACGACGGCCCAAACGAGTCATCCTGTGAGGCTCACGGAACCCCCCAAGACGGCCCAAGAGGCCCCAAAGCCGGCCCAGGAGGCCCCCTAAGACGGCCTCAGGAAGGCCCAAGAGGGCCTCGTTCGAAATCATGTTCCTGGAAGCCTCTCCGGGAACATGATTTCCGGGTTTCTAGGACGCCCAAGAGGGCCCCAGGACGGCCCCCAAAAGGCCCTAAAAGGACCTTCAAAAAGGCCCGGATGGCCACAGTTCGTTGATTTGCGTGAGATGTTGTTGGATTTCTTCCGAGCAGAGGAGACGGAGCGGGCGAAGGAGGAGGAGGAGGAGGAGGAGGAGGAGGAGGAGGAGGAGGAGAAGGAAGAGGAGAAGAAGGAGGAGGCAGGGAGGAGGAGTGGAGGGGAGGAGGGGGGAGAGAGGAGGAGGCTCGAGGGCGATCGACGATCAGGCGACGAAGATTGACGACGATGACGACGACGACGATCGACGACGGTCGACGACCGACGACGACGACGATCGACGACGATGACAACAGTCGACGCCGCCGATCGACGATCGAGGGCGACGACGACGGCCACGCCGACGGCGGCGACGCTGCCCGCGTGACAGCCCAAGAGGCACACAAGACAGCCTCATCGAGGCCCCAGAGGGCCCCAAGACGTCCAAGAGCGCCCCAACAGGGCCCGAGATGGCTTGAAGATGGCCGAAGAGGGCCCCAAGAGGGCCTGCAAGAGGCAGAACTTTACCCATTCCTCTTATAAAACGTACAATTTCAGCATACTCGCTT
>CAUYUJ010010332.1:0-2500 GCA_963575745.1 Prorocentrum cordatum | reverse complement strand
TCGTGGACGCGAAAATGGTGTAATTTATTAACGATTATGGTTTCGGGAGCGCGAACATCATGTATTGTTACGTGTCCCACGAGTCCCCGGGAATTCAGACAACGCGATTCGGGGACGCTGGCCAGGACGTTTTTCGACTCCCCCCCTCGCGCGTTCAGCAACAAGTGAGGAAACAGAAAGCAGGACTGTAACAGTGGAAACTGGAAGCTGCATCTGGCACAGGGAGCTGCAAGTCTAATCTTCGAAGCCTGGTGGCCCCGAAAAGGGGCCCGCGGATATAAAAGGAGGCGAGTTAGGGCGGGCCACCTTTGCCGGGAGAGGGCGCCTCAGTTCCTCTCGGGAGCCTTGAGACGGGGTCAGTGCCAGGCCGAGGTCAGCCAGAGCGCTGGGTCTTGCAGGATCCTGCAGAGCCAGGGTTGCATTGACCCGGGCCAGGCGCGCAGGGCCCTGCAGGATCCTACAGGATGTTGCAGGACCCTGCGAAGCATGCCTGGCCCGGGCCAGCCTGGACCCGGGCCAGCAGAAGCCCGATGTTCGACGGCCGCGCGCGCCCACAGCTTTTGGCCCAGAGTCTGGCCGTGCGGCTGCGGCCGTCCGCCTGGATGCAGCCGCAGGAGCCTCCCCTGCCGGCCGCGCCGGCGCCGCAGCGCCGCAGCGCCACATAGCGCCGCGCGCGAGCGCCGCTCGCGGCGGGGCGCCGGTAGGCGGCGGCGCGGGTGGGCCTCGGTGCAGGATCGTTTGTGACCGACCCCCATCCCCACCCCCGTCCCCATCCAGACCCCCACCACATCACCACCCCAGCTGGGGATAGTTACCCTTCGAGGCAAGAAGGAGACGGCCCATATCCCCATCCAGGGAGGTAAATCTGCCATTGGGGCCCAGACCGCGCCCTTGGGGGGGGGGGGGGGGATAGGGGCCGGTTGCACCCGTAAGAGTGACCCCTCTCCGGAGTGGCCGTTGGTGCGGGCCCACCCCAGACCCCCTCGGGCAAATAAGCAAAATTGGGGCGGGAGGTTTTTCGCTATTTTTGGCCTCCGGGGGCTCCTGCCGGGCCTCGGGGCCGTCAGAAACGACTCCGGCTGAAGAGCCGGTCCCGGGGAGTGGGTCGAGAGCTCCGGGGGCCGACATCCTGACAAAAACCAAACAATAATCACTCGCGGGCGATGTTTCTCCCAGAATCCCCGAGTTTCGCCCGAAAAGTCTGGCCGCTCAGAAGAATGGGAAAACCCTGGCATACACCCCAAGGGGGCTATTCGGACGCACCCCTATCGAGAATGGACACCCCCCCATTGTATATCCCAGGGTTAGGCCCCAAATTTCTGGTCCATTCGGAAACCCCACGAAGCCTGGGATAGGGGTCGACATATCCCCTGTTAATCACGACGTTGGGGGTCTGGGTTTGGTGCTGGCCCACCGGGGCCCCCCCGATCGCTCCATGCGATGCGACAGCAGCGGCCTGCGCGCTCGGGTTGGGCACCCTCGCGCCTGGAGGGTTTCTCCGAAGGGCTTTGGCGGCCCGTCCTCCTCTCTTCTCGTCCTCCTCCTCCTCCTCCTCTCTTCTCCTCCTCCTCCTCCTCCTCCTCCTCCATATCCTCTCGACCTCTACATCCTCCTCCCCCTCCTCCTCCTCCTCCTCCTCCTCCTCCTCCTCCTCCTCCTCCACATCCTCCTCCTCCTGCTCCTCCTCCCCCCTCCTCCTCCTCGCCCTCGGGTCGCCTGCGGCCCTTGGGGAAACCGTCCACTGGCGCCCCTCCAGCAGCCACGCACCAAGGGCCACTTTGTCTGCTGGGTCGGGTCTTTCTCGCGTGCGGCCGAGGCAACTCATGGGATTATGATACTACTTTCGCCCCAGAGATCCAAAGTATTAAAAAACAAAACGAAGGTTTTTCGCTAACTTCGGCCCCCAGGGGCCCTCTCCGGGCCTCGGGACCGTCAAAAAACGATTCAGGATGAAAAACCGGTCTTGGGATGGATCGAGGCTTCCGAGGACCGCGTACTGAAAAAAACACGACATCGGATCTCTGGGGCCCTGATCACCGGAAAGAAGTTCGAGCACCAAGGAAGTGCCGAAGCTGGAGTGTCTTCTCGCGGCGGGGCCCTGGAGGCGATACTCGTTCGATGCTTGTCTGGGTGCTCGAAGTTATTTCTGAGATGTGGTCCTTCAGTACGATGGGAGCAACATAACCATGGGATCTCCGCATGTCCTCGGCGGTCCGTCTTTAGAGTGCGCTGGCGTGCGCCAGTGTACGGCAATCGATGAGACATCGCCGATTTACCGTTGATCAGCGTCGGTTTAGCGTCGGATAGCGTCGGTTAGCGCCGATTCGCAAGAGCCAGCAAGATAACACAGGAGGCTCCCATGAGTTGCCGCAGAGGTGGGCCATGGCTCCGGCATCTTCTTCTTCTTCTTCAACGGCTGGCGTCCTGCTCGACGGAGAGGAGTCCCTCATCTCCGAGGCGGGAACTTCTCCGCCACTCAGGGGCAACTTTGGGAGGAGAA
>CAUYUJ010010331.1:20000-29055 GCA_963575745.1 Prorocentrum cordatum | reverse complement strand
TATCAGAGCGTGAATTTCCTACCCCGCTTTCGCTTCCAGGCAAAACCAAGTCATGCCACGCGCCTCCTCGTCAAACAGCCTGACCAGCACAGGCCGTAGTTTGGCATCGCTTGTTATCTCTTGGAAGCGAGGGTGGTCAAAAGCGAGGTAGGTTCGTTCGCCCCTTATTATATTTCTTGTTTTGCCGATCGGCGCGGGCCCTCGCACTCCCCCCTCCCCCCCATGGAGTAGATCTTGGCTGTTTTTGGCGCTTGCTTCCAGCAGGTGTGGCCTCCCCCATCGGACGCAGTGTTGCAAACAGCCACATTAAGCAGTGGTCCAGAGCCAGACCCCCCCCCCCCCCTCCCCCCCTTCCGCCCAACGTCGAAACGCCGAAAAAGAAAACGTCCACGATGGGCTCCATTTTTCGGGCTGCTGCTTCAACTCTGGTCGGTGAACCTGTTCGTGGCCGAGGCTCGCAGTGGCCAGAAGAAAGGTCTTCACTCCTGAGGAGGAGGAGGAGGAGGAGGAGGAGGAGGAGGAGGAGGAGATTCGGCGTTCCTTAAGGCAGCACAATGGCTGCATCGTCCCCCCCGCGTCTGCTCCTGCCTTCCTCTCTGGCCCGCGCGGGTGTCCTCGCGGGCACCATCGGCCAGCAGCTGTCGACCTCCGGTTGCAACGCCTGCGTTTCGAATCCCATGTTCGACCCAACGAGCTTGGCCTCCAGCCGGCACCCAGCCGCAGAACTCCAGCTCCTGACACCACCACGGCCTTCCAACTCCTCACTTCCAGTTTGCAGCCGTGAGGATTTTCGTGCGATTCGGAGCTCAGCAGGGTTTGGGGGGCACCAAAGGGTACCAATACCGCTCCTCCCCGGACCTGCCCCAGGGGTGACGATGTTTTGGTCATTCCTGAGCATTTTTGGCATATCTTTCGGCCATGTATTTCTTGGTTCGCTCACAGTCCGCCTGCCGAGGGACATGCCCGACCTGCGGCCGGGCCCAGCGTTTTGGGAGCTGCGCGCCTCCCACGGGCGCCGAGCCCGCGCTCGTGGGGCAGCGCTCTTAGGCCTCAAGCTAGATGGGATCGGAGCAGACGGGGTCGGAGGATCGCCGATGCTTCGCCGAGGCATCGCCGATGCGGCTCGATGTGCAGCCCGTGTTGCTCCGCGTCGTCGTCGCCGATGCATCGTCGACGCCGACGATACCTCGACGAGGCATCGCCGAGGCATCGCCGATGTATCGGCGTTGCGGCGCGATCCTCCGACCCCATCTACTCCGACCCCATCTGGGAGGCCTCTAAGCGCGCGGCCCAGATCCCTGGGACGCCCTCGTCGGCTCCTGGGGAGGGCCTCCAGTCCCGGGGTGCCGGTCGTCATCTGCGCCCTCGTCGCACTGGGTCGCCCTCGTCGGCTCCTGGGGAGGGCCTCCAGCCCCGGCCCTGCTGGTCGTCCTCCGCGCCTCGTCGCACGGGGACGCCCTCGTCGGCTCCTGGGGAGGGCCTCCAGCCTCGGCCCTGCCGGTCGTCACCGTGCGCCTCGTCGAGAGCGATCCCGGGAGTGCCCGGAGCGTCGGGGGCGGCTGCCCGAGAGGCCGGAGGCATGGCCCGGAGGCCACTCGGGGCGCAGAGCTCGGGAGCCTTGAGGCGGGGGTCCAGACAAGCGCGGGTCGGCCAGAGCGCCCGATCTTGCAGGATCCTGCAGGGTCCATGTCTCACTGACCTGGGTTTGGGTGCAGGGTCCTGCAGGGTCCTGCAGCGTCGACCCGGGTTTGGGTGCCGTATTTTGCAGGGTCTTGCAGGATCCTGCAAGGCCCGATTGACCCGGGTCAGGAGGAGGAGGAGGAGGAGGAGGAGGAGGAGGAGGGAGGAGGAGGGGGAGGGGGAGGGGATGAGGAAGGGGGAGGGGGAGGAGGACATGAGGAGGACGATGAGGAGGAGGAGGAGGGGAGGGAGAGGAGGAGGAGGAGGGAGGAGGAGGAGGAGGAGGATTGACCCGGGTCAGCAGATCCCCTAAGATCTCCGACGCTGCGTTTCTTCGGTCCGAACTCGTTCCCCCGGTCTCGGCGCGGGGGGGCCGTGGGCGGGCCCCCGGTGGCCATCGAAGAGGGATCCATGCAGGGCGAACAAGTCGCCCCACGAGGGCGATTCTCGATCCTCCTCCTTCCTCCTCCTCCTCCTCCTCCTCCTCCTCCTCCTCCTCCTCCTCCGCCTCCTAGGTGGCTTGGCACCGTGGCCCCCGCCCCACGCCCCCCCGCAGCCGTTTCTGCGGGCGGGCGCCGCGGGGCCCGCGCCATAGCCCCCGCGCCAGCCGCCCGCTGCTTGCGGGCGCTTGCACCTCGTGGCGCTGCGGGCCCGCTCGCGCAGCCCTGCGTGGCACCGCCGCGCCCGCCGCTTGAGGTGAGGTTCGCGCTGCGCCTGGCCGCCCGCGCCAGGCTTGCTGGGCATCACGGCGACCGTGGGCGCGGCCCTGGCATGGCCCAGCAGCAGCCTCGGCAGAGCGCGGCCTCGGCTCAGCAGCCGAACTGGGCGTGCGCCGCATCGAGGCTGTGCGGGTTCCGCACTAACTTCGCCTCCCGTGAGACGTGCTGGAAGTGTGGCAGGGACCGTCTCGGGCGCATGGTCCGCGAGTCGCCCGCTTCCTCGGAGCAGGGCGCGAGGTCGGCCTCCGCGGGCCGTCGCCGCCGTTCTGGCCCTCCTGCTCGCGGTTGTGGCGGTCCTCGAGCTGGCGCTGCTCAGGGAGAACCTGCTGGGCCAGCAGTCGTGCGCGCCAGGCAGGGGCTGGCTGCTCTGCAGAAGCTCGGCTACGCGGACGAGCACCCGCTCATCCTGGCCGCTCGACAGGAGCTCGCCTCCCTGGAGGCAGAGGAGCGCCGAGCTCAGCCCCCCGAGCAGCTCCTGGTCTCTCTCCAGAAGCGCATGGAGGAGGCACTCGCTCGGGCCTCCCAGGTTGCGGACAACCTCGTGGAGGCTCTGGCGAAGGTCGACGACCTCCGCAGGCAGCAGGTCGTGGCCGACGCGGAGGTCAAGAACCTGGAGACCGAGGTTCAGGCTGCTCAGCGCGCCGTGGCGGCCTCAGCGGCGAGCTCCAGCGGCGTGGACTTGGCAGCCCTTGCCTCCACGCTGGTCGGCCTCCAGGCCGCACTCGCCAGCGCCCCCGCGCGCGTCGCCAGTGGGCAGGGCATCAACGTCTTGGAGGCGATTGGGCAGCAGGTTGCAGCGCTTGGCACAGCGTTCCCTGCCGCCTCGGCCCTCACAGCCTCAGGAGCTGCGGTCGCCGCCGCTTCCGCAGGAGCAGGAGGCTCTGCGGACTCCTCGCCAGCGGCCGCCGCCCCCCCCCGCGGCTGCATTGCCTCCTGGAGCTGCCCGCGCGTTTCGCGCTGGCGGGGGAGCCGCCGCAGCCGCCTGGGAAGCCGCAGGCGAGGCCGACATGGAAGGCTAGGCACCGTGGGCGTCGTGGCAGCGCCCGCACGAAGGCCTCGTTCGTTACCAACAACGGCTCGTCCTGGGCTTCGCGCAGGGAGTTTCTGGCCCACTGCGACCTTGGCATCCAGGCGGTGGCGGCTCAGTAGTTGCGCATCGATGGTGACGATCGTCGGCGTGCTGAAGGCTGGGCGGCTCGGTCTGGATGGCATGCTATTATCTCTTCGTGCCGGCGCCTGGAGTCTGGGCGGCCTTCTGCTGGTGTTGGTCTTTTCATTCGGCGTCACATCAGCGTGACGATGCTGCCAGGCTTGCCAGGCTTGCGAGGTTTCGACCTGATTCCGAACTTCTGTGTGGCATGCCATGCGGATTTCGGCATCAGAGGTGGGCTCATTTTATTGTCCTGCTACTTTGAAGTTGGGCGCTGGACCGACGTGAACGCGGTGCGGCTTTACGACATCGCTACTGCACTGCGTGGTTGGAACAGGCCGTTTTTGATGGCAGGGATGTCAACTGCGATCCGAAGCATCTCATGGAGTACGGCTTTTTGGACTTCATCCCTGCTGCAGTGGTCGCGAGGTCCCCTGCCCCTGCAGGGCGCCTTCCTGTGGGCACGTGCCGCGGCGCTCAGGGAGCTTACTCGACCATCGACTACTGGCTGGCCAGCTTGTTCATCGCGAGCTCGCTGACGCCGCCCCTGCCTGTGGATGGCTGGCCTGCGTCGCCGCATTTCCCTATGATGACGTCCCTCGACGCGCGGGCCAAGGCGGTCAAGTTCCTCGTCCTGCGGGCGCCGAAGGCCTTCCCGAAGGCGGCCCCGACCGAGGATGTCACACCGGTGTCGGCGGATGGCGCCCGCGACCTCATCGAGGATGATGTGGCACATGGGGGAGTCGCGAGTCCTGTTCAGGCTCAGGCGCGGCTGGATCACCTGTGCGCCGAGTTTGCGAATCTCGTGGAGGAGGAGCTGCTGGTGCGCTACGGCATCCCTGCGTGCGACGCGGCTCGCTACTGCGGCCGTGCTGATAGGGTGGCCTACTGCTGGCGCCAGGCTGGAGGGGCGCCCGCAGCTGCGAGACCTGCCGCACCTCCTGACGCTCGACGTGCTCGGCGTCTGGCCCAGGCTGCGGACGACGCACTTCGTGCAGGTCTGCAACCCCTGGATTTACTTCGGCGCTTGGACAGGCTTGTCTCTCTGGGCGCCGAAAGGTCTTTTCGCTCGCTCGAGCGCCAGCATGTGGTGGCCACGCTGCGAGGCATCCTGCCGCTGGCACGCGAGGTCGTTGAGGCGTCCCCCGCCGCATTCCAGGTGCAGTTGGATCGAGCTGCCCTGTTGCATTCAGGTGGCGACGCTGGGTTGTCTCCTGCTGGTCTCATGGGATTTGATCTCACTGGAATTCAGCGCCTACTGATGGATACTGTTTACTTTGTCATTGGATGGCTCCGTTCTTTCGCTGGCGATCTGGAGCAGGCGGCTATTGCCGAGCGCAGGCGGGATTGGGCCGCTAGCTGTCGTGAGTCACGGATCAAGCCACTGTTCAGCTTCACAAAGCCGTCTGGTGTTCCGCATTCCCAAGTGGTTCGGCATCAGAGGCCTTCCACCTTGGCTCAGGATGTTGCAGATGATCAAATAGATGGTTGGTCGGGCATCTGGAACGCACGCCCTGCATCCGAGGTCCCCACCCGTGGTCAAGTGCAAGGAGCGGCTGCTGGGCCCGATGGTTACGTGGCTCGGCATCTCGCGGACTTCCCTGACACGGCTCAGCTCATTGAGGATATTCGACGCTTGCCGCGCGCCTCTTTGCCTGTGCCTAAGATTAGGCAGTTGCGCTCCTCGCTCCCTCAGCCTCCTCACGGACGAGACCCTTTCGTTGCTCGTCTATGTACTTTGGCTGGCGGAGCACTGGGAGCGCTGGCCCACGCAGCTGGCCGCCGTCCACATTGTGCTCTTGGCGAAGCCCAAAGGTGGATGGCGGCCCATCGCGCTCTTGCAGGCGACCTACCGTGTGTGGTCGCAGGTCCGCAGCGAGCAGCTGCGGGCCTGGCTGCTGGAACACGACAGGCCGTTCTTCGCCCTGGCCTCTGGCAAGACCACTGTGGACGTGGCCTCGCGCGCCCTCGTGAGGGCCGAAGCTGCACTGGCGGTCGAGGATGGCGTCGTGACGGCCACCGTTGATGTCGAGAAGTGCTTCGACCGCATCTGCTGGCGGAGGTTGGTCTCAGCGGCGGCCCAGCGCGGCTTCCCGCGCCAGCTGCTCTCCTGTGCGCTGGCGATGCATCGTTCGCCTCGCAGGCTCGTGCGGCAGCAGGCTACATCATATGCTGTAACGGGGTCTCAAGGCGTCCTTCAAGGCTGCAAGTTCGCGATGGCCCTTTTGCAGTTGCTTTTGCTCGCGTCCATGGATGACTTTGTCAGCGCGGTCGGTCTCGACATTCCTGCTCGGCTGGGTTTCTCTTTTTCTTTGGACATCTTCGCTGACGACTTGACCCTGCAGGTGGTGGCCAGACGGACTGATATATGCAGGATCGCCACTGACGCGGTGGCGTTGCTCTGTGACACCCTGCTGATCTCGGCCTCCCCGTGGCGAAGTCGAAGGCGTTTCTCACAGCGTCTAACGACTCCACCGCCCCCGCTGTGGCTCGGCTTCTGCGGAGGTACGGTTTCCAGGCCCTGTCTTGGTTGGAAGTCTTGGGCCTCGAGGTGGCCGCTGGCAAGCGCGTTCGCGCTCGTGTGCTTCGGTGTCGGGTCGGTCGGGTTTCGAGGCGGGCCCGGCACTTCGGGGGGCTGAGCCACCTCGGGGCGATGTTCAGACAGGTTCCCAAGGCAGCAGTCGGCCCAGCTATTACCTACGGCTTAGGTATTCTGGGAGCTGGGCCGCACCTGATCAAGCGTATGACCTCTCTGGCGAAGCTGGGCTGGCAGGTCATTCCCTCGGGGGCTTCGCACTGGATCGCGTCGAGATTGGAAGAGGGCTCTGAGTTCCAGCCAGCGACGATTGCCATTGTTGGACGTGTTTTCAACTGGGCTTTGATGATTCAGTCGGGTGAAGTCGATCACGCCACGCTGCAGACGACATGGCGCTCTCAGTTCTGGAAGGTGGCTTCTGTTGATTAGCGAGAGAACTGGAAGCTGGTGGCAGGCCCAGCTGGTGCTTTCGGTCGGTCTGTGACGTACTTGGGCTGGACTGTTTCCTCTGCTTTTCGGGTCCGTACTCGTTCTGGTGCAACTATTGACTTACGTGAGGTGGCCCCGTCTGGAGTCAAGCGGTTGGCGCTCAAGGACTTTGAGATCGTGGGCTGGTACCAATGGGCTGCCAGGCCAGATGTGATGCCAGAACTCGATGGTCCGTCTCACAAGGACCCAGCGGGCGCATGGTTGAGTCCCATACGTGCGTTGCTGCACCCAGGCCCCAGGGCCAAGCGTTGGGTCTTGGATCCGCTGTCTCGGGCTGCGCTGCGCACTGCTGTCATGGGCGGCCATTTCACGCAGAAGCGGTTGTGCCGATATGCTTACGCTCGCTGCCCCTACTGCAGGAACTGTCCTGGGGTCGAGGGAACGGCTCACCACAGGTACTGGCGATGCAACGTTTTTGATGACATGCGTGAGTATGCGGTCTCTGAGGCTACGCTGGAGGCGGCAAGGAGGGCACCACCTGGGGATTTGCTCTACTCTCGTGGGCTGTACCCCAACTTCTTCCTGCCTGCCTTGCCTCCCAGAAACGATTCTGGTGTCTGGTGTTATGATCGGGGAGCTCGGGCAGAGGGACATTTTGTCGTCACGGGCTCGGTGCGCACTGACGGCTCGTGCAAGAAGTTGCTTCACTGGGGCGCGGCTGACCGCGCGGGCTGGGGCTTCGTGGTTGTGGGAGATGCTCGTTACTACGGAGCTGCTTTTGGGCCGCTGCCTGGCCATCGCCAGACTTCTGCTCCGGGCGAGCTGTTCGCCGTGATTCAGGTGCTGTCCGTTGGCGTGGCTCCGCTGCGCATCTTCACGGATTACATGCCGCTGCAAGAGGGGCTGGCGCGTGGCAAGCGCTGGTGCCTCAATCCGAGGCGCGAGAACGTGGATCTATGGCGTCGCCTTTTCCACCAGCTGGATGACCACGGGAGTTTTTCCATTGCTGGGGACCTGGAGTGTCCAATTCGGATCTCGTGCGTCAAAGGCCACTCCCGTGAGGACTCGTGGCATCGCCGTTGCAATGACTTGGCAGATCAAGCGGCGAAGCGGGGTCGTCAGCTGCATGATCTGCCTCGGGGCATTGTCGAGCACTGCGCCGACTCGCTGAATACGGTCAGGTCGGTCGCGACCTGGATTGCCAACGCCTCCAGGATGGTCTTCGACGGCGCCGTGGCCCCCGACCGCGTGGACGCCCCTCGGCGTCGGGACACGGCGCTGCGCGGCCGCTGGGCGCAGCTGGCGGCGGCAGGCGCTGGCGGCAGCGGCGCTGGGGTCGAGGGCGGCGGTGAGGGGCCGCCCAGAGGCGAGCAGGCCTGCCCCCCTCAGCTCCTGCATCGTGCGCGGCTGAGGGGTAGGAAATATAGTTGTGATCGCTGCTCCGCTTACGCTGTGACTCCTAAGGGTGCTGCGAGGCTTAGAAGGGGGCGTTTGTAGGGTTGCGGAGGCGGCGGCCCTCTGGGGCCTGGGGGGTGTTTCGCCTGAGCCTGCCTCGACTGCGGCCCCTGCTGGGCCAATGGGCCCTGGCGGGCCGAGCGGGAGTGTCTCGGGCCCCTCTGAGGCTAGCCCCTCCTTGGAGCTTCGGGTTGTTGAAGCCCCAAGTGGGCCAGAGAGGTCGCCGCCCCTCGCGACTGAGGGTCTTTAGCGGCCCTTGGCCTTTAAGCGGGTGAGGTTTCGGGTGGAAGGTGCGGGAGGGGATCAGCTGGATGCCGAGTTGGGGGAAGCGTGTCGGCGCGCCAAAGAGGCACGCCCCCTGGGCTCGCGAGAGCACCCCCCGCCTCCCCCCCCCCCGCCCCTGCCAGGACGGCGAGGGACCGCAGGGTTGGTGGGCCCCTGGTGGGGCCGCGTCCGAAGGCGCCTCGGACTGGGGCCTCGCCCCCCGCGTCGTGCGTCGGTGGGCCCTCGGGCCCTGGCGAGCTTGCGGGGCCTCCGCCCTGCAAGCGCCCTCGGACCTCTGGAGGTCCTGGTGGGCCTTCCTGGGTTGCGCGTGACGCCACCAGCCCTGAGGTCCCTCTCCCCGCTCAAGGCCCTGTTGGGCCCCGTAGTGCGAGAGGGCATCACATTAGTCTTGCTGGTGATACCCTTGCATTCTGCCACCGCTGCGGCGCCAGGGCCCAGCCGTCGGCCCCTCGTTCTCGTTTGTGGGGCCCGTGTGAGGGAATTGCATCCAGCAAAGACGCCACGTATTTAAAGGCCCATGAGGCAAGTAAAGACCCCCTCTCGGGCGAGTGGCGGGGCGAGCCCCGCCCTCTCTTCCCCGCAGACGATGCCTGTTTCTGGCTTCGTCCGCGGTAGTCCGAGGCGGTGTCTCGGGCTGTCTTTTTTGCTTTGATCGTCGAGCTGCGCGCCCTCGGCCTTGTCCTTCTCTTCTTCGTTTCTTCTCGCTCGCTCTGCGCACTCGTTTCGATCTGGTCGTGCCTCCTCCTCCTCCTCCTCCTCCTCCTCCTCCTCCTCCTCCCTCCTCCCCTGGGCAGGTCCCCC